>OY748287.1:26434201-26869201 GCA_963556515.1 Nudaria mundana
TATTTATGACTTACTAAATTAATACTGACGCTAATTTGCTGGTATTTAATTTAAAGATACAAGAACAAAATATTATTTTGTTTTTGTTATTTATTTGGAAAATACTCGTAGTTAGTTAAATGGAATGGAAGTAATTTATTGAGTACCTTCATATATTAATTTGCTATCATTGCCGTTAAACCTACAGATCTAATGGTACGAACAGAGAAGGTAGAGAACAAGTTCGTTGCTCTATGGTTAAACCAAACGAAATACTCTTTGTTGTACACATTTTATAACAAGTACGAGTATTATATATAAATAAAGGACAGAACAAAGAACAGTACAAGTGGCGGGCCTATGTCTAATAGCGACCTCTTCCAGGCAATCTTTGGACGGATAAAGAAATGAAAAGGGTAGTGTACAAATTATAATTAGACAGAATAGAAAGATAAATAACCATTTGGCTAACCTATGTTTACGTATCATTCTATGATTGAATTTGATAGTTCTTTCAGAATTTAGAAGATACTCGTACATTTCTAAAATGAGTATACTTAATTGCTATGGGGCAATGTAAAGAACTTTGGGGATGCACATCAATGACACAAGTACGAGGCTCATGATAAAATACCTACATTACTACAACCAGCGATGATTGGCGAAATGAAGGCTTCTATAAGCCTTCTTCATGAAAGCGTCTATCTTCGGAGAAAAGACGTTATTATGCGTAAAAAGCTCTTGTAACAATATTTCTATTTCGCTCTCTAATTGGTGTGTGAAGTTTCACAATAAATTTAATGCTAATATATAATTCGCCACATTAACCCTTTATCGCAACATCGACCAGCCCAGGGGAAATAACAAAAGCGGGATGTATTTCACCGATACATAATTAAAACGACAAATGTACGCCAATTATTTTTGTCGGCGTACTGGCGCAATGTGTTGTTCCATTTTAGGAAATTAGTCCGATATTGGATATGGCAGTTTTACAAACAATGCACGTGTAACTTTATGTGAGAATTAATTTCTTTGGTGAATATCGTCTGCTTATTATAATTATTTTAAATATCAACATTTTAGCAGTTATAATATCGTAAGTTGTATGTACCCCGAGGCTATTGGCGTTACCGAGATTTTTGTCATAGCCAAGTTCGTCTTTCACCAATTGCATCGAGTGCAGCAGAGTATGACTTTGGTATCACACATCACGTGAAGCTACTCTATATTCTGAATCATAGATAAAATATTTCTAATATATAAATAAATATTGTTGGACATTCTCACACAACGTC
Source organism: Nudaria mundana (assembly GCA_963556515.1). Lineage (NCBI taxonomy): Eukaryota > Metazoa > Arthropoda > Insecta > Lepidoptera > Erebidae > Nudaria > Nudaria mundana. The sequence goes on from OY748287.1 coordinate 26,435,479, forward strand.
ATCTAGCCCAAACTAAGCTATAAGCTATAATTAATACTAGATACCCAACCTACAGATACGATAGTTACGTCTTGTTTTAATGTTCGCTATGAATTTTTACTGCCTAGTGAAAGGTGATTTTATTTAAACTAAATATAAGACACAAGAAACGGGCGTCCTTGTCACTGAAAGCCATGAAATAAACATCTTAAACTCAGAATCTTAGTCACTGTTCACTTTAATATAAAAAGTTAGAACGGATTATCTCTGTGAATAAATATTATCTGCAAATGTACAGAAATAAGCGTAAAATAATCTTTATATTTTCAAAAAATGCTAATATTTTCCACTCATTTCATTTTGTTCCCTTAACAACCGCACCTGCTTACACGTACCTACAAATCCTCAATGTTGTCCGTGAACCCAATCAAACCTCGTTCATGTTCACTTCACGTACAATTTTGAATTTGAACATCGAACGTATCACGTGCCATCCCAATTAACATGTGTGTAGATCGCTGGAGAGCGTGGCGCAGGCGCTCAGCCGTGGAGCGGGGAAAACGACTAGTGGTATAGGAATTAATTGACATAACAGGTGCAATAGGTCAAATTGGTATAGAACTTTTGCGGATATAGGAAATCGATGTTTCTCAGGATGAAAAAGTTAGTTGCTTTTTAAAGTTCCGTAGTAAAAGTCTCAGAACCCTTATACTTCCCTCATGTCTGTCCTCGGCTTTCCTCCCAAACAGTTAGGGCTAGAAACATGAAACTATGCATGGATACGTATATTTAGTACTTTGACAAAGTGCTCCAATAAATAGTTCAAAACATTTTTAGGGGTACCTCCCCTATATACAGGTAAATATTTTTTTTCTCGCGTATACTCCATGATTTTTTGATTTAAGTATCCGTTTGCGAAATAAGTATTATACATGTATAGTGCTGGCGTGAAGAACCTGAAGAAAAACATGACCATAGTCCAAAGAGTGAACTTTGAAAGAAAACTATAACTCTTAGGTTAAAATGTATGTGCTAATTATTGCTTTGACGCTGGATTTCTAAAAACTTTTGTTTTTAAATAGATTTCCTTCCTGACATCAGATTTCTTTTGAACGTTATTTAACACTATGTACATACGTACATCATTATCAAAGTATTAACCAAATAAAATCAAAGGGTGCCTTTGATTTTATTTGGTATCGTGTACTTATATAGACGTAGGCAGGACACCGAGTTGGACGACGGCCAAAGTCGCGGGGTCGACATAAAAAACTATCACTTACAGTTCAGTTGCCGCTCCGCTAGGAGTCAGTAGAGATTAAATAATGTATAATCTCTATTAATCTAAACTTAAAGCTCTCTCTCTGATAGATATTATCTATGATGATAGATATTATCTATCAGAGCGAGCTTTAAGTTTTAAGCAATAACAAACTTGAGCGATAATACCCAATATGGTAAATGTATTTAATTGTATTAACAGAATATCAGATGCACAAGATTTGTACCAATCGTATGAGTACTTCTTGAGATTATTATACATACAACTAAGGAAACAGATTTACAAGTTTGTAATTATTCTCGTCCATTGTGGGGGTAAGCCCAATTATTTAGGGTCGGTGCAACATAATGTACTCTTCCTCCACACTTCCCTGCCAGAGGTCATCTCCTCAGTAACTCCTTTCCTTGTCATATTCTCTTTCACGCATTCCATCCATCTTTTCTTGAGCCTACCTCTGCTTCTGAAGCGCTCTCCATACATTCCTACTTTATCTCTATTTTTTCAAACCTTTATGAAAACAATAGTTTGAAATATAGGGTAGAATCAGGCGTTACCTGGCGAAAGTCCATGACAAAGCAATGGTAAGTATAATATTCAAACTTTACTGTCTCAGAGAGAACAGCTGTTCTCTCTGAGACAGTCTTGAGAATGCCTCGTGTAGAGGTGAAACATATGTCGACTTTTTAATGTCTTCTATTTTAGCGAAAATAATGCTATTATTTGAAAAAGTTTGAACATCATACTTACCATTGCTTTTACAATAGTTTGACTCACATTTGCTACTAAAACTTACATTAGTGTAAAACCCCTTGTATTCCTCAGCTTCAAATATCATAAATTTACACGTGTTATAAGGAACGCAGTTTAAAATGAATGTTACAAAGTGTTAAGATTCAAACGATCTCGCGTTCCAGAAACATCTCTAACAATACAAAAAGCGTATTGTACGATTGCAGTCACGCGGCACAGATACATTGAGCCGGAACGCGGCTGGTGTGTGCCACCCGTACCACCCGCTGTCTTCGCCTGTATTATTATGATGATTACACACAGAAAATGACTGAGTTGTTACAAACCCGTCGTGGTATGTAACGAATAAAAATACACTAGGTTTTTTTTTCTTGAAACGTAGAAATACGCTGTTACTTTTAGAAAAACACTGAACGTTAAAGTTTATAATTCACATTTCACACACAACATTCTCACACAACGTCATCTAGCCAACATTAAGCTATAAGCTTGTGGTATGGGATTTAGACAATTGATAAACATACTTTTATATTTTTAAATACGGAATATACACAGTCTGGAAGAGATCGCTTTTAGCGGTAAGGCCGCCATTTGTACTCTCTTTGAAGTGAATTCTCCTGTTTGTATGTTCTACATGTTGTGTACAATAAAGTGTATTGTATTGAATTGAATTGAATTGAAAACACCCAAACTCCTAAACAAACATTTGTGGATCACACAAATATTTGAAATCGAACCTGAGATTCCGGAGTTGAAAGCCGATGCACTACCGACCACGCCATCGAAGCAGTCTTAGTTTAGATCAATTGATTTCATTTTATATTGTATATTGGTTTCTAAGACAAGCTGGATATGAACCAGCGACAGTTCCTTTTCGGGGGAAATGTTCTGACCAACTGAGTTACGAAGACCACAGCCGAAGTACTCGACGTCGTCGTAGGGCGATGTGAGAGTCAGAAAACAGAATAATCGTTGCTTCAACAAATATAAATACCTGTAGGTATTTCATCCGAGAATAATGTTGATATTCGTATTGTTAAACTTTTCATTGATAGAAAAGAGAAATGAATACTTTTATTTAGCTTGCAATACCTGACCGACCCTCAATAAACAAACGACCATATTTGCTCAAATATTCGCGGTCGGTTGCGTCCCATTAGGCTGACATACCAGTCGTATCAATAAACGGGTAGGACGTTGAACCCGGTACCTACCGCCTTACCGACCGTTCATTTTTAACAACTAGGTACAACCAAAAACACTTTTACACACTACAAATAAAAGAGTGAAAATGTTTTAAAACAATACCTATATGTCAGGCCAATTAAATACAACGGTACTTTAGTCGCAAACTAAGCAGCTCTTGAGCTATGAAAATCAGACAAATGTATTTTTGTGAATTTTTTCGTGCAATGTATACATATATACATAGAAAACACCCAAGCCTCGGTGCCAACGGATTGTAGATCATTCTGAGTTATCCCGACCCGGAATAGAACCCGAGACTCCGAAAAGAAAGACGAAGGAAAAAGAAAATGCATTGACTACGTTACCAAAACAGTCTTATTTTAGATTAATTGATTTCATGATAACACTATTTCAAAACTTTAAAATTGTCGATATACTTAAATGGCGTGGGCGAGTCAGCGTCGGGACCTCGTAGTGGGTCTGGGCGTGGATACCCTCTCGCTGGAGACCATGCTTCAAGCCATGGTCTCCAGCGGGAGTAGGTGGAACGCGGCCGTGTCGAAGGTCGAGGTGGCCGAAAGGAAGAGGGAGCGTACCTCCCCGCCGAGTTCCGTAGTCAGCGGCGAGGGCGCCGCAGACTCATCTACGCCCAAGACCATCGACCTCCATGATCGGGGCCTGAGGACGGCGGGATTGCCACCCGCCGTCCTTACAGAAGCAGGCTAGAAGGGTTGCGTGCTGCGGGGCTTTTGCCCCATAGCACGCCACCAGATTCGGGATACACACAGAAGCGGGATAAAACCCTACCCCAATGACGTGGGATTCTCATCCCGACCAAACCCCCGCAGAGACCACAGAGGTGGTCAAAGTCCGCCGGGCGCCACTGGAAATACGTTCTGCTTGTAACCAGAGACGCCCGGCAACAGACGTTAGAGCGACCGCGGCCCTGAGCCACGGAATAAAAAAAAAATATACTTAAATGCCAAACCTCTCACGTACTTTTACAAAAAATGCAAAGCTTTTCGTAGTCTGTCATCGTATTATCCAATGTATTGTGGAGTTAGCGCTAGGTCTCTATTTTCTTTTAGCCTTGCGAATTTACAATTTGTTTGTTCCGGCTTTTCAAACTGCAGTTTAAATTTCGTTTGCCAAATTCTAGGTATTTTACTTGTTAAAATTCACCCACGGAAATCTGAACTGTGAAATCAGAAGTTTGTTTTCGAATTATGTGCATTTGGTACTAGTTTTAACCCCTGCAAGTAGAGGCGGTACGTGCTGAGGAATGAAGGAAATTAAATATCTGGACGCAAGTTTGCTGTGCTATTCAAAGTTAACGTTGCGTGATAAAGTGCAGTCTAACGTTGGAATTTGAGATAAATCTCAGGAATATTAATTAGAAAGTGATTACCTATCTAGTGTGAAAGTGAATACCTTTATAATATTGGGCGAAACCGGTCAGGAATTTAAATAATAAAGGAAGATGTGGCATATACAATTAAGTTTATTCAAAATGTATTATTAAAAAATTCCACCAAGTGCCGACAATGTCTGAGTACGCCAAATGTCAAAATTCAGGAACAAATTTTGACATTTGACGTGCTCAGCGGATACTTAACTTCAAATTCTCAATTCAGAAACCAGCCGTTTATACCAACTGTCTTTACCTTAGTCAAGGATATAAGAATACTATTAGAGCCTATTTTAGTTTCTTTTTTTTTCTACCAGTATTATTTATAGTTTCCTAACCAGTTTCTGCAAATGGTTTTACAAGTCAACAAATCTAATATTATTGTTCCTCATTTACATTTATCAGCTGTTAGTCGATGATCAAAACTTTTCTCAGAACAACCAATCTGTCCTTAAACTGGGTAATCTGTCCACCGAGCTGACAGCGATATAGGTGTCAGCTGTACAACTGAGCTTGTGAGTTGTGGTCCGCAGAGTACACTGACGGTGCTGACACCTGGCGGATTTGTACAAAGGCTTTATGCGGGTTTGATGTAGGCATGTTATGCGGTGAGCATTTCTGCACTTTTGTAAAGTCTTTAGCATCTACAATTTGCATGTCAAATACTAGATATACTATTTAAATTACACTAGATATACCTACTATTACTATCAGATATAATACCTGTTTCATGAAAATTGCCAATCATAATCATGATTTATCATTCACTGAGCCTTTTCCCAACTCACTTGCGGTCGGCTTTCCAGTCTAACTGCGATTCGGCTGAACTTCGATATTTTCCGTGAAGCGACTGCCATCTGACCTCCACAACACACATGCCAATCATAATATAATAGGTATTTACGAACTTTCTCTTCACTTGGTTAAATTTGAATAATAAATAAAACATAAAAATGTAGGATATATAGAACAAAGGTTTACATATTAGTTGAACATGGATGTTAAATGATTGGATGAGTTTGACATAGTAACAAACAAAAACTAGTATATTATAAAACTAGTAAACATATTATATGTAAATTTTTGCAAAGATCAACAAACCTTGGCAAAACAAGAATAACTACTTTTTCATTGTGTAAAAAATAGCTGAAAGTTACGCTTCTAGTGGAGAAGTCCCAAGAGAATGACGGCATAAATATCAACTGAAAGAGCAATTATACAAAAACTTCATCTGTGAACAATATTGGACGGCAACTAAGTCTCGAACCGGCCCATGGGACGTATTCGCCCACGATATCCGTGTGACGTCACTCATAGTGGCTAACAAATAGTGATAAATGAAACACAATATTGAGTTTATTTTCTGAAAAATATTTTCTATTAGGAATTCGTTTGTGATGTTGCAAGTGTGGACTCTAGGCTAAGTAAGGTTGACGAGATGGTTACTTAATTATTTTTTGGGTTTGTAAAAAGTTCATAAACTTTGATGCATTTCATGTATGTATTTAGTTATGTAAAGTCTAAAACTGACTTACATTTACAAACAAAAAGTGCAGTACCTACTCAAACTTACAGTCTTACAAAGCACCACCATTTATATTTGAATGATAGATAGTATTTTTTCTGTAATCTACAATAAATTTTACTTCTAGATTACTTAGAGTACTTGGTTGATTCGCGGCAGACACATGGTACATGTTAATTAAAGTTTTTAATCGTTCAATTTTTAGGGTTCCGTAAATCTCGGAAACCTTATAGTTTCGTCATGTCCGTCCAAATTTTTTTTTAGGATGTCCCCCCCCCCCCTACGCGTAACGTGGTGCTTATTTTTGTTCTCGTGTCTACCTCATTGTGGGGGGTATCAATAGATAGGTCTTTAAAAAACATTGACAGGTTGCTACGATTTTTTTTTATTTAAGCATCCGATTGCAAGATTTTCCTAGTTAAAGTTAAACAATTCGAAAAATATGAACTTTGAAGGTCAGATAACTCTTTTAGTTCAGGAGCTCTAAAGGCTAGCTATTCGTGACTACGGAACCCTATTCTATGCGTGGCCCGACTGCACTTGACCAGTTTTAGATAAAGGAGCAACATGTAACGCTGGACTACAAAGCTTTTATCAATACTGAGCCCAGATTAGTGTCAGCAAGATTGGATTTGCGCTGGCGACAGGGGACTAATTAGTTAGATATTGTAGTCCGAACTGCTGAGTCGGAGACAAAGCTTCTAGAACCTTTATAAAGCTGAGTTCAACGCCATTTTGACATATCCAAGCTTAATATGAACGTGAGCCAAAAGTATCTGCTGTCTTGTTTGACCGTAAAATCTACGCGACTAGTTGAGGTTAAGGAATACTTAGTGACAATCCTCGTTCGTTTTTTAATGATATTTTTGTATTATGTCCTATTCAGTCTGCATGTTGGCAAGACTTGGGTCATAACACTCAAGTGTTCAGTACTGTCACTATCTTGGTACCATAAAATTACTGGCGAAATATGGGAAAATAATAGTTTTCGGAAAATATTTTTCTCTGGGAAAACGACATGGAATTGGGTCAGTGTGTGCGCGTGAGTGTATTTTTAAACAAATTCCAATTCATAGAATATCTACAAAATTAATTATATCGAGTCAGTAATCCATTATCTGTATACCGTGCTGTACGTGGAATGTGTTCACGTGATATACGAAGCGGAAAGTGTTCCGCAGGTGCGTTAAAGCGTTGCTACAATGTGGAACAGCTGAGCGTATTACAATGCGTACATACTGTATGTAGTTACGTATTTTAATGCTGAATGTTTGATACATTGCAGACTAAAAACATCAAAATCAAATTAATGTCAAAGACAATTAATTTATTTTACGTTATATATGCTTTCGATTGTCGGCACTTGGTGGAACTTTTAATAATACATTTTGAAGAAACTCACTTGGACATTCCACAATTTTCTTTATTATTTTAAATCCTAACCGGTTTCGCCCAATATATGGCATCATCAAATGTATTCACTTTCACACTACATATCACTTTCTAATTTAATTAGAAAGTTATTTTACATTGTAAATGGTCATGAATCTACCAACACGCTCCTTAAGGCAGTTTTCAAGGAGGAAGGGAAAGACAGTAAGCCTTTCGACCGAATACTAAAACGTCTCTCAAATATTTAAGTGATGTTTAAATGCTTGACCAGCCCTTAAACTACTTTTTTTCGTACAAGAGCGTAATTTTTTAGTATTTGAATATTTGAGTGACGTTTCATTATTCAGCCGTTTGTTTGTTATTTTTTAACAAAAAAAAATAATATAAATAATAAATATTTTGGACATGCTCACACAACGTCATCTAGCCCAAACTAAGCTAAGAGTATAAGCTTGTGCTATGGGATTTAGACAACTGATTAACATACTTATATATTTCTAGAAAACACCCAAACTCCGAAACATATATTTGTGGATCACACAAATATTTGATTCAACCCGGGAATCGAACCCAAGACTCCGGAAACGAAAGCAGATGCACTACCGACCACGCCACCCAAGGTAGTTATCGTATGTACAGAAAAATGTAAAACTACGCATTATTATCAACCATGTATTCTATGACTCAATAGTAATCCTTTCCACAGAGTTTCCATTCAATAACGGCCTTTATACTTGTCATAATACACTACCACTTAACCTACTGCCGTATACTGCCTACGTTTGTGTGTATAGCGATATTTAATGCAGGTATTTACGTAAAGAAGCGATATTTAATGCAGGTACTTACGTAAAGAAGCGATATTTAATGCAGGTATTTACGTAAAGAAGCGATATTTAATGCAGGTATTTACGTAAAGAAGCGATATTTAATGCAGGTATTTACGTAAAGATAAAACCGAGTTATATTATGTTTGTTATTTATGTTATATTATGTTTGTTATTTATGTTATATTATGTTTTGACAAATTAAACTTAACCGAGCGAAAGGCTATGAATATTTGAAATGATTTGCGAATGTAAATAAGACGGTTGGTAAGCGTTTGCATAATTTGGAATGGCTCTTAGTTGACAAGGTCCAGCCCGTTATGAATAGATCGGCAGATGGGACAATCTTATGAACTTAATATGGATATATTCGTACGGTTAGTGCTACTATTGGAACCATTATTCATCGTTTGAACATAAGTCCGACTTTCGTTTTAAGCCCTTATTAAAATTATTCGGGAAATGTGTTCATACATCTTTGAATATTCGGCCTAAGGTTTTGCCAGTATGTATGGGAGATATCACATGTTTTTATGTATGTTTCTCTTACATAATGAAATCCTGTGATTTATTTTGTATTAATTGAACACCTATAAGTTTTAAATTTCGCATCTTTTTACCGCAACACCTCCAATAATTGACTAACGTTGGTAGTAACTAAACTTTTATTTAGTACCTATATTTCAGAATATCAAACGGACTGTTAAAGTACACCTTTTCACTTTTAACATTATAAGGTTTCGATTTTATCGACGATTGGAGTGATTGAGTATAAAGGAAGTTTGTTCAATAGTTTATTGTTGTTTCAAAAATGCAACGGATTCAGAAACTGTACCTATATTAGCCTTGCACTGATAGAATAAAGAAATCGAACAGCAATCAAACTCTTTTAGAATCAAGTTAAATCTTATAAAAATCTTACGTTTTTATCACGTCTGTGAACAAAGAGGAAATAGCAAAGATTTCTATCATTCTCAATGAGCGGCCGTCTGCGCCAGTCGCCCGTGAACCTCCATTAGTCATGTTGTTTTTGTCGTCAACTCGAGCGATTGTCACCGAGCGCTGGCGTGCATAACCCGTTTGTTCAAAGTGTTTCTTAGTGCCACTTTCATAAATTACGTTAAGTTTCTTTCATAAAATCATGTTTTGAAGCCAACGCGACAGGATTAAAAATGTTACATACAATTATGCCGATTAGATAGGCAGAAACATATTACACGCTCACATTTCGCCACTCACTTTCTGGTCCCTCGTAATAGGGAGCGAGCCTTTTACTGCCAACTGGAAACTTATGTTTGTCAGAGCTTTGTATATCGATAGGCAGATGCACCACTTGCAGGTGAGTTTACCTGTGCCCCTAAGCTCTTGGTGGGTAAATATTTAGAAGTAACTACTCGATGTTTTAATTTAAGCAAATACAAATAAAGAATTACGCTGCCTAAGACTTCCTGCTTTTCATATTTATTTTACTTAATGGATTCAGGCGTTACCTGGTGAAAGTCCATGATAAAACAATGGAAAATTGATGTTGAATTTTAGATAATGGCAATGATTTCGCTAAATAGAAGACATGTTAAACGTCGACATATGTTTCGCCTACTCACGAGGCATTATCAAGACTATCTCAAAGAGACAGCATCTGTCTGCTTAATTATCTAAAATTCAACATCAATTTTCCATTGTTTTATTTATTTTAATTTTTAGTTTTAGATAGTATAGTTTGTAGTTTGTTCTTGATAGTTGTTTCTTAATTTTATTTTCCTGTTCCTTGTAAATATTATATTATATTAATATACAGCTTTATGAAAAATTCCAAATTAAAGAAATTAAAAATAATGAATTTGTGGAATATCTGTCGAAGTGAGATATTTTATAATGTATTACAAATTCGTATACATATATTTATAAGCTAACACTTTAGCTTAAAAATATATGTATACGAAGTCATAGTGGAGAATATCGATAGTGGCTTATTTACAGTAAGTTTCTCGCGTGTAAGCTTCACTTTACATTTGTCTCACTCAAGTTCTAAAGTTTAGACACAACAGATTTATTGTCACTTCTCTGTGGAGAGAAAAGCGATCTATAATCACTGTTGGGAATGGCTGTCGAATAGTTAGGAATCGTACAGTTACGGACACAGGAATTTAAGGAATGTTAACTAATTGAAACTGGAGTCAGTTACAGTTTACCACGTTGAGTAATTTATACTAGCTGAAGAGATTGTTTGGTTGAACGCGCTGAAATCAGGAACTATGGTTCAAATTTCGAAATTATTTTTGTATTGTATAGACCAGCTGTAGGCTATATAACATGACGTCAAGACTAATATGAACGTAGCAGCAATAAAACATGTAACAAAAACGGTAACGCGGCTAGTATTCACATAAAATCCCGGCTATTTCTTGATAAGAGGCAGACGGATGCTTGATATACCTACCTGTTATCTAATTTCAAACATTTATTTTAGTTATATTACGACTATTCTTCAAGTTAGACTACAGACTTTGCGATTATTCGCCACACTTACTGTTCTGTTGACAGTTGCAGGGAGGACCTGAGGATTCGATGCCCCATGTTGTCGTAAACACCGCTCAGGGTTACTTTGTTAAACATTTTAGTTTCGTTCTGCAGGTGCAGCAGTGTTACGTGATCTACTGTTTAAGTTTTTCTTTTAACCCGTCGCGCGATTTGTGTGAATACAAATGTGTAAACACCACTACCTACTGATAACCTAAAAGGGAATTGTGCTGTATTTTAGAACGGTTTTATTTACAATGCATTGCATTTTGAGCGGCCCCGCTTTTCGTATCACATTAAGATATATAATCTCGCCTATGTCCCCGAGCGGGTAGGCAGCAGAGGTACCTAATACACCCAGATTTTGCTAATAATTTTGGTAGTCCCACGTAATTAGGTTTAAACCTACTTATCCCATACAATAGTCAATAGACTTCAATAACCAATAATTATGTAATCTAAACCTAAATTCTAACAAATATGACTGATGTTATGTTACATACCTACAATCTCTTTTTTTTTTAGGGTTCTGTAGCCGATGGGTAAAACGGGAACCCTATTTCTAAGACTGCGCTGTTCGTCCGTCTGTCCGTCTATCACCAAGCGGTATCTCGTGAAGTTAGAAAGTTGAAATTTTCACAGATGCTGTATTTTTGTTACTTCTATAACAACAATGACTTAAAAACAGAACAAAATAAATATTTAAGGATAAGGATTTTTTGATTACAGCTCAAGTAATCTCCAACCACTCCTTTACTTGAGACCAACGTCCAATATTTTAAACTATTCGGATCCTACTTTCTTATTAACTTCGCACCCTTATTTACTTACCCTCGGTAGTATTGCTGGTATTATATAGATTAAACACTTAACTCGTGCGTACCTTCCCAAGCCATGATTGTTTATGGTGTAAAATCGTATCTCATTAGCACAATACGCACCTTTGTCGTTCCTCTACAGTTTACAATCTCGTCACAGACATAAGAATACTACACTTGTGCCTCAGCCACTCAAAAGGTACTTAATTTAATAAAAAGTCCTCACAAAATAACCACACTTTGAAAAATTTTGAACACACATATATCACACCTATATCTCCGAAGGGGTAGGCAAAGGTGCATTACATACTCACTCTTTGCCAGTAATTTTTTGGACCCACGTAATAGGGGGCAAGCCTACTGCCGTAACTGGGCAGTATAGAAAGTTTTTTTATGGGTTTTATACAATAGTTTATGTCCAAAACGGCCGAATGAGTTTAATAATAATAAAAAAAATATTGAAATCCCGTTGCCTTGCTATGAAACGTTGATTAAAGACAACTACATCTTACATGCCAGCCGCTATGGGAAACTATTAATAAATATGTTATGACAATTCACGCAACGCCATCTAGTCTCAAACTAAGCAGAGTTTGTGATATGAGTAAACAGATATAAAAACTATAAAACATTTTTTTTATAAATACATACATATTATACATAGGAAACACCCAGACTTCGGTAGAAACGTATGTGTCATCACACAAAGTTTGTCACGATCGGGAATCGAACCCGAAACTCCGGTGTCGAAAGCGGATGCACTACTGACCACGCCACCGAAGCAGTCAACTCCTAGTCATCTTGGACTATTTTATGTTAAAAAAGTCTACTTTTTATAAACAATTTGTTGTCTTTTTATTTTTCATCCCGTTTAATACGCAGCTCCATATTACACAACACTTACACGTAACAAAGAGCTCACGTTCACTAAACACTCTTGGCGAAGTCAACACCCGCGCGACCACGCTACTATAATAATTTGTTAAATAAACTTACTTAACCCTTTTCTGATGTAAACTAACGAACTAATAGGCCTCGAAGTTTGTACAATTGACCAATTATTCAAACTTTTGATAGATTACTAAAGTGAAAGTAATGTTTAGTTTACTGTTTTAATTGTTACTGAACGTGTTCTAAACATGTTGGTTTTGCTATTCTTTTTGCCAAGCGAAATAAAGGAATTTTGTTATGGGATGAAATCTACCTAATATATCTTTTAGATTACCATGGTTTCAGCCAAATCCACTCAGACAGAACACAGCAGAGACACAAAAATCTAGTATAAGTCATAATTCTCACCACTATTCTACGGAATTGAGGGGCTCTACAGTGTCTTCAGAGCCCAAGTCACCTGCAAGTTGTCCACTTGCTCGACGAGGCTGTGATAAAAGTTTCCAAAAGCTCTTATAATTTACAATAAACAGTAACTAGCATAATGTGGGCGTATTGAACGCCTCTGTCTACTCCTTCAAGGATAATGACGTGATTTTGAATTTATTGAGTGTTCAGTAAATGTTGTATATCCTTCCAGGCTGTTTGGGACTAATCCCAATAGGATATAAAAATAGGATGTAACCCGAATGGACCAAATACCAAAATGAGCGATTCCCAAAACGTACTATGTCAATAAGACTCAATTTCAAATGGACTGAGTCCTGTATCAAATTCCCAAAACGACTCATTCCCAAAATACGCCAAAACACATGATCTAGGTCTCGACTATAAACGCACCGTGTAACAAAGTCAAACCGGTTCAGTGATATTGGAATGACAAAGTCCGATGGGATAATAATGAATGAATGAAATATCTTCAAAATAAAGTTGACAGCCGTCGAGCTTTACGTCGGCGTCGTCGTTGGGAAGAGCTCGCATGACGGAGGGATGTTTGTGCTGCATTAAATAACTTTATGCTAACCATTAGGAAAAGGAATGTCATACAAATATGTGGTTATACCTAAGCGTTGGAACTTGTTCAACTTATATTCCTATACTAATCTACAAGGTACTTACTAATATTACGAGGAGACAATTTAAATAAATAAATATGTTAGGACAATTCACACAACGCCATCTAGTCTCAAACTAAGCAGAGCTTGTGATATGAGTACTAAATAAACTGATACAAATACTTAAATACATTTTTTTTGTAAATACATACACAATCATTATACATAGGAAACACCCAGACTTCGACACAAATGTACGTGCCATCACACAAAGTTTGTCCCGACCGGGATTCGAACCCGAGACTCCGTGTTCGAAAGCGGATGCACCACCGACTACTCCATCGAAGCAGTTGTATTTTTTTTTTGTAAAGCATAAACTTATTGCAATTGGTATTGTAGAAAATAGGTGGGTCAGAAATCTTTAACAGATCGAGAAAGTGTCTGAAAACTTCATAAATACTCGTATTTGTGTAAACCATTTTTTTTGCAAGCGTCTCATACCTGTGAATAGACTTCGAGCTTAATCACTGGTTAATATTTACTGGCGAACGTTAAACCAGAACTAGTCATGAGACAACCGTAGCAAACGTAGCAATTCGTAGTATTTACTACGACGAGCTCCGTATAGCTACGATATTCGTAGAGGGCTCTACAGAACCACATAATATTATATTAATTTCAACAAAACCTTTTACGAGTGATGATTTCATGACGTTTGCAATAAAGGTATTTATTCTACAAAATACAAGAAGTATCCAAAATCAGACAAATATGATTGGATTATACTGAAACAGTCATTCAATGGTCAAAAAAGAACATACGTACCCACATACTACATACCTAGAAAACTACGGCTGTAAAACATTATGCCGAGTAATAAATTCATAACTTTATTTGTTATTTTCGTTTTTTACAATAATACCCTTGTAGCTAACATTGTAATAGATATTACGCCTGTATTCCTGAAGGAGTAGTCAGAGGTAAATTACACGCCAACACTTTGCCAGTAATTTTCTTGGTCCGACGTAATATAGAAAATCCATTACCACTCTGAGTCTGTAATTCAAAACTAAAATTTTAGCAGCCAAGACATAAGTTAGGATATCACTATATGGAGTCTCAGCGGTCCGAGCGTTTATTGTACTGCTATATTAGGATTTGTTAGGGTACCGTAGTAAAAGTCTCGGAAGCCTCTTATAGTTTCGTCATGTCCGTCCGTCCGTCCTCGGCTTTGCTACCAAACGATGAGTGCTAGAAAGATGAAATTTTGCACGGATATGTGTATTTACTATTCCAACAAAGTGCTATAATAAAATTATAAAAAATGTTTTTTTCTGGGGTACCTCCCCTATAAGTAAAGTGGGGATGATTTTTTTTCTCGCGTCAACCCTATCGTATGGGGTATCATTAAATAGATATTTTTTTTAAATTGGGAGGTTGCTAAGACCATTTAGCGTCCCTTCCCCTCTAAAATCTAAACGGCTAGCTCGAAGAAAAAAATTAATGATGGTAAATTTTGAAAGAAACCTGTATGGGAACAGATAACTTTGTTAGTTTAGGAGTTATATAGCCTATAATGGGTAACTGCGGAACCCTATTAGTATTATTACATCACTGCACTAATTTTAGACATTAGGTTGAGGAATCAAAGTCTCCCTGATGTGAAGGTTCTTACAAGACATTTAATTTGAGCGCCAGTACAAGCAAACCGATGCCTTTCAATACGGAGACACTTCACATCGCAATAACCCATGCTCGTTGTAATCGTGCACCCTCTTTGTGCCTACGAGTACGTCACAGTATGCTTTATTCACACGGCATTATAATGCACGTTTTTTTGCACGATTAAGATTGAGCTCGAATTAATTTACAATAAAAACATACAATCGAATTGAGAACCTGCTCCTTTTTTGGAAGTCGCTTGATGAACTGCTCTGTGTTGGAGCGGAGCGGTTGTGTCAACCTTAATCCTACAAAAAGTAGATACCTACGTAAAACCAGTACGTACTATTCCCTATTCTGCAGTATAACGTAGCTACGTATATAAGTATTCACAACTTGTGCGCGCAATGTTCGCGTTGATGTTAGATTTTATTGTAATTTTACCGATATCGGGTGTTTCTTACCACTGATAATAAATTTCTATGATTATTCTTCTAGAATAACAATATTCCTTTGAATAGATGTATGTTTTATAGCCAGTAATATGTACATACAGATTTAAACAAGAGTACAATTGTGGCTTCATGCGCTTTCTTAATGTTGAATTTGAACAAATAATTTACACATTTTTTTTTATATTAAGGTAAGTATAAAAGCAATACCTTAATTATATAACAATCTAGCCTATTGACTAATGGGTAACTTATTTTGACCTACCATACTATGAAAACAATAACTAAGAACGTGTCCAATAACACTTTACTTAGAGTCTGTTAAGGCAAAGACACTTTGTTCATGTGTTCTTATCGCAGCACTTATCACTACATTTATTTAGTTCGTCACTATAACACTAAACTAACTCGAACGGTTTTGTCCGTTTAAGTCTTAATTTATACATAATAATATTTATCGATAGTTCAGAATGATGCATGAATTACTTTTACTAGATATAACAAATAAATGAAATGTAAATTGAATTGTTTAATAAGTTATTTGTCAGTTTATTTTATTCTTATCTTTCTACTTTTTTTATGTCTCTGACTCGCTAACCTTCGACGGCAATGGTTTTTGGTGCGGGTTTCACAGATTAACGTAACTCAACTCAGGGCAACATAGACTTTAGAGCATTATAATACATTGTGTGAGAATGTCCAAAAATATTTATTATTTATGGTTACCTATCTTAATCCCGAATTTTAATATCCCAAATATCATAATCCCGAAAACGTTTGGACATTTTTTCATAATGACTGGCTGACTACACTCAGAAGGCGTATGGGGCCCTCCGGGTCCAATATAATAACGCATTCAGGAGGTTGATGGGACTGCCCTGGCGCTGCAGCGCGTCAGGCATGTTCGCGAAGGCTCGAGTAGATTGTTTTTATATATGATGCGTAAGCGCGCTGCCTCGTTTGTGCGCAGGGTCAGGGCGAGTTCCAACTTCCTCCTGAAGGTGATTGCTGACCGAGTTGACTGCTGCTATGTCAACCATTGCTGTGACCTTCATGTACAAACTAACACCAAGATTTAACTATTATTACTAACAAAATATGAGTGTGTACCTAATGTGCTTACTTGAAATAAATGATAAATAAAAAATAATCCCGTTTTTACAAATTCCGAAGGTTTGTTTACCATATAATCGCAACTCCGAATTTCATTTGCCCATTTATTCATTTGTACGACGTTTTAGAATCCAGACGAATGAGTTCTAGACACACGGAATTAGGGAAATCAATGGGCCAGTTACTTAGTTCATATTTAGAACAAAATGTTACTAAACTTACTGTAACATTATAAAAAAATTAAAAATTGTAATTTAAACAACAGCTGTACACTTTTAATTTTGGTGGGAGATAGGGGAAATGCAGACAGAAATTTAATTGTAAATTGTTTAGAATTACTGAGCTTATTAGATGTTAAAAACATTATTTTATTCACACTTCCTTATAGCCGTAGCTTGTCACAGGCCGAAAACAATCTTAGATATAAGCTAAATCAAACAATACATACATTGACATTTCATAATCCAAATAAATTCCATCTGATTGACATTAACATGTATTTAGAAAATAAATTGTTATTGACGGAAGATAAATTCTATTTGAATAGATATTTTAAGAGACAGATAGCATCTTCGCTATCATATTTTATTAGTTATTCAGCCAAAAACTTGGCTAAAAAATCTGCTTTTATTGAGCAGAAAAGTGACAATGTTTGTCTTGTGACCTTGGAATCTGTTCCAAAAAAGGGTGACAATAATTTTAACTTAGTTGTAGGACAATAGAGGAAATCCCTAGCAAATTAAATTTAAGGACAAAGGAAAAGTCTATGTTCATGAATATTATACATCAAAATATTGAAGGCTTTTCTGGCAAAGAGTTAGAACTAGAATTATTTTTAAATGAAAAACGTATCCATGTACTTTGTTTAACTGAACACTGGTTAAAAAACATGAACTCTTAGTTAATATTGATAATTATAAAATCATTAGTGCGTTTACTTGAGATTCCGCTATAAGAGGTTGGTCTCTCATTTTAATTAATGACAAATTAAAATCAAAAGACCGAAAAGACGTAGTAGCACTCACAAGTGAGCGAAATATTGAACTATCATGTGCAGAGCTAGAACTATATATTTCCTTTATTTAACTTAATTACATATTTAATACATTTTTAAATAAATCTATAAAAAATACAAATATATTTAAAAATATAAAAAATAGTGACCCACCGGCATCGGGTACAAGGACCAAGCTACCGGTGGTTAGGGCTCCAGAGAGAGGAATTTCCTCACGATGCGTGCCGTATCGAGCAACACTGCCTTCTGCATCAGGCCCTTAATCCAACCGTCTAACGAGAGCCTCTGTAGGTGTTGGTCGAGGCTCTTGGCGATCAGTCCATGCACGGAAACGACTATCGGTACAATAACAGCTGAGCTTACAGGCCACATGTCGACAATCTCGTGGGCCAAATCCAAGTACTTTACTTGTTTGTCTTTTTCGGCTTTCACGAGATTGCCGTCATGCGGAATAGTAATATCAACTATTATTGCACGGCGCTCTAACCGATCTACAATCACTATGTCAGGCCTATTTGCAACAATAGTCCTGTCAGTGATAATAGATCGGTCCCAGTACAATGTGATATGATCATTTTCGAGAACTGGGTCGGGCACATACTTGTAATACGGTACTTCTGAATCCACGAGTTTGTATTTCAGAGCAAGTTGTTGATGGACAATCCTAGCTACTTGGTTATGCCTATGCAAATACTCGCCGTTAGCCAAACTAGAACAACCAGAGATAATATGCCTAAGGGACTCTCCAGGACGGTGGCACGCCCGACATATGTCAACCGTACCATCCTTCAGAATATACCTCCGGTAATTTTTAGTCATGACAACTTCGTCCATAATTGCAAAGACAAACCCTTCGGTTTCTCCAAATAGATTACCGAATCGTAGCCAGGATACTGATGATTTTAAATCAATATCAGGTCCATGTAGGGCCTGATAGAAACGTCCATGTAACTCTTTACCCTTCCATACATCCATGCGGTCATTGGTACTTAGTATTATAGGATTGCGCCAGTTCTCTTTAGCCAAACCGAGCGGGGTAAATCCGTTGTCTACTGCAGCAACATCACGATGCAAATCCTCGTCCACCCGCAGGAAGTATTCCCTAAGATTGCACACCTCACGGTTGTGAAGGGTCTTAGCATTAAGAAAGCCTCGGCCCCCACACTTCCGTGGTATGTACAATCTCATTACAGATGAACGCGGATGATGCATTCGGTATGTAGTGAGTAGCGTACGGACTTTTCTATCCAAGGCGTCAAGTTCTGTCTGAGTCCATCTGAGTATGCCAAACGAGTACACTAAAACTGGCATGACCCAACTATTGTAGGCTCGCACCTTGTTACCGCCCGATAAAAGACTCTTAAGAACTTTTTTCAGGCGGCCAAAGAAGCGTTCCCTCAATAATTGTTTCATGTCAGTCTCTGATATGCCTAACGCTTGTGACATACCCAGATATTTATAAGTATCGGTTGCCGAAAGGGACCGAAGTTGAGTGGAATCCGAAAGTTGTATTCTTTCGGAATCCACTATCCCACCCTTCTTCACATGCATGCTTGCACATTTGTCTACGCCAAATTCCATTCTGATAGAATTACTAAAGGTTTCCGTTACCTTTAGTAATTCCATATAGTTCAAAAATTATAGACCAATTACATGCCTACCAACGGTCTATAAGCTTCTCACATCTATTTTGAGACAAAAAATAACGCGCCACATAACTGACAACAACATCATGTCAATCTCTCAAAATGGATGTAGAAGTGGGGCTCGTGGCACTAAAGAGCTCCTAATTATGGATATGGTTATTAGCCAACAGGTACGCCGTAATCGCAAGGATCTGGCGACATGCTGGATAGATTACAAGAAGGCCTATGACTCTGTGCCTCATTCATGGCTTAGGAGGGTGCTGGAGTTGTATAAGATTGATGCAACTCTATGTACCTTCTTAGGGACATGCATGGGGCAATGGAAGACCGTCTTGTGCTATTCAGGATGCCGACAGACTTGTGGTAATGATGGACCGATAAAGATCGAGCGTGGTATATTTCAGGGCGATAGTCTGAGTCCTTTATGGTTTTGTCTGGCCCTGAATCCTCTCAGCGCTTTGCTGGAGAATTCAGGTCTAGGGTACCGGTTGCGGAAAGATGGCCAGGTTTTGTCTCACCTTCTTTACATGGATGATTTAAAATTACTTGCCCCAAACAGTCACCAACTGATGGAAAACAACTATATATTATTATTAGCGTCTATAGGCCTCCTTCTGGAGATTACTACCTGTTTGAGTCCATAATGGAGGAAGCCTTAAAAAAGGTATGTAAATGTAAGAAGACTATAGTTGTATGTGGCGATTTTAATATTAATATTTTAGAAAACTCTCAGAACTCGCTAAGGTTCCTCAACCTTTTTAAATCTTTTAACTTACAAAATCTTTTTTGTGAACCAACTCGCACCACAGCCACATCAGCTACCTACTCAGATAATATTTTTTCTAACAGCGATGTAGATGAGAAATCTATAATACATTTTATAAATTCAGATCATGCAGGTCAGTTAGCTAGATTTAAGTACCAACATGTTCCATTATC
Organism: Nudaria mundana; assembly: GCA_963556515.1. NCBI lineage: Eukaryota > Metazoa > Arthropoda > Insecta > Lepidoptera > Erebidae > Nudaria > Nudaria mundana. Next base: position 26,455,941 of record OY748287.1, read on the forward strand.
AAAAAATATTGTTTGTAGACCAATCACAACTTATAGATTAGAAAAATTTAAAGAAAACATTAAGAATAAAGTACCTCTTTTGGAGTTGAATAATGATAAAAACCCGAATGATCATTACGGAGATTTGTTCGGAGTAATCAAATACGAATGTGATAACATTTTCACTAAAAAAACAATAAATGTAAATCAATTCAAAATTAAATTTAGTGATTGGGCTACGCCTGGAATCTATAAAAGTAGAAGGAAATTATATGAATTATACGAGACAAAGGCATCTACTAATGAGCCACAAGTAATTGAACAGATTAAAAAGTACTCCAAACTATTCAAAAAAGTATGTTCAACAGCTAAATCTTATTATATACGGGCTAAAATTGAAAAATCTGATGATAAAACGAAGGCAATATGGAATGTTATTAACAAAGAAACTTGTAAAGCAAGGTCACGTGATCGATCCTTCGAGTTAAAAATAGATGATAAACATATTAAAACTGATTCTGAAGTGGCCAATGCATTTGAATCTTTTTTCACAAATGTTCCAATCACCACTACAAATAAGTTAAATTCGTCAAAAAACGTAGCCAATTCTCTTCTTAAATCTAGTGTTGATAAATGTAGAATTAACTTTGATTTTCAGTAAATTGACTCTGTCACTATACTTAAAATTTTTAAACAACTAAATATAAAAAATACCGAGGATCTTTGGGGCATTTCAACTAATATAATAAAATCAATAGTGCCCGCTATAGCGCCTCACCTTGCATTCATATTCAATAAATGTATAGATGAAAATCAGTTTCCTAACCTTATGAAGTACAGTAAAATCATTCCTTTATTTAAAGCAGGAGACAAAAGTGATCCTTCAAATTTTCGACCTATTTCCATACTCCCAACCCTCAGTAAAATTTTTGAAAAAATAATATTTAATCAATTGCTTTCACATTTTACAGACAATAAGTTACTTCATAACAAACAGTTTGGTTTCACTAAAGGCAGGAACACAACGGATGCAAGAGTTGCACTTGTGAAACATATATTTGATGCTTGGGAGGAAAAGCAGGATGCCATTGGTATATTTTGTGATCTATCAAAAGCTTTTGATTGTGTTGATCATGAGACTTTGCTACTAAAATTAGGTTATTATGGTGTTTCGAACAGCTCACTTGGCTTACTCGAGTCTTACCTCACTGGTAGAGTACAAAAAGTAAACATTAATGGCACCGACTCTTCTGGCGCCTCATTAGTCATGGGAGTACCCCAGGGCTCGATATTAGGACCCCTTTTATTCTTAGTATACGTAAACGATCTTCCTTATTTCACTAAAAATCTTTGTGAGATAGTATTATTTGCTGATGACACATCATTAATTTTTAAAAGTGATAGACAAAAAGTAGCACTTGGTTCACAAGTAACAACTTGCTGCTCAATGCGAAGAAAACAAAATGTGTAAAATTTACTATGCCCAATGTTAGACAGGTGGATACTGAATTAGTTCAAATAGTCAATACCACAGTTTTTCTTGGGATAACTCTAGATAGTAAACTACAATGGGGTCCTCATATCACAGCCTTGGCAGGAAGACTTAGCTCAGCTGCCTATGCGGTTAGAAACATAAGGTCACTGACTGACGAAAAAACGGCACGATTAGTTTATTTTAGCTACTTTCATAGCGTTATGTTATGACATAACGCTATGAAAGTATCGGCAGCTGAGCCCCACAGCAGCAGACCATATGTGGTCTGCTGCTGTGGGGCTCAGCTGCCGATATTGAGACAATATTCATATTACAGAAACGAGCTATACGAGCAATCTATAGACTCGGACCCCGTGACTCGCTGAAAGAACTATTTAAAGAAATTAATATTTTAACAGTTGCTTCTCAATATGTTTACGACAACATCTTATATGTACGGAAGAAAATAGATCTCTTCAAAAAAAAATCCGACAACCATAATTTTAATACAAGAAATAAAAATAAACTGGCGATGACAAAAATTAGACTTCATAAAGTTGGTAATTCGTTTGTAGGCAAATGTATAAAAATTTATAATAAAATTCCTCAGGATTTGGTTGACGTGCCTCTTAATAAGTTTAAAATAATAGTTAAAAAATGTTTGATGATGAAAGGCTACTATAATGTAGACGAATATCTTAATGATAAAAATACATGGTCACCCTAATCTTCTGTTGTTGGCCACTCGTATAATACAATATAAACTAATTGTAACAATGTAAACAAAACAATATTAAAAAAGAAAATGGATAATCTACCTGAGTTTCTTGCTGGTCTCTTCTCAGGAGAACCAACTTACCGAACCAGCGAAAGAATCATTTTCTAATGGTTATTTATGTACTTACTTAATTTAGTATTTTTATAATATTACTTGACAAAATTGTAAAATTTTGACATTCATATGTGCTCTTTATGTGCCTAAACTGAATAAATGAAATTGATTCTTTGATTGATTCTTTGACGAAATCTAAATGCACAAGTACCTACCAGATGACCGTAATCCATATTCAGGAAAGCCCAATTTTTAAAACACAATTTTTTTAAATACAGTTAATTGAAGTTAATTGAAAAACAATATCCAGATTTTTTATATGAAAATGTCATATTACACGGTTGTCACTTTCACCTGATACAAATTTTGTATCGTCAAATACAAACTCGAGGAATGACACAAAAATATGCAACAGACTTAACTTTCAGAAACGAAGTTAAGTGTATTCTAGCACTTAGTTTCTTATCAGCTAATGAAATTCCATATTATTTCCATAAATTATTGGAAGAATTACAAGGTGGATGGATCTCCCTTGTTTGACCGAAAGGAATTTGACAAATGTTCACTTCCCAAAAAAAATTTCGCATAATTTCATTATTTAGAAAAAATCTATTCACAAAAAATTGTAACGCAAACCTAATGTTTGGGAAATGAACGTTTAAACTGTAACTTGTTTACCAACTAGTACTTTTAACATTTTTTATTTAGTCAAGTATTTCAGTTGGAATAATAGTTTCTACGCAAAATCATCGTTTCTGGCACTCGCCGGCCGCTGCCGCGCGCGGCACTGCTCGGCTCGTGCGTAGGAGGTCACAGTTTTAACCTAACCTAACCTACATATTTGGTTTCAAAAAGAAATTAACCTAATCTAAATAGTTCAGTTCCGGGTAACCTACTAAAAACAATCTCTTTTTTCTAATCATGCAAGTCGTTTCTGGCACTCGCCGGCTGCTGCCGCGGCACCGCTCGCTTCGCTCGCTCGGCTCGTGCGTAGGTCACAGTTTTAACCTAACCTAACCTACCCATTTTGTTTAAAGAAGAAATTAATCTAATCTAAATAGTTCAGTTCCGGGTAACCTACTAAAAACAATCTCTTTTTTCAATTAATGCAAGTCTTTTCTGGCAGTCGCAGCTGGTGGTCGCAGTTCTAACCTAACCTAACCTACTGAGTCGAATTTGACCTATCTGTAATGGGCAAGTAAAACAATAGCGAGTCGGTTCTGGCAGGGGTCGCAGTTCTAACCTAACCTAACCTAACCTACTGCGTCAAATTTGACACTTAAACCTATCTGTAATAGGCAAATAAAACAATAAATTTACTAACTGGCAATTTTTATTTTCAGAGGATAGTAAAGAAATAGCAAATTGGTTCGACGAAAACTATATAGAGGTTTAGATAGATAAATAATTGAGGCTAATATTTAAGGCTTATTAAATTTTGTTAGTGTAGGGTAGTTTAGTAATAATTCTGGAAATTGTTAGCATGGGAAACAAAAAATAATATTAGGTATGTATTGCAATAGTTTAGCTGGAACACGATTGTATGAGAACCGAATAAAAAGATTATGAATATCTGGCAATAGTTTATCAGGAATATGATTGTATGGGAACCAAATGAAAAGATTGTGAAAATTTGGTAATAGTTTATTTGGAAAATGGTACGACGGGAAACAAAAAAAATGTATTCTGAGAATCTGGTATAACTATATATTTGGATTATGAGAATATGGGAAACAAAAAAATACTTTTTGAAAATTTGGTTTTAGTGCACCTGGAAATTGATTCAGCTGGAAAATTAAAACAGGAATTTTAAAAAGTTGTCATTCATTACATATGTCTTTTAAAAGTTCTATCAATCGTTTTCGGGGTTTTAAGATTCGGGAAACAGAAATTCGAGATTTCAATAGGTTACCATTATTTATATTGAAAAAACTGGACAAATGTGGGCTTAACAAGCGCCTCTGTCTCATCCTCTGTCTCATCTGGGATCAAGACGCGATTTTTGTCTATCTGTCTGTCTACATTGTTGTATGTTGAGCCACAGAATAGGGAATATAGTACTTACATAGTTGAGTGCTGTCTGCTGCCCAGAATGGTACCTTAACTCAATAGGTATCTGTTTTTCCTGACGAACCAAAATCAGTAACGCAAAATCGTAAAGTTAGTGTTTACCTCATACTACATCTACACTAACACGGTGATAGTCATATTCTTACTCTATCAGTACTTGCTACATTCAATTAAATACTCATATTGCTTGGCACTCAGTTTCAACTGGAGCCAAAGTTTTGACCAGTCTCGTGGAGTTCTTTGTAGTCTAAAGTCTCAAGTAAACAAGGCTAGAGCCACACTGACCGCACGTTTCAAGATATTTTAGTTCGACCTTTAAACTGTTATATAACCTCCCTAGATAGTTTAAATAGGTTGGAAAGTTGAATAGTTTGTTAAGTGAGAAGGCTATTTTGATAAAGTTGGTAGCTTATACTAAAGTGAGGCGTACTGAGGATACAATTTAATAATTTTTTGAATTAGATAAAGATTATAAAAAAATCTGCTGATAAGCTTATCAAAATCAAAAAAGTACCTATGTAATTGTTAAAGAATTGAAAGAAGTATGTCAAGATCTAAACTAGGGAACATCCATAATCTCTGTCTAGTTCAAAGTAAAAGAGACATTACTGTATAATGTTTGTAATTGAACCATCCGATCCTAATGCGGAACGAGTCCATCTAAATAAACATCTAAATGAAATAGAACGGAGTCTATAAGCCAATTTTTCTCAGTGACTGATCGTAAACAGTGCGCAGTGACTTTAATTCGATGATCTTATGTTCCAACGACGAGAATTCAATCCCCATCCACCACGCCACTGAGGTTTACGCAGTTCTAACCAATTTTTAGCAAAGCTGGTGGGGGTTACAGGAATGCTAATGCTAATATAACTTGTATTCGTGGTTGCTAGTACCTAACTACGAGTACATTAAAAAAAACCGTCATGATAATTACTTCCACTACTAAGACAGCTAGGTACAATATACGTTAAATATATTATTATAGCCGAAAACATTTTACTCTAAGTAATAATGTTCATGTAGAACAAATTAATGAATTCGTTGCGAATGGACAGTTAATGTAATTTCCACGAGCATTTTCAGTTACAAACAGCAATGCACTTCTAGCCGCCGCCGGTTACTCTATTTAATTTTAATTTTAGCTTTTAGCAACAATTAGTGGGTGGTGAGTTGGTTGTCAGAAAACCCTTGAAATGGTTGGTGATCTAATTGACTTTTATGTTAAACAACCTTTGTGAAATAAGGTGTCTGTGTTTTTGGAAAATATAAAATAAAAATTTGGAAACAAAAAGTTTAAGCAAAACGCATTGCTTTTAAAATAGGTAATGAAGAATGGGCTAGGAACTACAATTAAATTTATTATTTTACTGGCCCGAATTTAAAATATTTTCAGAAAATCGTGTAGAACGGTTGTCTCGTCTTTTTGGACCGCGACCCAGAATTTTGGCTGAATAAAGAAATGTAATGTCAATATGTATGACCGTCTGTTGCCATAAAGAACTCATTTAGTTGATTACGAGATTAAAACCAACTATTTCTTTACCGCTAGCGTCAGTGCCATACTAACAGTTACTTGGCAAGTATTTTACACCTTATTATGTGCAACATTCAACATTCACTATGTTTGTTGTATATAATATATACTAGTTATCACGGCAAACTTTGTATCTCCTCAAATACAAAAAAAAATATTTATATATATTAAAAAAAAAAAAAAATATTTTAATATTTCATGCAAATGTATGTATATTGAATGAAAAACGCGACGGACGGACAGACAGATAGACAGACAGACAAATTGTCGTATTAAATATATAGATTGTAATCATCCTCTCCTGACGGACTATAAATAATTAATTAATGCTACTATGTAAAATAAAAAATTGCATGTCTTTTTAGAGACTATAAAGCAGCTCACTATAAAATACTGAATTGAACACTACTGTACCTACTTCACCTGTTTTATGCAAATAAAATACTTACTTACTAACAATACGCAGTGTTGCACTTGTTAGATTTATGGAGTATATAGCTAACTGGCTATGATAATTTATGTATAAAAATATATGTACTGTTAGACTTATGTCCTATTACGTGGTATTTACGGTAACATAAAATCTAACAGTATTTTTTAATGTGGGTAGTTTACTAATTATATGTGAGTAGTGTAATAAAACTAAAGACAACTACAATTACTTTATGTGTGATGACTATTCATCCCATCTAGTAAGTATCTCCACTACTGTGCCCAGTACCGTACCCAGTATAAGTATCATACCTAGTACTAAACTAATTGTAGCATACCTACTACAATTAGTTTTATTTACAAGTTACTAGTTGAACCAGCGAACTTCATGTCACCTCATAAATAAAGTATTATTTATGATTAAACAACAAACAACATCTAAACTTTCCTAAAACTACTACAACAATTCAAGGTCAAGATCAGCCAAATCGGTCCAGCCACTCCCGAGCTTCAGCCATACACTGAATGTCGATTCATTGGTATAGATATCATACTATGTTATGATATAGATGTCAGGTACACACCTAAGTAGGATATTAAATTAAAGAAGTAGCCTGGATTCAGTGGTATAGATATCATACTATGTTACGATATAGATGTCAGGTACCTAAGCAGGATATTAAATTAAAGAGGTAGCCTGGTTATAAAATAATGTTTATTTATAACCTTCACTATGTTTTAATTTCTACATGACGTAATGTCAGATTCGCAAAGCAACGGTAGGACCTGAGAAAGAATCTGACAAGAAAACTCTAGGTCACTCTTTTCAATAAGTAGGTAAATGTACAATAACATTATGTACCTACAATTTCATACATAATACATACTCGTACATTGGTCTTTTATCAAACCATAATTCCTCCACATTAACTAGATATTAATACCACGGTCGGTATTATACTAAAAATAACAATCATTTACAATCGTATCCCAATAACATATACCTATCATTTATTGTACAGTTATTAGGTATCCTTGACAAGTCTTGTTTCATCATCATCTACCTGCCCTTATACCAATTATTTGGAGTCGGCGCAACAAGTCTTTCTCCTCCACACATCTCTGTCAGACGTCATCTCTTCAGTCACTCCTCTCCTTGTCATGTCCTCTTTCACACATTCCATCCATCTTTTCTGTGGCCTACCTCTACTTCTTAAACCCTCTACAGTCATACTTTGCACCTTTCTTACGACATTGCTTTCCTCTCTTCTCAGAACATGTCCATACCGTGACAGCCGCTCGCTTCTCAATTTTTCGTTCACTGGTGCAACTTTCAAACTTCCTCTAATATACTCGTTCCTTACCCTATCCATTATTGTCACACCACACATCCATCTTAACATTCGCATCTCCGCTACATGCAGTTGTCTTTCATCCGTCGCTTTTAAGACCAAACATGACAGTCCATACAGGACGGCAGGTCTGACGACAGTCTTGTAAATTTTCCCTTTAAGTTTTGAGGGAAATAGAGGGTCGCAAATAGTGCCTTTGACCTGCCGCCATTTGATCCAACCTGCGTCAATTCTGTGCTTCACTGACCGATCGATTTCCCCACCGAGACGAGGTACCGGAAACGAGCCAACTGGTATTGGTGCGCCGTCTAGCACTATGGGTGTAGAACTGGAGAGACCACCGAAATCAGAGAACGTGTACTCAGTTTTGGTTCTACTGATTTTCAAGCCTACATTTTCAAGTCTGGTTTATAGTTTAGGATTCTTCACTAATCACCATATAGGGTAGTAGTCGACCCACAATTGTATTAGCAGTAAACGATAAGCCATAATGTTTAAAAATATAAAGATAGAACAGTATAACATTGTACCTGTCCAGCTTATCCATTAGGATTCCTTGCTAAACACCATATAGGGTACTGGTCGACCCACAAATATATTAATTTACTAGACTTTTACTAAGGGACATGCCACAGTGTACAATGTATATTATAACAACACAAGATAGTGAGATAAAATAGTATAACATCGCACTTTTTAGTTATTATCAATTCGACATTCACAGACCAACTGAACCCGACGCTTTTGCGTTAGCCATTTTTATATTAACCACCAACAATAGATTTACAATTTCCAAATAGAGGGCACAATTTTATAATTATTATTTAAACATAAGAATTATTATTATTATTATTACATAGTATTACAAATGTAGAACAATAGATACTATCCACACATTCCACACATTATTTTCTATTAGTTTTATGACAACTACCTACAATCAGTGTAATATTCAGTACTTAACTACTTAATAGTTAAATAACGTTGTTTAACTAAATATAATTGGTTCTATACATAACCAGAATATAGTGCCAGTATCATTATACAATCTGTTTTATAATAATATTATAGTTGTAGGTTGTACCTAAAACAATTCTTTAAGTTACTGAGCCAGTATAAACATCGTATCGATATTATTTCATAATATTGTCATGTGTAGGCCAATAGGTCGTGGAACCAATTTACAGCGTATACAATACGTTAAATCTAACCAGATAGACATTACCATTTCCACGAGAGGCTAACGGTACCCTTCAGGAGCCCCTCGCGGGTCTCCTGGCGACCTTGCGGTGTAACCCAGGGGGGTAACCACTACATAATCATAAGCATATATCTATCACACTCAATGCGATCACTGTCCGTTCTGAGCAGTCACATTACACTATTAACTAATACTAGCATTACCAACTGTGTGTCCTAAGGAACTTGATAATTAGGTGCGTATTTAAGACCGTTGGTGGTAATAGCGCAGAGGGCATTTAGGAACCAAATAAAGTAGTAACTTAGTAGAATAAATTAAGCAGGTATTTGGTGCTTTAAACTGACATATACGTATAGAACAGTTATAAATAAGTTTATCAATAAGTAAGTACTATCTCAATTTGCATTGCACTGAAAAATGTTGCAGAAACGAGGAAAATTGATTTCTTTTGAGAACTAACGGTTAAAAATCCATCTACCGATCTATCGATCTTCTATCTTCTTTTTCTATCTTATAAATAAAATTGAATTGCCGTTCGGTTGTCTCGCTAAAACTTGACAATGGCTCCAAATAAGTATTTGTGAAGATTCAGGAAAGGTTTAAAAGGGCGGTACGAAGTCTAGTACATACCTACATGATAATCTACCTAGAATGAAGCGTGTAAATATACGGTGAACTTCCAACAAGTATTTTCTTCACACAAATATAGGATACGCTTCTCTCTCACATGAGCAATTGCCGAGACGGATTCAAAATATAGGGCTATTTAGTTGATGTGTAGCAAGTCCCAGCGGCGAACCGCGTTTGTGGACCGGCAAATCCCGAGCGATTCCCTACCTGTATCTAACCGTGAATCCGATGCCGAAATATTTACTACCTACAAATATCAATGTGAATAATAATTTAGAATATTCAGTAAGGGTTTATTTATTATCGTAGTGAATGTGACTTTTACAAAGAGTGTTTTCCCTTCACACACAGATCATGTTTTTATATTCCCGAAGGGATAGACAGATACCTAAAATACGTTCATATTTTACTGGTAACTTCATTAGTCCCGGGTAATAAGGAGGACCCAATGCCGTCTTCGGAACCTCGTCAGACCTTCGCCAGAGCCTCGTCCGTTCGACAGCAGCTGCATCACGTGAAGGACGATGGCAGATGAAAAGGATGAAAAAGATGGCACCCTAAGAAGATAATTAAGTACAGGCTAACTTAATTTTCTTCTTAGGGTGCCATCTTTTCAATGAAGGTCAGCGATCAGTCTGACAATTTGGTCCTTTGACACAGCAGCTCTGAAGTCGACCGGGTATTCTTGTTGCTCCACTGTCGTAGGTTCTTTAGCCAGAATATTATTCTTCATCCAACACTACATTTCGGGCATTATGCATTATGATATGTAAAACTGGCATTTGGGGTTTCTCATAATATGCCGGAGATATTCCAACTTCCTAATTTTCCCTCTGTAATATTTTCAGATTTTTTGCATGTTATTCTTAACATTCTTCTGTACACCCCTGATGCTAGTATTAAATAATAATTTACTGTAGGTGCGGGAATGAAGCGTAATAGTCTGTCTTGATCAAATTCAGAGAAATGCTTTGGTAAGTAAAATGATTTTTATTAATGTAAGGTGATTAAGAAAGGGACACCTGCACCAGAGGTAGCGTACCCTCGTCACTGTCCTCGCTAACTAACGTAGATTTAATCCCAGATTGGATCAACTAGTGATAATAGCTTAGTGAGGGAATCACTTACCACTAGCAATGTAATCCGAATACGATAACAGATTTGGTTTGTATAGGTATGTCACCGTATGGTTGTGAAAACCGTAACATTGTAATCGTGGTAACATCATGGAAGGATTGTAATTAATGACGATTGGAAGAGAGCGTTACAGGCTACCTCTTCTACATCCACACACGGCACTTTATCCCCGAAGGGGATTCTCAGAGGTGTTTGTTCATTATGTTCACATTTCGCCAGTAACTATTGGCCCCACGCTCAGGGTAACTATCTCTATACTACGTATATATAGAGCGGTTATAACCGATCTGAACCACTAGCAACCACTCTGCACGTCAGAACAGTCAAACAGTAGAGGATGACGTAACGTCATTATAGTCTTTCCAGTATAAATTGTTGTGTGGTAAAAATGGAACTAATTATTATTTGTAGTTATTGTTCTGAGATCTTGTTTTGAGGGACATATTTATACTGGGCAACTTATATCCCAGCTACTTAGTAGTCCCCACGAAGAAAACGGGTGACACTCGCTGTCTGTCTATAGATGGTTGTCTGAGCTCCCACGTAATAGGGATTGACTCTATTGCATTATTATAGCACTTTATCAGCAGTTATCATTGTCTCCTCTTCTCGCCTGCTGACAGTGTAAGTTATAAGACAGTAATTAAAAACAATTTATAATAAGTTTGTCTATGCAGGTTTTGACATCCCATTAGGTTAAGTTTAAGTTTATTTCTTATTATAAATTTACATCATAACCATAAGTACTTACATTTTATATAGCAAAAGCTGTGAGAAACTGGAGACTTTTTTTTATACGTGCCGAAAATACAGACCATTATTACAATAAATAAGAAATAAAACAGTATACAATTAAGAATGTAAGCGGTGAGCTCACGTCCAGTAAGTGCTCGGTCACGTCACACATCGAGGTCAATAGTACACTAGAGCCAATTCCAGGTCGAGTCTAATTTAAATATAAGGCAAGAAAGATATGACATCCCTAGATTGTAAAATATTTAAGATAGCAGCTGGTGCTTGCCAGCGTGGAATATTCTAGGTCCCGATTCCCCATAGGAACCACCTAGCAAACATAGCACTCGATAATATAGCTATTACTATGTGAAAGCATTTTCATATTCGGTTAAGTAAATCCAAAGATAACATCCTACAAGCTACCTCTACATCCTTATAAACACAATTTTTTCTTTTTCAAAGAACATTTCTATGAAATGATAATGAATAGATTTTAATTGAAAATTTTGGGTTAAGTATTTAATTTGTTGAGTAGTACTTAAAATGACGAAATTCAGAAGCAAAGCCATTTTACTTGCTCAAAAGATAGTCAACTTGAATATCTCAATTCAGAAACATGCTGAAAATCCATAAATTTGTTAATAACTACACTTACCAGGGACTATCATGTTTTTTTAATTTACCCGAGATGACGCTATTGGTCCGTAGGTTTGTTTGGCTTGGGTGCCTTAGATCTTGGTAAGACCATGATCTAAGGTATCTTACCATCATTAAATGTCATGAGTATGCTCATAAAACCAAGTTTAGGTAATCATTGCCAAGGCATCCTCTCATAATTACCCTCCACTACCGTGCCACACTCCTGTTAGTTTTCTGTGTATACTCTGTGGGAACTCCTTGAACTACCTCTATATATTTTAATATCTGCTCGAATTCAAAATTTAATCTGTAACGTAAAATTTAAGTGCTCTGTGTCCAACTATAATGGCGTGCTTGGAAATGTTTTGTGTAAAACTTTTAGAGATTATATTTGTTGGTTTGTTTGCTCTCATGTGGAATAATATGCGACATAACTTTAAAGGCTTGTGTACAAAGTAACCTTCCAATTGTAATTCATTTTGAGTGCTAAAATTTTGTGCTTGATATTTTACATCTTGAACTATTAGGTAATTAAAATATTTAGATATAAATTATAAACACAAAAACTGAAATGTCATCGGTGGGACTCGACCCTACGGCCTTTCATTAACAAGGGGAATGCTCTGAACACTGAGCTACGATGACTGTTCTTGAGGTTGGTGGTATAAATAAAAAGTGGACTGTATTTTACTGGTACTGGTATATTGGTTCTTCAATAAATTACAATTCGTTGCAAGGATGCGAGTATCGCGGGCGGTGTTCAAAAGGTGACAGTTTGATGTGTCATTCAATGTATGAACGTAAGTAAGTAACGCCCCCAGCCAGACCGGTTAACAAACAATTACGTACCGTTCCCCCGGGCGGCCACGCGTTGTCAGGCGCTGCCGCGCTGGTGCGCCGACAATGACCAATAGTTATAAGTCATAAATATAGTGGAAAAAAACACCCAACTCAAACAAGAGCTGGCTGAGCTACACGGACAGGTCGCACAGCTCATCATAGAGAGGGAGCGCCTCCAGGAAACAGTGATGGGTTTTGAAGATTGTAGCAACACTCATGAGCAAGCTTTAAAACGCATTAACACTCTGGAGTGCGAGCTGAGTGATGTCCACAACTCCATTACCAACATGGAGATACTCAAATTGGCAGAGCAGGCTGCCCTCTCCGACAGTCTCTATAGTGAGCTGGTGGGTGGTGACCCTAATTTAATTCATTTTGAGCCAACCACTACCTCTAAATCTATCAGAATAGTTAGCAATAGCAGAAATAAATTAAAAAAATATATAAAACTAAATAAATTTATTTCCAAAACACAGAAATGCATAAAAAAACTTAGAATGGGTGCTAACAAATATATTAGAACTTGTAAATCAAATGTAAAGCTAAGTCAGCTTATAGAAATAGGTAGAAATCAATTAGGTTCTCAAACAGACCAATATGAGTCTGATATACAACAATTACAGACAGAAATAATACATCTAAATGACTCCTTAGAATCAATAACATTAAAGTATCAAATAGCTCAAAAAGAAATTGGAGAGTACATTGAGGCATTAAATAGCTTGGTAGATTCATGTCACAGTAATGAGCAAAGATTCTATTCCCTTGAAAAATTATATAATGAAATACCGGACTGTGATAAATCCCTGCCATGTCCTTCCACGCCAGTGATAACATCCCAAAAAGAGTCAACATCTTCATCTACACTCTTCACAGTATGTGTGACAATATTATTCACACTAGAAACAATCTAAAACAAAATTTTAATAAGGGGAAGACCTTTGTATATTGTGATGAGATTGGTAAGAAGTTGGGACATCACTTAGTACAACATTTAGGGAATTCAGTTGTAACTCATTCATTTCCTGGGGCCTCCTACTCTCAAATACTTAATAGAGTACTAGCTAGTACACATTGCCCACTATCAACAATAATCATTCTTATTGGTAGACGGGTTACCGCTAACATGAGTACTGTCACAAGGTTTTTTGAACAATTGTCAAAGTTAAATGTTAAACAGGTAATACTGTCCGCATTACCCTATAGTAAATCTCATACGCAAAACGAAAACTATGTTAGATATAAAATTAATATGAAGCTACATACTTTGACTACACATTGTAGGAATGTAGAATTATTTGACTGTAATATTGTATTGAATAATAATTACATCTTGACATGTGATAGTTATTTACTATCAATTTTTTTTGCGACGACAGGTAGCTACTTTGCTAGCTAATTTCGTATTGAGTCAAGCCAAATTATTGGCTTATCAACCTGCTTTTATTGAGCAGAATAATATTGACATAGACAGTTTGGAGACAATCCAAAAAATCTAGTTTGTAAGACAACAGATAATATATCTAGCAATCTTTATTTTAAATATATGCCCGAAGGTAAGGGACCTGTGGCCTTTGAGGAAATTGAGCCGACCCCTAGTAGTAGTATGTATGGGGGTGAACGTAATTCTGTTGAGCATAACATTATTCATATTTTTTGTATAACAGAGCATTGGTTAAAAGACCACGAAATTTTTTTCAACAGTGAATTTTACTCACTTATTAGTGCGTTCGCAAGAAAGAAGGCTATTCGTGGTGGCTCCCTAATATTCGTGTCTAATAATATAAAATGTAAAGAACGTAAAGATATTGTTGCTTTTTCTATAGAGCGCACTGTGGAATTGTCCTGTGTTGAGCTTGAGCGACTCATTGTCATCTGTGTCTATAGCCCACCGGATTGTGATTACGATTCATTTGAGATAGTAATGGAAAATGTATCATGAAACAATTGTGTCTTAATAAAAAGCATGTTGTGGTGTGTGGTGATTTTAATGTTGATGTACTTGTGCAGTCACCTAAATGCATTAAATTTATCAATTTATTCAGTTCCTTCGGCTTACAACACTTATTTTCAGAGCCAACTAGAATCATATCACATTCTGCAACATGTCTAGATAATATATTTTGCAACTGTGAACTCCTGACAAAGGAGGTATTAAGTAACTTCAAATCTGACCATCTGGGGCAGAAGGTCGTATTTCCCATCAATATCACGGCTAAAGGAAAAAAAAATTCATGTAGGCCAATGAATACATATCGCCTAGAACGATTTAATGAAAGCGTTTCTGCAAAAGTTGCTAGTATTGACTTTAACCAGGTTGATCCAAATAACTTATATGAGTCCTTGTTTAATACAATTAAATCTGAGTTCGACAATATATTTAAATCAAGAACTTTTTATAAAAATGGAAACCTCCAGTTCTGTGACTGGGCAACCACTGGCATCTACAAAAGTAGAGCTAAGTTGTATGAATTATATGGTATGAAGCAATATAATTTTAATCCTGATTTTATTCAGTATGTTAAAGATTATTCCAAAATTTTCAGAAAAGCGTGTGTTGCTGCCAAGTCATTATATTTGAGTAATAAGATTAAAACTGTCCAACAATAAAGTCAAAACGACTTGGAATATAATTAATGCTGAAACCGGTCGCCTAAAGCCCCGTGACAATGACTTTGAATTAATTATTGATAAAAAAGTCATTAAGAAAGAACCAGATGTAGCACAAACCTTTAATATTTTTTTTATAGACATACCCGCGAATATAACTAGCTCCTTGAATTCTTGCTCAGTTAAAGCTCAACGTATGCTAGAAAGCGGCGTGAATCAGTGTCATGTGTCATTTAGCTTTGAATATGTAAACCCCAATGATATTATTAAAGTATTCAAGTCGCTTAACTCAAAAAAGACAGCTGACTTGTGGGGTATTTCTGTAAAATTGCTTCAGTCCATTATTGTGAATATATCTCCACATCTAGCTGCAATATTTAATAAATGTGTCAATAGTGGAGTGTTTCCTGATCTCATGAAATAAAGTAAAGTGATACCTTTATTTAAAACTGGATCAAAAAGCGAACCTGGTATAGACCAATTTCAATACTACCTGCCATTAGTAAAATTTTTGAAAAAATTATATTGCAGCAATTACAATCACATTTTAATTCAAATATGCTACTACATAATGAGCAGTATGGATTCACAAGAGGTCGTTCTACCATTCACGCAGGGGTAACACTTCAGAAGCATATTTTCAATGCCTGGGAGAATAAGCAAGATGCCATTGGTATATTTTGCGATCTCTCCAAAGCTTTTGATTGCTTTGAACATAATACCCTATTACGGAAACTTAATTATTATGGTATCAGAGATTCGGCACTGGACCTAGTTACCTCATACCTCAGTGATAGAATACAACATGTTGATATCAATGGTAGTCGGTCTTTAGGGCTTCTGTAGCTATGGGCGTGCCACAAGGATCAATTCTAGGTCCGTTTCTATTTTTAGTTTACATTAATGATCTACCGTTCTATGTACAGAATTTGTGCGACATTGTTCTATTCGCCGATGATACATCACTTATTTTTAAAGTTGATCGCAAGCTGAGGAATTTTGACGAAGTAAATAGTTCACTTGCACTAGTTCTGGATTGGTTTACAACCAACAATTTACTTCTGAACGCAAAAAAAGACGAAGTGTGTTAGATTTAGTATGCCTAATGTTCAGAACTACGGTACTAATATTATTTTGAACGGTGATACCCTTAATCTTGTAGAATCAACCGTATTTTTGGGTATTACTCTAGACAGTAAATTACAGTGGAACGCCCAAATATCGGGTCTTGCAGGGAAACTTAGCTCTGCGGCTTTTGCTATTAGTAAAGTCAGACAGCTCACGGATGTAGAAACTGCCAGGCTGGTTTATTTTAGTTATTTTCACAGTATCATGTCGTATGGAATTTTACTGTGGGGCAAGGCAGCTGATATAGAGATCATTTTTATACTCCAAAAGCGAGCTATACGTGCGATTTATAAACTGAATGCACGAGTTTCTCTTAGAGAAAGATTTAAAGAAATAGGCATTTTAACAGTTGCATCACAATATATATATGCGAATATTATGTTCGTTAAACAGAATATACATTTATACAGTGTGAACAGTGACATATATGCAATAAATACTAGAAATAAGCATAAATTGGTTGGGACGTATTATCGTTTACAGAAGGTTCATGACTCCTTTGCAGGATTTGGTGTGCGTTTTTATAACAAAATTCCTCTAAACATTATGAACCTTCCTTTGAATAAATTCAAAGTGGCTGTTAAGACACACCTCCTAAAAAAGGCATATTATACTATTAAAGATTATCTAAACGATACAGAGAAATGGCAATGAGTTGCTTGCTCATCACTCGAGCTACATAGGGGCTACGTCTGTTTGAAATGTTGTTTTGTTACTGAAACTCACTTATTATTGTTAAATTATTATTATTATGATATTGTAAGGTATGGGTACTTTGAGATTATGTGGCACCTTTAACTAGTATTTAACTTTTTTTTGTGAATAACAGAGATTCATAATTTTTAAGTTCACTTGGTCCACACATGGTCACGTACTGCCCTTGCCCTCTTTTTATTGTTGTAACAGAATCATTGTATTTACTGACGAATAAAAAGAGTGGCCGTGAGTTTTTCTTGCCAGGTTCTTTCCTCACAGGCTCTACCTATTGTCTTGCGAATCTGGCGGTAAATGTAAATGTAGAAGCAATTTCCTTTTTTTTGACGTTCATAAGTGTTACTTTGTGACCTACATGAATAAAGATATTTTGATTTTGATTTGATTTTGATTTTGAATACCGAAATCATCCAATCTTT
This sequence comes from Nudaria mundana, assembly GCA_963556515.1. Lineage (NCBI taxonomy): Eukaryota > Metazoa > Arthropoda > Insecta > Lepidoptera > Erebidae > Nudaria > Nudaria mundana. Next base: position 26,473,670 of record OY748287.1, read on the forward strand.
GCTTCATTTTAATATAATTTGTAGATCGCACTATTGGGTGCAAAGGGGCTCTACCAACATCTATAGGGCCCCAGCGACCTCACCTGCTAGTGGCGCACCTGCTGATAAACGGACGAGGCTCGTTAATTTACGGTACCTATGGAGTGGCTTCGGCCCCTACGTGGGTACCAGGTGGTACAACAGTGTTGGTCCGGGGGGGTACCACCGTGCAGCTGTGCTAAAGCCCCCCAAGTAACCCAGCCCAGGCTGGGTTGCGTTAGGGGTTCAGCAGCTGCACCGCCGGGCCCGGGGCGATGTATGGTGCAGCAGGCATGGGACCAGTGGGGGCGAAACGGAGTCTAGTGTGGGTGGTGTGGGTCGATTCGCCGGCCAGGGAGACCCTTAGCAACGGCGTTGCCGCGGCCGCCCGCAACACAGTCATGGGGCCCGCCTGGGGCCAACCACCCCAGGAGGCTGCCCCACATGTTGCGCATAATCCTGATGTGGGATCGCCGCTCCGGGTGGTAACCGGTGTGGGGTAGCGGCGGCCTTGCATCAGGGGGGTTTGGGAGCCCTTCCGTCCGGCGGGTCGGCTCCGACCTAACCACACGGTTCTAGACAAAGCTAGCCCCTGCGCTTTGTCACTTACTGCTGCACCAAATGTCGCCCTGTCTTCACGCTTCTTCTTCAAAATCTACAATGGCAGTGCAACAAAAAAGAAATAAACGTTACACAGCGGCCCTAGGAAACCCCACAACTTCACATTTCGAGGTGGAGTTCACTAACGTCCGTGGACTCCATGCGAACCTCGATACCGTCCACCACCACCTTGAGACGGCACGGCCCGCTGTGATGTTCCTCACGGAGACACAAATACGCCGCCCTGACGACACGTCTTACCTGTGTTACCCCGGCTATGTCATCGAGGAACAATTTCGAGACAAAGCCGGGGTGTGCGTGTTCGTTAGGGCGGATGTTTGCTGCCGCCGGTTGCGCTGCCTAGAGAACCCCTCCAATTCCGTCCTTTGGCTGCACGTAGACCATGGCTCTATGAGCCAGATCTACGTGTGCGTCTACCGATCCCACACAGGGGATTCTGAGACAACAAAGCTCTTCCAGTACCTCAGCGAGACGGCTGATGAAGCGCAGGTGCGGTTCCCGAACGCTGACCTAGTGTTTCTGGGGGACTTCAATGGCCATCACATTGAATGGCTGGGGTCCCTCAAGACTGATCATGCGGGTAGAGCCGCCCATGCGTTCGCTCTCTCCCACGGTCTGACCCAGATGGTATGCGGGATCACCCGGATACCAGACAGGTCAGATCACGCGCCCGCTCTGCTGGATCTACTGCTGACGAGTCGCCCAGCCCAGTACAGTGTTTCGGTAGGAGCCCCACTGGGTAGTTCCGACCACTGTGTTGTTCACGCTGGCATGAAGGTGTCACCTCCTGCACGTCCTGTGCAAACGTCACGACGACTATGGCACTACTCGTCAGCGGATTGGGACGGTCTACGCGATTATTTTGCGTCCGTCCCCTGGAGCCAGCGCTGCTTTGTAGGAAAGGCTCCTTCGGATAGTGCTTCTGCTATTGCTGGCGAGATCAGTTTAGGGATGGATTATTACATCCCTTTCACTGATGTCGCCAGTATCCGCAGAGCCCGTCCCTGGTTCGGGCGAGATTGTGCCAAAGCTGTTCGACAAAAACAGTCGGCATATCGCGCCTGGATCAGGGCCCGGGCTGTGCGCGACCCAAACGTGGGCCACCTCAAAGCAGCGTACAACCGGGCCACAAAGTCGAGTAAGAGGGCCTTTAAGAGAGCGGATGCCCAGCGCGTCGCGCGGCTTGGTCAGGAGCTCACTTCCCATCCCACGGGCAGCCGTGGATTCTGGCAACTGGCCAAAGCCGTGCAATCTAACTTTTGTCAGCCCTCGCTGCCACCGCTGCGTTACCCAGATGGAACACTGGCTCACAAAGCCCAAGAGAAAGCGGATATGCTCGCAGACCTCTTTGCGGCTAATTCCCGTGTCGACGACCGTGGCCTGCAGCCCCCCGCCATCGCCAACTGTGGCCACACAATGCCTGATATTGTTATCAGGCAATGTGATGTACGGGCAGTGCTGCGGTCACTCGACACGCGGAAAGCCAGTGGCCCTGACGGCATTCCGGCGGTGGTGCTACGAAAATGTGCAGCTGAGTTGTCTCCAGTATTAACGCGTCTGTACCGCCTGTCATACTCTTCAGGGCTCGTGCCGGAGGTCTGGAAGGAGGCGAACGTACAACCGATCCCCAAGAAAGGGGATCGGTCCGATCCAGGCAACTATCGACCCATAGCTGTCACCTCAGTCATTTGCAAGGTGCTTGAGCTCCTTATAAATAAGCAGCTCATGCAATTCCTAGAGGATCACTCGCTAATCAATGATCGACAATACGGCTTCAGGCCAAAGCGATCAACGGGTGATCTTCTGGCATTCGTAACGCATGTCTGGGGTGGGGCTATGGAAAGGCACGGCGAGTACTTGGCTATTAGCCTGGACATCGCCAAAGCCTTCGATAGGGTCTGGCATGCTTCGCTCCTTTCCAAGCTTCTGGAATATGGTCTACCTCCTCAACTGTGCAGCTGGATTGCCAGCTTTTTAAACGAGCGCCGAGTGCGGGTCCTCTGCGATGGCCAGGCTTCTCGCTTCTTGCAAGTGAATGCCGGGGTACCGCAGGGGTCCGTACTATCACCAACTCTCTTTCTTCTGCATATCAATGATATGCTATCCCTCGGGAACATTCATTGCTATGCAGATGACAGCACACTGCACGGGAGTTACTCGGTTCGTCCGACGGCGGGGCGATCTGAGATTGAGGAGGAGAGACGACGACTCGTGGCTGATCTCGACCGTAACCTCGACAGTATCTCTCAATGGGGTACCGAGAACCTGGTCGAGTTCAATGCCCGCAAAACACAGGCGTGTGCATTTACTGCGAAGAAATCCCCTTTCCTTCCCCTACCCTCTCTTCAGAATGCATTATTACCAATGAAGGACAACCTTGATATCCTTGGCATAGACGTTCGTCGAGAGCTCAATAATAAAAACTACATCGAAAGATGTATAGGGCTAGCTTCGCGGAAACTAGGAATACTGAATAAGGTAAAGAGATTCTTTACTTCGGACCAGAGGTGTCTGCTGTACAAGACGCAGATTAGACCCTGCGTCGAATACTGCTCTCACCTCTGGGACGGCTCCGCGAAGTATCTGCTGGACGCTCTCGACGCTATGCAGCGACGGGCTATGCGTATTATAGGTTGTCCGGAGGTAACCGGAAGCCTTGAGCTGCTAGCTCAGCGCCGAACAATAGCTTCCTTGGCCGCATTCTACCGTATTTACCACGGCGAGTGTTCTGAAGAGCTCTTCAATCTGATCCCACCCTCTTCCTTCCGATCCCGAACGACTCGTGCCGGGCAGAGATGCCACCCCCACACAGTGGATAGCATGTTCGCGAGAACCGAACGTTTTAAACGTTCGTTTCTCTGCCGAACGATAGTGGCCTGGAACGCCCTGCCTGTGCACGTGTTTCCTCCCACATATCATCCTGGGTTCTTTAAGCGGAGCGTGAAGAGGCACATCAGTAGGTCGTCAAGTTGAGGGCCACTCTCAATAGTAATGTGTGCTGTGAGAGTGGCCCACAATCGCTAGACGTCGTCACGACCAGGCGGGCGGCGTCAATTTGGCGAACCAAATATAAAAAAAAAAAAAAAAAAAAAAAAGTTAACGTTGCTTTTACGTACCGGAATTCTGCCGAACTACCAGTGTATCCTGTTGAAACAAAGGACATCGTCGAATCTCGCCCCAGAACCAACAAACATGTGGCTTATACCATAATTATTTATCTATTTTAATGAATTAGAGGCAAATTTCTATATCAGACGGACAAGGATCTATTCAAAATTAATAATTAAGAATCCTTTGTTCTTACCCCAACTGATCGTGGTGAAATTGATTTGATAATTAGACAACTAAAAAATTACTGTGCAATTGGTTAAGGTGCAGCGCAGACGAAAGACTATCCGTGACGCACTTTTTAGTCTGTGAACATAGAACCTATGCAATTATATGCAGTAACATACACGACGCGCAAAAAGTCCGGCGCACACAAAATCCGTGTTTCGGACAGACCGTGCCGCGCCGCGCCGCGCAGCGCCGCACAAAAAGTGTGCGAAAAAAATAGAACGTTGGCTTCAACGCGCGCTAACGCAGACGGCGCACACTTTAGTCGGCAATCTGCATTCGTTAGGGGTAGCGTACGCGATCTATTGCCCAAATTTCTCTATTTCTTCTTCTTTTTCTTTACTTAAAGTACAAAATAATACTTCGCGATCTCTGCACGATTTCCATAGCGTCTACGTCCCTACCGTTCTGCCGACAGAATGATCGAAGATTTGCGTGGTGTGCGTTGAGTCTGTGAAAAATCCGCGACTGACTTTTTGCGTGGCGCGCAAAAAGTCAGTCGCGGATTTTCCATGCAGACATTTTGTCGATCACACAAAAAGTGTGCCGTCTGCGCTGCACCTTAGATGGTATTTCAAACACTTTCATTAAAAGATATCGATCTATTTTAGTTGAACCCCTTACTCACATCTGTAATCTGGCTTTTTCTACTGGCACTTTCCCTGGTGCTTTTAAGCGAGCTCTTATCCATCCTATCCACAAAACTGGCGACAAAGACCGGGTTTCCAATTACCGTCCCATATTAATTTTATCCGGCTTGTCTAAGATTTTGGAAAAAATTGCTAACGAAAGACTTGTTAACTACTTAGAATCTAAAAACCTATTATCGGAGGCACAATTTGGCTTCCGTAGAAACAAGTCAACAGATTCTGCTGTTCACGAACTTACAAACACAGTAGTTACCGCTTTGGACAAAAAGAAAAAGTAATCTCTATATCTTGGATTTAGCCAAGGCTTTCGATACGGTCTCTGTTCCCCTGCTGCTAAATAAACTGGATGGACTGGGTATTCGAGGCATACAAAAGAATTTTTTTGCTAGCTATCTATCTGAACGCTCACAGTGTGTTCACTGTGCACAGTGATGATCTCCCCATAAATATTGGAGTACCACAAGGTAGTATTCTGGGACTCACCTTCATTAATGATCTATGCCAACTTGAGCTGACTAACGGACGAGTTATTACTTATGCGGATGATACGGCATTGGTTTTCACAGGAGATTCGTAGAGTGAGACTTTCAGATTTGCTCAGTCTGGCATTAATATAATTCACAACTGGCTCAATGCCAACCTCCTGACCTTAAATGTGAATAAATCAAAATACATGACATTTCAACTTAAAAATAATAATCTCGATGAAACTACTCCTATTGTACCGCATTCTTGTTCTCCTCGCGGCACCTCATCTACTGATTGTCACTGTGAGGAATTACTAAGGGTGAACACAATTAAATATCTAGGTGTTGTTATAGATCAAAACCTGAATTTTAGAGCACATATAGATTTACTCACATCAAGAACCCGAAAACTGATATATATTTTCAAGTACCTACGGCATGTGGCTGATATCCCAGTCATAAAAATGACTTACTTCGCTTTATGTCAATCTATATTGACATATTGCATCACATCTTGGGGAGGCGCTGCTAAAACGATATTGGAGAAACTGGAACGTGCCCAAAGAGCAGTAATAAAAGTATCGCTTTTCCTACCATTCCGATACCCCACAACCCTAGTCTACCAAGATTTCAAGGTACTTACAGTTCGACAACTCTTCATACTGCTTATAGTTTTTAGGGCTCACTCACTAGTAAAATTTGACCCTCAAACCATGTTAAATTTGCGCTGTTGCATGTTAAGTTTACGATACTACTGTAATTTATAAAACTGCCCTCTCTCATAGATTTTACTGTTTTTGGGTCCTTATTTATATAACAGAATTAATGCTTTGCTTGCCATTTATGGATTAAATAGGTATAAATTAAAAGTAACTTTAATAAACTGGCTCCAAAATTTATCTTATACAGATACTGAGGAATTCCTTACTCCACAGATCTAACAAGTATAAAGTAAGACACACACACACACACACACACACACACACATGTACACACATACACACATCCACTCACACATATACACACAAACACACACGCACCCAATTGTGAAATTTTCTGTTTTTGTACACTGTTTTATTTCTTATTTACTGTAACATTGGTCTGTATTTTCAGCGCGTATAAATTCTGTCCAGGTAGTGGGTGACTGGAGATCTGTTACACTAATTCAGTCTCCAGTTTCTCACAGCTTTTGATATATAACATGTACTTACGCCTATGATGTAAATTTATATTAAGAAATAAATTTATTTTTATTTTTAATGTAGGTAACGATTTATACTTACTACCGACATTTTCAATCAACGACAACCGGTTAAGGATGCGCAACTGAACCAAATTCAAAATGAAAGTAATCGATTATCAGGTAATATAATCGTCTTATAACTTATATCGATTACCAAATAATCGATATTTCACGTATTCATTATTATTTATTAACATAGTAATGTTTTACCTCACAAATAAATAACTACTATTTTGACCACAGTTGTGACAACGTTGATGTCAGCTCACCTTCAAGCGAGGTGAAGTCAAGTTGACGAGCAATATATATAAGTAGGAATATATAAAAATAAACCAAATTCAAAATGAAAGTAATCGATTATCAAGTAATATAATCGTCTTATAACTTATATCGATTACCACATAATCGATATTTCATTTATTAATTATAATTTATTAACATAGTAATATTTTACCCCACAAATAAATAAGTAGGTAATACATACAATAAGTAGGTATATATAAAAATAAAATCGATTTTCTCATAATGAATAATATCAATTACATCCTTATTCCACAATCCACAAGTAAGTAGCAGGCTGTCATAACTGTCACTACTGTCACATATTAATTTTTTAAATACTATTGATTGATAGAACAGAGACAATCAATACGGTATGCAGTTGTTATAGTATTTGTCTGTAAAACTTAACCTGCTGTATTTATGGATTGCTTGCTTGCTAATGGTTATTTCTACTACCTATCAATAATGTCTAGATAAAGTATTTAAAGGGTTTGAACTTCAAAGTCCATTCCGATTTCCGAGCAATTAAAATGTATAAAAAATACTTAACCAACTATTGTCGGTTTTTGCGCAAACATAACCTTAAAATCTGACATATTTGTTGGACTTTTGCGCTTGACTTGCTTGTCTGTCTTAAAAATACAATGTGATGAGAATTAGAAAAATATTTTACATTTAACAAGCCTTTTTCCATTGGTGTTGGTTCTGGGGCATTGCTACGCGTCCATAGGTACATCAGTATGGACGCGTAGCAATGTCCTTTAAACATGTCATTGATTTTGATTAATCAGTGCTTTGAAAATTAAATACAGTCATTGTTTAATTGGTTGACGGTACATTTAGCATAAAATGTCATCAAAACGAATGACATGGCCAGGAATCAAAGCTGCATGACAAGCTGCGGACCTCTAGTCCTGTAGATGGCAATAAATTTTGCGTATTATAATTTCTAGCTAAAGAGTAGAACCAAATTCATTGTTTTCAAAAACAAGAATAATTCTTTCATGAATTTATTGTCATCAAAACCTTACGAGGAGCACAAAGCTAATACTGCGGTGATGGTGGACATCGAAAATCCAATAAAGTGCTGGCAACACGTAGCGTGAACTGAACGCGTTCGGTTCTTCACGTCTGCTCCGCCCGCGCCGCCCGCACGCCGCCGGTAACACGCTCTCGGTGCACGTAAAATATACATAAGGTAGATTTCTCCGTGCCACCGCGCTTCGGTTTGCAATAAAACTGCCTTCTTAGAGTGTTGGTTGTTGATATACCTACTGTTATTGACATTTTCTGAACTTTCTATTTAAGCTAAGAAAATCTGTGTTCGACAGAATCTTTTATAGAATATTTCTTTATTTAGAAGCTTATTTTATTCCATCTCACCTGCTTTTATGTGCAGACACTTTGTCTGTTATTCTAATATAGTCTAGTTATATATCCACATCATCAAGATTCTAAAATAAAACCTCGGCCGGTAAAACCTGCTTAACACGTTCACTGCGTTACGGGGTTTTTTGAACCTCGTGCAGTGTTGTCGTTCAGTGCGGACGAAAAAATCTAGGGTCTGCTCGCTGGTGCGGGAGCTGTATCTATGAAACTATTTACTGTATGAGAGAGATAAATATATATTTTTCATGTACGCCGTTTGAAGAAACTGTTGCTATTTTAAAACTATACGGGGTCTTATAAGCCCCGTTACGACCAGAGAGCAAAATTTATCTTCCAGTGCGATACGGGGTTCAAAAAGCCCCGTATAAATTATTGTCAGTGCCACGGGATCGTGAGCTCATTAGCATTAATGCTGTTCTTAGCTCAAGACGTAGTGTTTAATTATCGATAATGAAGCGTTCGCGACGTATGTTGCATCTGTCACAGATTAAAAAGGATGATGAAACTCCTCCATCTCCAAGTTCATCCCAACGACAATCTGCATCCTCAACAATTTACCGCAAGGTTTTTCAGCGACATCCGAGACCAGCAACAGATGAGTTCGACATTATAACTAGTCCTAGTACTAATCAAACCTATCACGAACTACGTAATGTGGATGTGACCATTGAACAAGTTAATGAAGAGATTTTGTCTAGTTGTTCAAAATAGAAAAAACCCAAGATCACAATTTTGGACAATGTTGTGCTAAAACAAGCGGAAACGACACAAGTTGATCTCTGTCGAAGTTCCGAATTGCCGTTAAGATCGTATGAAATTTTTTTGAAGCCAACGTACTCCAATAAAAGTAATTTCGAATCCTCGAGTGATGTTTATGTAAGTGGACAACAGATGGCAGAAGTAACACCCGAAAGAAAACGGTTTTCGGGGAGGATTTTTAACACTTCATCGAAGTCAGATGATACTTTATACAAGCCATTAAGCATGAGTGCAACCAATTGTGGATCACTGAGCGATATTTCTGTGAGTAATATGCTAATTCTTGATCATTCTTTTGATGAAGACCAAATGAAAAATCTTTTGAAGACGCCAACTGGAAGAAAACAAACTATAAGCCTGGAAGAGTCAAAACTTAGTGTAATACCGATATCAAACATTGAAATTCCCAAAGATGATATACGAATTGCTCAAGACGTAATTAATACTACTGCTGCTGAAAATGACACTGATTGTTCTGATGAAGATGAGGATTACAGACCTTCTAGTTCTTCGGATGACGAGATGACGTCCTCAAGTGGCATGTCTGATGTGGCCTCTATATCTGATGACATGATTCAAGATGACCGAATTGAAATTGATCAGAACAGTAAAAGTAATGCACCTTCTCATGAAAATAACGATGGCGACGAATGAATTGATATAGACGATACCGTACCAAATATTGAATATAGTAACCAAGATTGTAATATATCTATACCTGAAAATACTAAAACTCCTGTAGACTTTTATAAGCTGTTTTTAACTGACGATATCGTCAACAAAATGGTTTTGGAGACAAATGCTTATGCTACAAAGATAATAAATGACACAAATTTGAAAGCGAATTCCCGTATGAAAGCTTGGACTCCTACTAATAGACAAGAAATATATGCATTTTTTGGCATATTATTGATAATGGGAATGGTCAGACTTCCTCACATCAACGACTATTGGACCAAGAAAAAAATGTATAGGAACGAGCTCGTTGCTTCAACTATGCAAAGAGATAGATTTCTTTTACTCCTAAGATGTTGGCACTTTAGTAGAGAAAATAATGATGGAACAGACAAGCTACACAAGGTTAGAGATATATACGAAATGATCATAGAGCAGTTTAAAAAAATCCAAAAGCCTGGAAAAATTATAGTGATCGATGAGTCTATGATTCCCTGGCATGGCCGACTCAGGTTTCGGCAATATATAAAAAATAAAAGCCACAAGTATGGTGTAAAATTATACAAGCTTTGTACGCCAGAAGGCTATACATATCATGTTAATATTTACACAGGAAAAGGTGATAATGGCCGTGAACTTAATCATGGAAAAAAAACTGTTCAAAGACTCATTAATGGACTTGAAAATGAGGGGCGAATTTTGATAACAGACAATTTTTATAATTCTATTGAACTGGCAGACGAATTGATAAAGAAAAATGCCTTTGTATGTGGCACATTGCGGTCTAACAGAAAGAGGTTACCCAAAATTATTGTGGGTAAGAAACTTAAGAAGGGACAAATAATTGGGCAAATGAATCAGAAAGGAGTCCGAGTAATTAAATGGATGGATAAACGTCCAGTATTGATGATAAGTACATGTAAAAATCATACAGCAGAGTTGAAGACTATCCGGAAAGTAAAAAATGGAACTACACATGAAGTAAAAAAACCAGAATACGTACTTACCTATAATAGAAGTAAAAAGGGAATTGACTTTAGCGACCAGATGTCTGCTTACTACACAACTCTCAAAAGAGGCCTTAAATGGTTCCGTAAGGTCATCATGGAGTTGCTATTTGGGACAGCGATAACCAATGCTTGGATTGTGCATAACACAGCAAACGGTACAAAAATGTCTAAGAAAAATTTTGTAGAGTCTGTTATAGAAGCCTTTACCAGTCAAAATACTTCTAACGTTGATCCGACGGCTACGATAGAATTGCAACATAAATTTCAAATGAGTGATAAGAAAAGGAAATGCACCAGTTGTTATGAAAAGTTAAGAGAGAGTATGAGCAGATAATAAAGTAAAAAAAATAAAATCATTTTGTAGGAAGTGCAATGAGGCATACTGTTTAGAGTGCTACAATTTAAAACATTGAATGCATCACATCCGAGTTGTAACCTACGTTGATCATATTTTCATTATAATATAATAATAAATAAACAAATAAATGGGCCCGATGTTGATTCAATAGCATCGGTATCCTGGTTACGATTTGGTGATCTCTTCGGAGAAACTGAGGGTTTTATCTGTGCAATAACTGACGAAGTCGTGATGACGAATAACTATCGGAGATTTATTGTCAAAGATGGGACGCTAGACATCTGTCGGGCATGTCATCGTCCCGGAGAATCTTTAAGACATATTATCTCTGGTTGTTCCCGTCTTGCGAACGGTGAGTATTTGCACAGACACAACCAAGTAGCCAGGATAATCCACCAGCAACTTGCTCTAAAGTATAATCTTGTCGACGTGGAGGTACCTTATTACAAGTATGTGCCCGACCCAGTTCTTGAGAACGGTCATGTCACATTGTATTAGGATCGATCTATTATCACTGATAGGACTGTTATAGCTAACAGACCTGATATAGTGATAATGGATCGATTAAAGCGCCTTGCAGTAATTATCGATATCACTGTGCCACATGACGAGAATCTCGTGAAAGCAGAAAAAGATAAACAAATTAAATATTTAGACCTAGCTCACGAGATTGTCGACATGTGGGATGTGGATTCGGCGATTATTGTTCCGATAGTCGTATCTGTGCATGGTCTAATAGCCAAGAGCCTCGACCTCCACCTACAGAGGCTCGCGTTAGGCAGCTGGATCAAGGGCTTGATGCAGAAGGCAGTTCTGTTGAATACGGCCCGTATTGTGCGGAAGTTCCTGTCTTTGGAGCCCTAACCACCGGTAGCTTGGTCCCTGTACCCGATGCCGGTGGGTTACTGTTTTTTATATTTTTAAATGTATTTTTTTATAAATCTATTTAAAAATGTAATAAATATGTGTTAAGTGTTAATAAAGAGAATAATAATAATAAACAAACTTAATACAACTTTATTAGGTTTAATATATACATACTTATAATATGTTTGAATTTAGTGTTACAGTGTATTGTAGTAAGCTAAGCTATATAATTCCCAGTTTACATATTTTTAATTCAAATATATGTACCTACCTTTAAAATGTGTAACCTAAGTTCCTATATAAAGTTCCTAAGCTGAAATAAATATTTTTATTCAAGAAATAACATTTATCGTTTCTCCTATTTCCCAACACTATAATTTTATCGATATAATTGAGTTCTGTGCGTTTCGGGGCAGTACAATCCCGTATTTTATTATATCAGGTGCGGTACGGGGTTTACGAGACCCCGAATAATTTGTTTTCGTTTTATTTTCGTAAATTTTTGACTAATCTAGTGGCGAAAAGACTATAACATAGCTCATTTCATAATCTATCAGACTATAAAATAAAATAAAAGCAAACGTAAAATTTCAGTCAGTTGTAGATTGAGAAAGCAATAAGGGTGTACGGGGCACTTTAACACCCGTATCGCACTATGAAGGAAGCACTTCACGGGGCGCATAATATCTCGTAACGCACTCGAATTCAAGACGGCTTTTGAGCTCACGCAGTGAACGTGTTAAACGAAGCGACTGATTCATTTTAACCGAGAATAAAATGATAAGAACATTTATCATGACCAAGTCCGAATATTTTGACAAGAACATAATTGTATGACTGTTTATATACTAACAAGGAAGAAGAAATTTCGATAATGTTAGTTTAAAATTTTATTCTAATATTTAAGGCCTGCATTAAATCTAAGTATACTGTAATAACATTTTGTTACTTCATTAAATAACTCTATAAAAAACCCAAAACACAAACAAAACAATTTTAATACCCTAATGGGGTATTAAATTGGAAGACATTTTTTGGGATTTTTATAGAGTTATTTAACGAAGTTACAAAATGTAACTAAAGGGTTTTTTTAGTTAAAAAATTGTGCTCTTTAGCATACTAAAGAGCACAATTTTTTAACTAACAAGATCTAATTACACTGAAACTGAATCTTTTGTGGGAAATCGTAAAGGATCGACTGTGAAATGTTCAAGTTATACGGGTATTCTATACAAGGGTTTTAGTGCGTTGTGTAAAATTGAGGTGACTATTTGATTCTCTAGCCCGTAGATTACCACAGAAAAAAGATGGTATCTTGTTCTGTGTTCAAGCTGTAACTATAATAGTATGCAGGTTAGGCAGGTTAGGTAGGTAGGCAGCCTGGCAGAGCTGGAGACAAGGCATCAAATCCGGAAGTCTCGGCCCACGTAAACCTACACTCACAATGTTTAGGGGAAACTTCACAGTTCACTCTGTGATCGCACTTTCAAAACTAAATTTGGTTTTGCAAGTCACATTCGAGCTCATGACAGGAAACAGAATTCTGAGTGACAGGGTGTCGCCGTCAACAGATACGTCTAGGTGGACTCACATGTCCACCTAGACGTATCTGTTGACGTTATTACCGAGTACACCAGTGTATATATGCCGCCTACACTACACCACTAAGGCGGAGAACATCGTGGAGTACGTGCGCAAGAAGGGCAACTTCACGCCGAGACTACAGCTGTTGGAGTCGAGCCGCAACGTCAGTTTCCTGTCGTTCGTGGTGGGAGTGCCCAACAGTCGCCTGAGCCTCGTCATGCAGGAGAACTTCTGGCCACAGGGCGTGGTATTCCGTCGCTTCCACGGATCGTTACCACCGGAACGCAAAAGGACCTAAGTGCGATAGTGAAGTGTTTACTAACACTAGTCTTAAGGTTCTATCACTGACACAACTTTATAATATGTATAATGTATTCTTAGTTTTAAGATATTTATCTATGGGCCATAGAATAAGTTTATACCACCTGTAACTTTTCTATTTGTTGCCTGAAATAAATAAATAAATTTATTTTAGGGTATATTGTGAAATTCAATAAATGGAAAGAATATAGGAGCTAGTGATTGCGCAATACACTTTTACTCGTATAAAACTATAGCACTACATCAAAACCAAACACCATGTATAAGGAAAATAACCTATTGATTTATTGCCCATTTACAATCGAAATTGATGTGTATATGCACCTACTCAGTCGATCCTCTGCATCACCCTAAGGTTGGCTGGTAGAGAATGCCTTTGGCATTAAGTCCACCTATGTATATGTACTTGTGAATAAAGACACAGATATGAGAATACTATACTAGTAATTAAAATTAAATGATAAAGATTAAATAAAAAAAAAATATAATTATATGATCCAGATTTCATAATGTAGATTTCATATAATATAATAACGTTCTTTGTAGGTAGGTACCTATTATTTTTATAACACATTACAAAACCAGATAATATAACTCTTGAGGCTTTACGTTCGTCTCACGTTTGAAGCATATAACAGGATTAACGAGCCATCTCCATCCAGTGAGCAAACTTCCCCAACCGAATGTTGCAGCTATTAAGAAGCTCGTTATTTTGGAATACGTTTATAATCAAATATCCCACCATTATGAATGACGAAAATTGTAGGTTGTAGCTCATTTACCAATGAACAGAATTATTACGTCGCAGACACATCATAATAATGACTTGAAGCGTCTGTTGCTTAGGCATAGTACTAGCTACCAAACGTCGCAAATTCGAATACTTAATATACTATACTTACTACTAAAGTGAACGTGAGAGCGTTAACATAAATTCTAATTAAATAAAATAAATCTAACTACTTTGCAATATTCCGCCACATGCAAATTACCCAACTCTCGTATTTATTCATGCACAAGTCCGCCCTCCAAACCCACTTAGGCCGAAAGAATAGAGAAATAATTTTGAAAATAGAATAAATATGAGAGTTGTACCTCGACACGTGTTTCGCCCCCAACCAGGGGCATCATCAGGAGATGTCGATGGCTCGGAGCCATGCGAAGCCCCCGACCCGGCGAAACACGTGTCGAGGTTTTTTATAAAAAACCTCGACACGTGTTTCGTAACACAACTCTCATATTTATTCTATTTCCGATAGAATAAATAGATCTTTATGAGACTGCACGATCATAAAACAACAGACAGTCTATTATTTATCTGCGTACTACAAGCACGCTCGATCTGTTCTTTAATATCCTAAAGTTGATTTAGTCGGCATCGCTGAGAACTGGTGAAATAATCATAAGGTCTGCTTCTTGTGAAACCTGCTCTCGCACGAAGGATACCTATCCCTTTAATACTTGATGCAGCTTCGGCACGGAGCCGCTTTATGGCTAGCTCGCCGCTACTCGAGTGGGGCTTTGTTTTTGTCTTATTATTCCATTTGCTAACATTCCGCTGAGTTATGCAACCTCCACGGAATAAAATATCATTGCGAGTTTGCATTCAGAGAATCTGTTCAAACTATGAAAGGAGCATTTCAGGCTTTACCTGTTAGATATCATGTATGGTACTGAAACTATACTAATGAAATAGCCAATAGAAAACCTATTTTAATGTTATATTTAATGTACTTAAGTAGATAATAATATAGCAATGGTAAATATGATGTTCAAACGTTTTTGCATAGCATTATTTCGCTAAAATAGAAGACATTAAAACGTCGACATATGTTTCACCTCTAAACGAGGCATTCTCAAGACTGTCTCAGAGAGATCATATTTACCATTGCTTTGTCATGGCCTTTCGCCAGGTAACGCCTGATTCTATCCAATATTAGATAATAATATGTTTAATGCAAATACCTACAGATTTGTATAATTATAAATTTATTATTTTTGTTCTTAAACGTTGGAGAGGTTGTTTTGGTTCAGAGCCTGTAACTACAGAGTAGAAGAAAAGGAACAGAGTTTCAGCTAAGAACAACCTTCAAAGTCGGTCACAACACTATCTACAGGAAACTGAAAGTCTGTTTCGTTTGCTCTATTCTGTACTAAAGCTAACTAGTTAGAAGGAAGAAGGTTTAAGCAAGATTATTGAAATTTCGGAGAGGGCCATAGTTTACCCTAGCTGGCTTGGGCCAGCTCAGCCACTGGAAATACCTTCTGCGTGTGAGCCAGCTACGCCTGGCAACGGACGTGAGAGCTGCCGCGTCCATGGGACGCGAAATTAAAAAAAAAAAAAGATTATTGAAATTGAAATCAAGTTGAATAACCTTGCTTCAACTTTCTTCCCTCACTACACAGGTATAGAAACAATAATAGTTTACTACAAGTTTTCATTCCTACTGAATAGTTTGTGAAGAACCGAATTAATAAATATTCCGTCATTTAAACTAAGTATAGAGGTACATAGCAACATATTCAATCTGATTCAATATTAAGTAAGCATGTTTAGTTAGAGAACATAAGTACTTACTATCCAATCATGAGTTGTACTTGTCACGTCGACTATAAAAATAATCTTTATGTTATAAGCTCCCCGCCCTGATCTCGTACTGCGTGACCTACATTCAAGTTGGAGGAAATCTCGCCGCAAAAACGGGATAACGACGACATAAGTCATCTAAAAACCATACAAAAACTTTTTTCCCAGCTTATATAGAGGGCGGACAAGCTTAGAAACTTCGCCGCTTAGTGTCGCCACTTGCGGTGTTATTATAAGTCTATTGACATGCAAACTCATAAAATACTCATATACTTCTGTTAACCCCTTTGGGGATAAAGGCGTGATTTGGGCTGTATATTTTTACATTTAGTTATATTTTTTGATATAAAGGAAACTATAAACGATGTACCTATTTTAATAAGTCTCTGAAAACTTCGGGTGAAACCCGAATTACCATTTTAACGAATTGATTTCACTCTAATCATCATCATTCACCGAGCCTTTTCCTGAACTCGGATAGCTGCAAGACCTATAAAGACACTCATTACTTTTAAATTATACGCATAAAATATATACTTGATTTCATACATACATACATACATATGGTCACGCCTCTTTCCCATTGGTGTAGGCAGAGACTATGGAATTCCACTTGCTACTCCTGCTGGTCCTGGCATACTTCTTTCGCTTCTTCCACTTTCATAACTATCTTCATGCACGCTCTCCGGTTCTGGGTGCTCTTGACCTGACCTTTGTTCAAAACATCTCCGATTTGGTCGAAGTACGTTCGCCTAGGTCGACCCTTGCCTGCCTGTCCATTCACGCCCGCCTTATGTATCTGTTTCGTCAATCTTGGTTTTTCTAATACTTGATTTCAGTCCTAGTTTTTAGTCTTAAATTCAATTCTGTAAACCGAACTTTGAATTACTCTGTTTATAACAAATTACTATTACCTGGTATAATAATTTATTTCTAGCAAATATTACTAAACACGTTTTATTGCCACACGACATTATAAAGTAACCTTCGTTGGGAAAAGTTTTAAAATAAGATGCTATTCCAACGAAAACTCCGAGCCAACATCATACAACATACCTGCAACGATTCAACATCAAGAAAAAGTATTTCAAAGAGAAAATGATGTTCACGCAGGCTGTTGTTGGCAACCCTCACCTAAACTTTTAAAGTAAGTACAAGCTCGGAGTTGGCTGGAGCTGTGATATAAAATTAGTTAAAGGGCACGTAGCATTTTAATTAATTTAATATTTTAATTGACTTTCTTACAACTTTGTTAGTGACAACAAAATAAACCATCAGCAGCATAAGTTTATTGTTTTAAGACTGTATTTTTAATTGTCAGAGTAACTATTACCACGTTTTATGGAAGTTTAATTTCTATAGTACATACCAGTTGTAGTAATCCACGTTGGAGGGTTTGCTCGGATAAAATAAGGCAGCTAAAAATAAGTCGAGTCTTTTGAAATAATCGGATTATATTCGATTTGAATGCGGCGCAGAGACAGAGAGAGAGAGCGGAACAAAACATTACTTCCGTCTCCTTGCCATTTCTATGGTTACCTTTGTCATTCTAAACCTTATTTTATTATTTCACTTTTACGCTACAACAATATTTAAAACAGTCGGAAATCATTATTTTCCTCATACAAAAACGTACAAGAGACGTGCAGAGACGGAAAAAATACTTTTGTAATTTTATACTAGAAAATTGTTGTTACGACGCGACGCTTGCAACGCAAGATTGTATCAAACACAGCATTACCTAGCGCGTGCACTTACTTATGAAAACGCTCCCTAACACTAGACTACGTAGGTATATCTATTACTAGTCCACCAAGTGCCGACAATAGAAAGCATAAACTGCATTTATAATTTTCCGATACGACTGCTCGATCTACTGATCGAGCAGTCGTATCTACTGATCGAGCTGTCGCATAGGAAAATGTGTGGGTGTGTGTGTGTAGCAATCCTCATTTTTCCTAACCCCCTACGTCATCATGTGTCTTTGGCCAAAAGTACAACACTACCTACTATTTATTTTATTCCTTGGAACTCGCTCTGGATCCTAGTCACAAATTATCAAGTTTTCTAATAAATATCACAAAACGAATCTACTCGTAATCTAATTAAAAATTTTAAAAATATTAAGCTTTCTTTTCAATAATCTAGTCGTAAGATACTAGCTAGTAAAAGTTTATCGGACAGGCAAGAGACGCCATCGTCCAGCGCCCTTAGCACGTCAAAATATCTATCTATTTCTATGGAACGGATAATTCTTTCTCCATTTTCATGGGTCTATCTACTCGTTATAAGTAAATGTACAGACATTTTATCTGTATCTTTACAAATACTTTTTTGCATCATACCTTTAAAGCACCCAGGACAGCAGGACTTGGTTTACGCCTATTCAATAAACCCTGTAGATTTTATGAACCTTCCTTTGCAGAACTTCAAATAAGAAATTAAAGCACATCTCTTGAAAACGGCCTATTACTCCATTAATAATTATTTAGATGTTAAAGAGAAATGGAAATGAGTTGCTTGCTCCTCACTTAAACTATTTAGGCGCGACTTTATAACGTCGCTTGTTTATTATATTTCTTTTGACAACTAATATATAAATTAATGTTAGCTCGTTACTTAATGTATTGTAATTTTATACTAGGTATTCGAAAAGAGTGGCCGTGAGTATTATTGCCAGGTTCTTTCTCTCAGGCTCTACTTATTGTTTTGCGAATCTGGCAGTAAATGTAAATTTAGAAGCAATTTTGACTTTAATTATAACCTTGATAACTGACTGACTTTCAAAAGTGTTACCTTGTAACCTAATTGAATAAACGTATATATATATACTTACTTATACCCAAACTGCAACATAGTTTATAGTAAGTTACATCCAATAAAGTTTAACGCTAGAAGAGATTATACCTAAGTTACTAAGTTGTATTAAAGGATGAAGCTTAATTGATCTTCCGTAGAACTTAGCTTCCACACCTATCAATTTCACTCACTTTATTTACAGTTACTGTGCATTGTGATGCCTTCGAAATAAATGGTTGGGATTATGTTGGTAATAAAGTGATTTAGGTCGTTTTAAGAAGTGCGATTTTAAGGGTATATAATGAAAGTTTGGTCATTCATTTAGACATTTTATAACAAGAAATTAGAACATTAGTACCTACGTACTTGTACATTACAATTTCCAAAAATACATTGTGAAAAGGAAAACTAACAACGAGTTTTCAATCAATTTAAAACTACTTATTTAAACAATTTCTCAGACAACAAATAATTAAAGACAGCAGACACTGCCGCTGCCGACAGACGAAGAGATAAATTCTAATTATTGGAATGCAAATGAGATTTGTGTTCAGTTTCACATTACTTTCACTAGTTAACGAGACTTATTGTGTGCATAGAAGCCACACAATACGCAAATTTTGCCATTTCCATCCTAAAATAACATTTTATTTGTAACTAACCGATGCCCGCGAATTCACCCGTGTTAAACAGTTTATAAATGGTTCCCAATTCCCGCGGAACAGATAAAAGTAGCCTATGTTTTAACTTATTACAACAGCTATCCGCCAGTGGAAGTCCCGTTTAAATCGGCCCAGCAGTTCCAGAGATTATTGGGAACAAATGTCTGTTTGTTCCCAATAATCTCTGGAACAGACAAAAAAAATATTGATTGTTATATGTAAGTACCCCTCATTTACTTTCATAT
Source organism: Nudaria mundana (assembly GCA_963556515.1). Classification (NCBI taxonomy): domain Eukaryota; kingdom Metazoa; phylum Arthropoda; class Insecta; order Lepidoptera; family Erebidae; genus Nudaria; species Nudaria mundana. Next base: position 26,493,543 of record OY748287.1, read on the forward strand.
GGATTTAGTGAAAAGCTCTAAAAATACATACAGACACTTCAGTTATATTTATCTGTATGGATAAGTACATTGTGGATATTTATCTGTATGGATATATGGAAAATATATCGCTTTTAAATGGTTTTTAACATTTTTGAACGGTTCTACACAATCAACAAAATGAATTCTCGGCCCATTACCACGGATGGATACTCGCTCGGGCGTAACATGATAATGGAAAATATACATGTTCAGCTAAAACCGGTAAAGCGCTCCAGCTCTCAAGCGCTCATACCTGTTCCCGAAGCATGCTAACATATACTATCGAGATTACTTTACTAGGACACTGGAATTTGGGGAAGAGACACTTTCGCATAAGCATTATCAAATCATGATCTACACATTGTTACTGAATCTTTTTAATATTATTAACTAGTCCACGACTTCGGCCGCGAAAAATGATATAAACCTACCTCTAGACTAGAACCATTCTATTCGATAGTGTAAGCAGCCTAAAAATCGATGCAGTAGTTTTAGAGTTTATCGCGAACAGACCGACCGCTGCGGAGGACTTTGTTTCAAATGGTCTTATTCTGTTCGGAATTGGACAGACAAATTCACGAAAATAATTTATTAATGCTTATAATAATCTCAGTCTTCAATAGAATTGACTTTAGTCATACCGGTAATGAGAGAGGGCCAATAGGTTCAAAGTTAAATAGAATATAAAACTTGACGAGTTTAACACAATTATTATAACTGCGTATTATATCCCCCAAATAAAATTTTGATTTTGCCTCGAACGCGATTCGGAGACCATGTCAGCCAGGAGCCATTATATAAATCTTTATAAAAAAGGTTACCTTTTAAAGTTTCTGTAATATTACTAGCTGTTCCGGCGAACTTCGTAACGCATTTTTTTTGCTAAGAACTGTCCAAGGGAAATAATAGGGACTATTAAAAATAGGGATTGGTGATAGAAGGGTGACAATTTAGGGTTGTTTGTATTTTTTAAAGCCACATTATTTAAAAAAAAATGTTTAAAAATATAAAAAAAATGTTAGTGGTGGACAACCCTTATCACTTAGGGGTATAAAACATAGATAGTTGTCTATTCTCAGACCTACTGAATATGCATATAAAATTTCATAAAATCGGTCGAGCCGTTTTGGAGGAGTATGGTAACTAACACAGTGACACGAGAATTTTATATAAAAGATTATACCTCAGAAAGAAGCATTAAAGCGTGTTGTATCAGTGCATCAGTTTGCGTGTTCGTTTAACGCCTATTAAAACCTATCGGCCCGTCTGTACCGGTCACGTTCTTCCTGGCTTCTGACTTTTACTACGTATTCTTTTCAACCAAAAAACATTGTATTACTTGATCGTAAATAAACATTTTTAATTAGATCACGTACAATCTTGCATTATTTAGTTAGTTGTTGGCACTTTGCTCGTAAATAATACGATAGTGGAACATTAACTGAAGACCCAAGCGTCTTTACGGTCTACGGTATCTGTGTACGTTGAGTTAGAGGGATTTGAATCGATCTAGAGAAGGGTAGATACATATCTGGGGATGGCTGGCTTACCGATCGGAGAAATAGCTCGAGAACAACCTACACAGATGCATATTTGGCAGAGTTCCTGCATACATCTTTGAATCAGCACCGGACTTGGGATATTATCGAATTAGATAGAAGTTTCTCGTATTTCTCGGTGTTCGTTAAAGTAAAAGGTTTGACAGAGTTACTTCAATAAGAATTTTGGATATTATGCAAACTACTGCATGTTTCACAAAAGACTTATTTATCCAGAAAACATTGTCAAATGAAAATTATTATAGGTTTATTACCTTAATATTTTTTTGTTTATCATGAAGGATTTTTTCACGCAGCAACTATACTTAGTGTTATAATTATACATGGTGCTAGGACACAACAATGTGCCCCAACACCAGAATAAATTCTAATAATACAAATACATTGAGGTGTTACGGAAGCGCGTCGGAAGTTTCATTTCCTGTCATGAATGGCGCACTCCAACACTATTGAATGACTCAATTACTTCACAAATAGTTGGTGAGCACCTGCGTGTGTCTGACCCAATCCGTTTCAAGTGTTAAGAAAGATTCCTTATTGTGCTACTATTAAATTGGTTCAAAAGCATAAGACATTTACATACTCTTGTTACAAATACACAACATAAAATGTAAAGTAGATTGATACAATGGCAAAGTTGTTTTGTTTTAGGACAATTTCTGACCACTGATTTATGAAAAAACCTGAACATGACACAGCAACGTTCGGAGTGACTGGAGTGGATTTCAGAATTTAGAGAACACTTATGGTACATACTTAACATTATACCTTTATAAAATCTAGTTATATCTATATCTATCTAGTTTTCTGAAAAAGAAAATCATAACATAAAATAATATAAAATGAGAACAACGTTCAATATTAAGAATAATATATACGCCTCGATTTCGACTTCGCTGGCAAAATAAATTGAGATCTATAATGGTCGCTAAGGTCTTTTGCGTGAAAGAGAAAGAAAAGTCCACATCCGTACATCTTGCTTTCATTATCACAGTTTATCTTTAACACAGTAGTTTGCATTTTCATTCATCATTCTCCTAAAGTAGGGCGCTCTCCACGTAGTTACCGCGCCTATTTTCACACGGTTTGTGTCACACTCTCAGCCTCCCTGACCTTCACGACGAAGCGTCGCCGTCGAGTGGCAGACAGTGCTCGTGTTTTCCCGCTGTTTAAGAATTCTGCACAATTGGGTCACGGGCAACACTATTATTCAAAAACATACAAATTCAAATGCATCACAGTCACAAACACATAGTTATCCGTTTTACCGGGAATATATCCACCAGTAACAATCACGCTCGTCTGTCGTCGATCTTAAATCATCAATATATCCACCAGTAACAATCACGCTCGTCTGTCGTCGATCTTAAATCATCAATATATCCACCAGTAACAATCACGCTCGTCTGTCGTCGATCTTAAATCATCAATATATCCACCAGTAACAATCACGCTCGTCTGTCGTCGATCTTAAATCATCAATATATCCACCAGTAACAATCACGCTCGTCTGTCGTCGATCTTAAATCATCAATATATCCACCAGTAACAATCACGCTCGTCTGTCGTCGATCTTAAATCATCAATATATCCACCAGTAACAATCACGCTCGTCTGTCGTCGATCTTAAATCATCAATATATCCACCAGTAACAATCACGCTCGTCTGTCGCCGATCTTAAATCATATTGGCGTCCCATTTATTTTGAATGCATATCTGCCAAAATTCATTATTTAAAACTTGTAACAGTTGTTGCATGAAAATCTATGGTTCAATTAATGAATATTTCACACAAACACAATAATTTTCAAGCTTTGGACAACAAAATAATGTAGATTCTGTAAAACAATGGTAAGTAAAATGTTTTAAGAAAAAACTTTTTAAAATTAATGCTACCATGATACCTGATAATTGATGATACCATTGTTTTGTCATGGATTTTCGCCAAGTAACGCCTGTTTCTATCCAATATTTGTAGATTCTGTAAACAAGTATTAGATCGAATTAAGAAAAACGTTGGAAAGCTAAACTTTTGTTAAATTTGTGTAATATCAATAAAACGTGTTATATAAGTCGGTGTGGGCGTTAGCACCGATTACCTTGTCAACGTAGTCGAGGAGCGACCCGTAAGCCATATCGTCCGGAAACTGGTGCTTTGTGCTACCTCCTTTGTCAAAACTTTTATTTCCAAATAAAAAGGTTTCTTTTAGTATGTAAGGGTAAATTTTTAATTAGATCACGTACCATTTTATTACTCGTACTATAGAGAACTAGTGCGGTAGTAGGTTTTAGTGCTAAAATGAAAGGTATCAGATTTTACTTGAAATTTAGAACATGGTACTTATTTAGGTATTACAACTATGAAGACAGTTAAAATAATTATTATACGAGTTATGGTATCCTACTTTACTTTACTATAGTCCGAATGCCACTAATAAGTTTTCAGCTTTACCAACTTGTGAGATTTCGTGTGCGACGCATACCAATACATGTTGTAATCATAGTTTCGGTGGCGGTGGTCGGAATTTATTGTCCTTAATTAGTAGTTTCTCGAGACTCATGGGCTTAGGAACTCATTAAATAGGGCTAAGCCATTCATAACTAATTAGATGTAACTTTCAAGGTTGAAATCGTTTACCATAATAGGTACTTAACTATTCCTTCGCATGTTTACTACTATAGAACCTACTACTTATTTAAAAGTCAAGTAAAAAGCTTAATTAATTTAAATGTTACGCGCTCTTAAACTAATCTGATTTAACAGAAGTCGAGTTCCGTTTACTCTATAAACTTTTGGCGAGTTTTGGAAAACAACAACTTCGTAAATTCTGTCTAAATCTTTGAAATACTTTTTCTTTATATGCAATCTTTAGTATGGTGGACGGAGTGGGTTCAGTGTTTTGCATAGAGTACCTATCTCACATATTTGAACTTGGTCTTAGAGAAGAGAACTTCGTGGCGCCGCGTACTGACAAAACATGTCTAATATTTACAAGTCCGTGTGGTGAGAATTTGGCTCGTGTTTGTTTTGCAATCTGTGTTAGTAATTTACACTGAAGATGTTTGTTTGACGTTGTATAGTCGCACGGGAAACCACAGCATGCATACAGTTTACATTGTTCACTGTTGAAATTCGACCAATAAGAACAAGACAGTATTTCAATCTCCAGGACTAGGTATTTAAAACTGCTTGTTAGAGGTTATAATATGTGGCGGTCGGGGGTTGGAATCGTCCGAAACGTGAAACCAATAATTAAGTTTATAGTCATAACTACTATCCACAACGATGTACCTATTCGTAACAGGATCTTCCAGTAACACAATATAATTCAGAGTTATCCCAGACAGAGGCAAGGGTTGTGAGGACAATGACTTTGGTCGGACTAAAGCGGATTTATCGCGACAATTAATTGTTAATGAGCGGTACTTACACCTCGCGCCCTTTGTGCAGTACTTAGTAATAAACGGGAAAGAGTGCGCCTTTTGTTTATTTTATATTAATTAAAGTTTAAAGGGTAGGTAAGTTTAGTGTTATGGGTTAAATATTTATTTGAGATATCATAAACATGGGGCTGGGGGCTGGTTTGGACTGTCTAGTTTTCTCGAACGGGTAGGTAGAAGCATAGTGACATTATACGCCTGCTATTCGGCATTAACTATTGGGCCTATGTATTGGAGGGCAAGCTTATTGTCCGTTGTATCCCTGTACAGAGCCTCATCTATTTATTGGCAGGTGATATTGACTTGGGTAACTAACATCTAGGTGGGACCTGTGTGCACCCTAAGACTGCTAAGACCTTGGGTTTTCTGGATACTATTCATTACTGATAAGCTGGACAAGTGAAGTTTATTACATACATACTTACTTATTTACATAATATCCCCGTTATTTTCAGTGCGTTGAGTTGAGTCCAGTGGTCATTGAGTCAGTCTATACATTACAAACTACGAGTCCAGGCGGGTTCTGTCTAAAAGTTTGTTATTGACGTGTTATTACATTTTAATATTTGAAACTAATTAACTGGCTTCATAAGAGTACTTCATCGTCTATCTTTATTACTCCTAGTGTTCGAATAATGATGACTTCTCTACCACGCTTTGGTGGACTTTAGTGTTGGCGAGATCCTAGGTTTATGGGCTTAACAGCTACATTTCAATTACTCAAAATAAACAAAATGATTGCTTTAACTACAGCAAATATCCGCCGTTAAATATGTAAACATGATATAACTGTACGTTCCCAACGAAGCTCATCAGTGAAAACGTGAAATAACAAAAAGGCCTTCACCGGGAAACGGATCGTATTGGAATTATTAATATCTGTGAAGCGCGAATGAGTCTGCATAAACCGCAACCGATAATGCCCCTTGCCTGCTAACGTTACACATTTTACTAGAACGCTAAATATAGAAACGTTTATGTGTACCAAACAAGTGGTACTGATTGATCGAACGAGTGAAGCGTCTACATTTCAAAACCATACTAAACAATGTTGTTTCTGTCTGTTTAATGTATATATTCAACTTTATAGCTATTTTTTTTGACAAAACAGAGCCACCCCCCCTTCCCCTCTCTAAAATCTATATGGCTGGCTGAATAAATCTAAAAATATTTATTATGGTGGTAATGGTAAGTAAGATGTTAAAACTTTTCAAAATATAATAGCATTATTTTCGCAAAAACAAAAGACAATAAAACGTCGTATTATGGTAGTCCATGTAATGAACTTTCAAGGAAAACTATAACAGATTAGACAACTTTGTTTCTTCAGGAGTTATAGATGCTAATATGGGTGATTACGGAACCCTATTCTATGTGTGACCCGACACACACTTGGGTGGTTTTAATTATTTAATTTTAATTTATTGGCTTTTTCTTCCAAAACGTTCCAAATTACTCTTCAGGTAGAGAAAAGTTAATTTGACTAAGTACTCGTATATTTAAAACATCCTGCCATTGAGGACTAATAAAAGACACATACCTAGTTATCCAGATTCATTACAGACTAAGCTTGAATTACGCAGTTACATAGTGTTTGACGCAGTGTCAGGGTTATCAAGATGTGTGTCGAGTGTTTGAGTGATATAAGACAAACCTTCAGTATTCCTTGTCTTCTATAGTCTTCTATAGTCTTCTATAGTCTTCTATAATCTTCTATAATGTTATTGTGTCAATGGAATTAAATGGTACACAAAATGAAGCCGACGGTTTTAATTAATTCATCTTGACAGACTCACGGTAAATCATTAATGTAATATTATATCAAATTGTGTGTATCAAAAGTATTTGATTCCAGACACCTTCAAAATGGCTAGACCGATTCTTATGATTTTTTTTGCACATAAGTGGTACATACAATTAAGTTAGTTAATTATTCTAAAAAAAATACTGACTGAATTGAATAAATAATTGTAGAGCCTATGATATCACCTAATTAATTTGATGATGCCTTGAGGCGAAACTGGTCCGTGTAAAATAAACTACAACTAAATAAATAAATATGTTAGGACAATTCACACAACGCCATCTAGTCTCAAACTAAGCAGAGATTGTGATATGAGTACTAGACAAACTGATATAAATACTTATATACATTTCTTTTTTTGTAAATACATACATATTATACATAGGAAACACCCAGACTTAGGTACAAACGTATGTGTCATCACACAAAGTTTGTCCCGATCGGGAATCGAACCCGAGACCCCAGTGTCGAAAGCGGATACCGTACCGACCACGCCACCGAGTCAGTCACAACTAAAAGAAAAGTAATATGAAATGACTCTTATCTACTGTCGATTGACGGCACTTGGTGGAATCTGCTACACATATTGCACAAAAACACATTTACTTTTCCACTGGTATAATTTTATTTCCACTGACCGGTGTCACCTCACGACATCATCAGAGATTTATACAAAATATGATATTATTTTGTATAAAGTATATGTGTTTTTGTTCAATATATGAAATGACTCACTTAATAGAAAAGTCACTGAGTAACAACCCACTCGCTTCCCTCCTTTACATTCTAAGTCTAAGTATAGGAGAAGAGCCTGGTGTTTCTGTTCGACTAAACTACCAATATAATAATCTACCAAAACACAAGAAAAAATAGCGTTTAAATTAAATGAAAATAGAAGATTTTTAAACGGACAAGGAATCATCAACGTTATCCCTTTGAAGACGAAAAGAAAAGATAATCCTAATTAGGTAAAGTACCCGTGAACGAGAGAAAGTACAAGGTGTCGGAAATGTCCCCTTTGTTCTACCGACGACGACGCACAAGCGGTTAACACTAAATCTGCTTACTGACGCACTTTTCAATGTTGTTTTTTTTTAATGTACCTATACTAAACCTAGATGGGCTCGTGGTCTAGTGGTAAGCGACAATGTTAATACATTGCAAAGGTTAAGCAACATCAAGTCAGGCCTGTCTTAGAATAGGTGACAACATAAATGAGACCCCTCATTTATGTTGTCATACGAACATCTATGGCAGACGTTAGGGGTAGTTGGATCCCTAAATCAAAAAATCCTCGTGGTCTAACCACAGAACATCGATATTGCCCATGGGTTGGAGGTCAGATGGCAGACGCCCATGGGTTGGAGCCTAGGAAGTCAGATGGCAGTCGCTTCACGGAAAATATATTTTCCGTGAAAGTCGACCCCAACTGTGTTGGGAAAAGGCTCGGTTGGTGATGATAATAATGATAAACCTATGTACATTAATTTATTGAAAAGCTTTTAGCACTTAATTTTTTGACTGAGGGAGCGAAGCGACCGAAGTCTCCGTTTCAACTTGCAGACTGGAGAGAATTTCTTTCATCTGTACCTGTACATCTACGGGTTCTGTCAGATCATGTATTTATCAACCGATTTTCATGAAACTTTACACACACACTCCTTGCTTACAATGAATAACATATGAATGATATTTTTTGGAATGGATGCAAAATGAAAGAGTAATAAAGAAAATTGTAAAATAAATTTTCTAAACAAAGTTCCCGAAGTCTACGGTTCACAGAGCCACTAGTATTAATGTTTATAGATTTAAACGTAGATAAGTTATTACTTACCTTATTACCTAATACAAAACCACTCTATTAAATAATCTATGGCTAATTAGTATTTTCGTTCGTAATTTTCTTTGAAAACTTATTTCGTGACACACGGTTTCGCCTAAACCGGTGGATGAAATCTTATTTAACTGACGGACACCGCCGTCCGCCACTGAAGTGCTCTTCTGCTTCAAGTAGGATTCTTTTTACCTTTTGAGCACAGGACCGTAAATAAATGTCTCCAAAACAAGTTGAGCCACTTTGAAATGTGTCAAGATTTTTACGAAAGAAAATAGTGCGAGATGAATTAAAATGTAATTCATTTCGAACCGTAAATCTTGAATGTTCACGCCTATATCCCAGAGAGGGTAGACAGAGGTTTACACGCCCGTTATGGTGGCCACCATATACAATAAGACATCAAAAACCATTGTGGAATCAGAACTTAAATTCCATCAGCCAGAATCGTTGTCACATGCATACCAACAATCTGTGCCATTCGCGCTCATATCCTGAATAAATCGTGTATTACCCTGTCTCGAGACTGAAGACTATCAAGTGAAGTAATAAAGAGGTATGTATATATCTCAATAATCGCGTAAAAGACCCGTTTGTCTTAAGTTTATAATGAAGATTATCAGTTTCTTGATCTAAAATAACAAATTGTCCCACTTTTATCTCTAAATAACATAAGTGTAACGAGAACAAGCGTACGACATACAATTCAATGTACTTACCAAATACAATAAAATTTATCGCTTCGTACAAACCAAAAACCTTTATTCCCAATGTGGACACAATCTCGTGGAGTATGTTGTCCGTTCCCAGGTTGGAGAGATTTCTAATTAGATCACGTAAGGGCTGGATACTAAATTATTACTTTTATATCCCTGTTTGTGGAGAACGAAAATAGGCTCGATAATATTTGGGTTCTGTGAAGATTTGGGATAAGATAACTCTCTGCGTAATGTAATGAAGCACCTAAAACAAATTTCATTTCATTATATTTTATACTTACACATTTTTTAGAACAGCTTGTAAACAGCGCAGACAATCAATTGACAATCTAGACCGAGAGATCTCTAATGCTGGGGACCTTGTCTATTATCACAGAATAGGGATTAGTACTACGTACTATATGTGTAATACTTACTGGCAGATGGACAGATTTGTGGCAGATACGTCATACTCTTTATAAGTGACCGAAACGCCAAAAAAATCACAAGGGACGAACAAATTAACATGCAAAATGGTCTTCCGTCTACACCTCGTGCTGAGCAAATAACTTGACGATATTATGGCACTACTCGTCGGCAGACTGGGACGGTCTTCGCGATTACTTTGCGTCCATCCCGTGGAGCCAGCGCTGCTTTGTAGGGAAGGCGCCTTCGGATAGCGCTGCTGCCGTTGCTGGCGAGATCAGTCTAGGGATAGAATAATATATCCCATACACTGATGTCGCCAGCATCCGCAAAGCCCGCCCCTGGTTCGAGCGTGAATGTGCCGAAGCTGTCCAGAAAAAACAGTCGGCATATCGCGCCTGGGTCAGGGCTCGGGTGGCATGTGACCCGAACGTGGGCCGCCTCAAAGCAGCGTACAATAGTGACACTAGGTTCAGCAAAAGGGCCCTCAACAGAGAGAGAAATCCCATCCCACGGGCAGCCGTGGATACTGGCAACTGGCCAAAGCCGTGCAGTCCAATTTTTGCCAACCCTCGGTTCGTCCGACGGCGGGGCGATCTGAGATTGAGGAGGAGAGACGACGACTCGTGGTAGATCTCGACCGTAACCTCGACAGTATCTCCCAATGGGGTGCCGAGAACTTGGTCGAGTTTAATGCCCACAAAACACAGGCGTGTGCATTTACTGTGAAAAAATCCCCTTTCCTTCCCCTACCCACTCTTCAGAATGCAATATTACCAATGAACGACAATCTAAACATCCTTGGCATGGACGTTCGTCGAGAGCTCAATATCACAAACTACATTGAGAGATGTATTGGGGCTGACTTCGCGGAAACTAGGAATACTGAACAAGGTATAGCGATTCTTTACACCGCACCAGAGGTGTCTGCTGTACAAAACGCAGATTAGACCCTGCGTCGAATACTGCTTTCACCTCTGGGTTGGCTCCGCGAAGTATTTGCTGGACGCTCTCGACGCTATGCAGCGACGCGCTTGTCGCATTATAGACTGTCCGGAGGTAACGGGAAGCCTTGAGCCGCTAGCTCAGCGCCGAACAATCGCTTCCTTGGCCGCGTTCTACCGTATTTACCACGGTGATTGTTCTGAAGAGCTCTTCAACCTGAGCCCACCCTCTCCCTTCCGATCCCGAACAACGCGTGCCGGGCAGAGATGTCACTCTCATACCGTGGAAACCGTCTTCGCGAGAACCGAACGTTTTAAACGTTCGTTTCTCTGCCGAACGATAGTGGCTTGGAACGCCCTGCCTGCGCACGTGTTTCCTCCAACATATAACCCATGGGTTCTTTATGCGAAGCGTGAAGAGGCACATCACTGGGTCGTCAAGTTGAGGGCCACTCTCCATAGTATTCCTGTGTACTGTGAGAGTCGCCCACAATCGCCAGACGTCGCCACAGCTTACCATCAGGCGGGTGGCGTCAATTTGTCGACATAAATATAAAAAAAAAACACCTTTGGGACTGACTTTGATTTGTGTCAAATTCGGTGAAACAAAATTAATTCATACATAAACTTGAAAATATATAATGTATTTAAGAGAAAAGGCATCTTAATTACTTAAGGTTTGCGATTAATGAGGGAATGATTCTAATTTAAACATTGGGATTTGCGACAGATTAATTACTTTTCGATGTAATTAAATGATTAATGGCTATCGGCTCAATACTTGGTAACTTTATCCTCGGTGAGAGGGGATTAAGTTTTGGTTTCATTGAAATTGTTCCGTTTAAATTATATGAACTAGTACGTATGTGTCTCGGTTTTGCGTAAAAAAAAATAATTTAAACACATAAATTAAATTGAAGTTTCAGTTTGTTAATCTTACATAAAAATATAAAATTTTCTGTTTGTTCTGGAAAATCTCTGTAACGGCTGAACCGATTTTAACAGGACTTTCACTGGCAGATAGCTTATTTTATCGGGATTACTCTTTATGGATCACTATTTATGCCGTTTATGTGATAATAATATGGGAATTGTAAACTAGTTATTAGCTATTCAATAATAGAAAAATTTACATTAATTTTATAAAGTAAGAAAACTTGCGTAACATTTAGGTACATAATATTACGTTTAGCAGCTTACCTGGTTCAAAGTTATTTAACATTTGAACCTAATCACTACCTACGTGAAAGCCGGGATTGACTTTTTCCGTACCAATTTTTTAGTACAAATAATTAATATTCTAATGTAGGACACACACAGTCTACCTAGACTGTGTCCTACATTAGAATATTAATTATTTGTATAAGACGTCCTCGTGTAAGACAACCTCGTCTTCCTCGCTTTGCCGCTTACAAACATTCTCGTATAGAATTCTACTCTATATTTGCATTAGGGGGTATCCTGAGAGTATATCTAGTTTAGCTGATTATAGGAGGTTAGTTTTATCGAAAGTCGACGTTCATTAACTTATATATTTATGTAATTATGGTAAATCCTTCAAAAATATCTAAGTAATTCCAGAAATCCCACTCCTGCCTTTTCAAGATAACTGAAACTGCAATAAGTAACCTAAAGTAATAATAATCTATTTTAATCAATTTCCGTCACGACTAATTGTGAAACTTATTTCTAATACTCGGCGCTATAACTTTACGTTCCCCTTCGAAGTAGTAAGTCTCGTAAGTGATTCGTTAAGTTGGTTACTTGTTGTTTGTTCCTGCGAGTGGACCCTGGGGGGCAAGCTAGTGTGCAACTTTCTTAGTTTGAATAATTAGTCATTAGCAAAGTTTTGTCCAAACACACGTAATATACGTTGTGAATATAATTTCCTATGTTATTTTCCATTATATTCCGTATTGATTTGTACGGGTACATAATACTCGTATGTAAATAACTAGGAAGTTGTCTAAGTCGGTAAGCAAGCAACATGTAATATGTAGAAGGTGAATTGGTGTAAGTACGGTTTCTTAGAAACGACATACTGTATTTCTAGACCCCTGAAAGTTGAAAACATGAAAATTACTGTCAATATAAAGAAGAAAAATCTTTGCGGTTTTAAGACAATTGTCTGAAATAGATAAAGTGGGCTGACATGAAACAGTTTGCCCCACTGACCCAATATTCACCCAACGCTGAACGGATATGACGGAGACTGTAGACAAATTAAAAGAATAACATCAAACGACGATTATCCATGGTTACAGTGTGGAGCAGCCACTGAACCTACTAATTGGTTATTAATTTAAAACAACACAAATAGATAATTTTCAACACAACACTGTGTTATTATGAACACGTGATACTAGTGATACAAATAATTTAACAACGTGATTCGCAAAAACTATAGTCTCGACCAGCGAAAGATCCCTTGATACCCATCTGAAGAAATTTTTATTATTATCGTTGTATTCCACTTAACCCTCAGCAAGCCCGGTGACCATAAGTAACACTGTCTGCCAAGTGGGGTCTAAACATAATATAATAGTTGGTGTATTATGTACTTCAATATTATTTGATAAGCTAGGAGTATGTTACAGCATGTAACAAAACAATATTCAGAATGTTATTTATTAAACGTAAATAGCGTTTTTAACAAAAGCGTAGCGTAGCATTTTTACTTTGCGTCTTCTACGAAAGTTGTACTAAAAAAAACACGTCAAAAATTGACACAACAACCGACTTCAAATTACCGAAATGGGACCAAATAATTGTCGGAATGGGACCAAATTGAAATGGGACCACCTCGGAAGTAGTAACTTTCATTAAAAAAAAAGAATTGTGAACCTCCTCCTTTTATGGAAGTCGGTTGATAACAGATACACGTGCACCTAAACCAGCGGACCCGGCGGATTTTGGCCACACAGCTGGTCAAATTCCGCCAGGCGCCACTAGAAATACCTTCTGGGGTCACCGGAGACGCCCGCAGCAATGGACATGAGAGCTGCGTGATCACGGAATTAAAAAAAAAAACCCTGGGCTGAAGTGGCGGGTGTTAGACGTCTACGGACTCATAACGGGCATATACAATAGACTATTGCGTGAGAAATGCAAATTTGAATGAAATGCAGCATTTTATGTTCAGAAGTGGGTCTGTTGGTCCCTATCAGGCATGCCGAGGGTTACGTGAAGAGCAAGCAACTCATTTGCATTTCTTTTTATAATCAAAATAACCATTAATAAAGTTTGCGCATTTTGAATCTAACACATTTTGTGTTCTTTGCGTATTTAATTTTTTTGTTCATTAATCCTATAAAGTTTACAATAAAAACATAAATGCATACAAGTTTCAAGACAGGATTGCCACATGCTTACTTGGTATAAAGCTTACTTGGTATTGCTTGAAAATATAGAGCGTGATGGTTCTTAGAACCATCCATTCATCATTTTATTGTATTTTGCAACAGTTCAAATACTTAATGAAAACTTGATTTTAAATACGTAAATACATTGAACTCGGGTAAATAACGCTCGTCAGACTGTCAATATTATTACAATTACCAAAGTAATAAAAGACCGTAGTGTCGATAATTTTGGTGCAAAAATGATAGACCAGCTTTCATACTACTCGTATTTTATGGCCGTCATAAAATTTGACAAATTTTATGTTCAAAAGATACGTATGAAGTTATGATAAAATCAAATTTGAACGTGTCTGGTGACCCTGGTGGTCATAAGATCAAAGTTCTAATCTAAAATCTAATAGATTTACTTAACTGATCTCAGGAACTTTTATAATCTCTCTAAGCAACCGACGCCTGGCTTATTAGATACAGTGTCAAAGTCAAATAGGTGTATGAACATTTATTTAGATCACAACTAACACTTATGAACTTCGATTGTACGATTTATACCAGATTCGTAACTCAATATGTAGAATAGACGTAGTCGCTGTCCGTCCCGTCCGTCTGTCGTTGTATTTCATGAACCGTGATAGTTGCAAAGTTGAAATTTTCACAGATGATGTATTTCTGGTGCCGCTATAATAACACATACTAAAAAAAAACAGAATTTAATACTTAAATATTCAAGGGGCTCCTATACAACAAACGTGATTGCCGTTTTGATACGGAACCCTTTGTGCGCGAGTCCGACTCGCTCTTGGCTGGTTTTTTTGACTACTAATAGAAGTATCACTTAGGTTGAAAGACCTAATAGACATAATAATAATACATAAACGATGCTGTTGAACCGTAGTTTATTGTGATGAAGATAATTTTAAAAGTTCTTTGCATTCGTTGAGTATTTATTGTGTTTCTGTTATTGACTTTGAGATAGAGTATTAAGTAGATGTACTTACTAATTAGTAAATACGTTTAAACGTATATTATTTCTGAAATTTGATTTATTTTAACCTATTGTTTCCAAACAAGTATGAATCAATGAACAAACATCCTGTCGTCGACCTTGAAAACAATGCCCAAAGATCAAACCTCTTAATAAACATCAGAAGTAAGCAAAATATATTGCGCCCTAATAGCCATTGATTAATTTTGGAGTGTACTTAAATCATAATTTTAAATTTATTACAAAGTACATTCAGCAAAACTCGCGGCTGAAAGGGATTTTCAGCCACCGGGACACGTGGGTGAGGGCGAAGGGGGCAGGGGTGTCGCTCAGGGCGCCGTCTCCGGCAGTGAACGTCCGCCGTCCGCTGCCATAGCGCGTGTGTGCACCAGCCCTTATACTGAGACTACAACGAATCTGTTACCTATGTACGTACGCCGCGTGTTTGTGTCCTAATATCGTATATTATGTATTGTGTATATTTAAGTGTATGTGTGTGAGAATTGCCATTAGTGATATTCCGTGATTATACACTAAAAGGATGGGTATAAGCACTAAGGTAGCATTTTGTTGGGTAAACTAAATTTACCGGCCTAATTCTTGTACTAACGTAAGCCATTCGTGTTTGCTAATTACTAAGTAATAAATAATATTGTGAAAAGCATTACAAAATAACTATACTTTTGCGTGATTTAGGCACCAATTATAGTACTTAACTAGCTACTAAATTGCAACCTTGGAACTTCAAACCATATTTTAGAAGTCTAAATTATAATAGGTCTGTACCGATATATTATTTTATGACTAGAACAACTGTGACTCGCACAATTACTCTAAACTGAAGGCGAAAACACTTTACAATTTCTTTAAAAGATAAAGTTCTACCTATTATTCAACTGTCAGTGCTTAAAATGACTAAACCATTATACCTATAGGATTTCCATCAAGATCTCCAGAATAAACGTGAAACACTTGCTACCTGGCGGAGACTGGCATACCTATAGCATAATTGAAATTGACACTATTGACAATGTGTTGATATGTGTAGTCCAGGAGACCGAACTGACGTTTGATATTTGGGGCCCGTGTCTAAAGTGGATTCCTTTGGGTCTACTAAGCTCTAGCTGACTTCTGGCGCAAATGGTAAACAACGAAATTGCATAAGTTTAATGTTACTCTTGACTGAGAGAGAGACTAAGTTTCATTCATTCGTCCAAATAAAATCTATCAATTGTTATGTCTATGTATGTTATGTTTATGTACATTCACCTAACAGTTTAATTGTCTCTACGTTTTCGAACTATTAGTCGGACACTGATTGGCTGTGATTAGTACAAGCTGTGTCCCCACAAATGAATAATTCCAACCTACAGAATAGTAATTGTATTTAAAAATCGATTAGATTCTACCAGAAGCTTTAGCAGCGGTAATTAAAATGTAGAATTATTAATAAGACAATTGCTCTCTGTGTGACCTTTTAATTTACAGAGTTCAAAGTTTCTTTTCCAGGCTTCATGAAATGTAATATAACTATCTTATTTTTATGTTAGAAAACATTTAGTAACCTTATAAAAATATATATGAACTTACTTATGAACTGAAGGTGAAACCTTCAGTTCTCGTGTGACGCTCGTTCAAATATTGGTCAGAATAATACATACCTACTAGAGTGTAGATTCATTTATTAAGTCACTTGTCGATCACTTTACATGTAGCTACTTAAATCTGATCTTTATAAAATAAGAATACTTACATCTTAAAACACTCTACTACTCACTATTTGCACTAATAATTAGTAGGTAAAGTAAAGTTAAAGAAGGCTTCTTCTTCTTCTTTTTTTTAAAAACGTGGCTCCATCGATGTTCATCGATGATTTCGCCAATGTCAAGGTTCAAGGCAAATGCTTGATTGATAGTCCAGCACATATGAACCAGTTACCTATTCAACTAGTTCCAGGTGCGGGACAAGTTATGAAACGTTGTTCGGTATAAGTGAGAGTCTGGAACCCGGATTTTTGCGGAGCGCCAGAGGTAACCTAAAAATCTACCAGCCACGCTCTCAGCAAAAATCGAACTAAATCAAATTTCAGATAACTACCTTACGGACTGTAGATTTGCTTCAGGAGTGATCACGGATAGACTAACATTAATAATACAATCAATGCCAAGTCGTAAGTCATTAATCATAATACACCAAAAGCTCGGGATTAACGTAGATACTTGATCTTTAGTATGGGAACAAGGTAACTGAGTGACTTTATGACTGAGGAGTTCCAAGTATAAACACAATGGTACTTGTAATACGGTCCGAAATGCCGGTCAAAAGGATCTTACGTCCCACAAATTCCCTTGTGAAATTCGGTATTGTTAATATCGAGAAAGGATTACTCTTGAGATGGTTACGTTTCTTACAAAATCCAATCTATTATATAAGATAGCTGATGCCCGCAGCTCCGTCCGCGTGAAATACTTTTCTCGGTTCCAATTCCCACAGGAGCACATTACCGGGATAACACCTTTGTTCTTTCTCAGGCTATAGACTATCTCTGTACCTATATATTTCATTGGTTCCGTAGTTTTGTCGAGTACTATTTTTTACATCTCTTAATTAAACAACACCAACTCATTGCAGATGATAGTAGAGTATACCGTGTGTCTGTATAAGTAGACAGTTTTCACTAGTTTCATGTAGCCACAGCATTATTATGTTCTCGACTGATAAGGATAACCTAAACTTGTGAATTTACGAAGCGGTGCTACTTACACATAGTGTCGGGTTGGAATAACGTGTTTATTAGTTTTCTTGTTTCTATATTGATATTTTTAATACTCGTAATAAGTTAAATAATTGCTATTCATAATCATAACTATATTGGCTATACTCTTTTCTTGTTATTTGTTCATTGCTTTATTAAAGTATAGATGAAAGCAATTAGGAACTATATAGGTAGGTATTTTAAGTAATTAACTATTTGGCTCTCCCTACACGACCACAGTGTCTAGATTTGTCAAGCGATGATTATATGATGCCAATTACATGATAATACTCTTAAAATTTAAATATAAATATTAAAACATCAAAGGTACGAAACATACCTTGTGGCATTGTGCGTTAATAATATGAAAGAAAGAAACATTAATACAGTAGTAGTAACATAGTAGATAGTGCCCACACAATACAACATAACAATACGCATAAATTGCATTGGGGATTGGAAGCATGTTCACTCATATGAAAGAATGAAATGTCATTTACATCTGTATTAGGTACCAAATTCCTAATACAAAGCAATTTCTAAAGACCTGTAGGTACCTACGAGTACTAGCAGTATTCAGGAATCCCGCAATCAGACTCAAGTAATTACACTGTCGCCGAACCGAGCGTACATTTTATGACCGGACTTTGACACTAAAACGACTAAGATTAATGTATCTAAGCTACAAATACTAATTACGTAAGGAAATTTCAAATACCATTTGAAACTGTACGTATTTTGAACACATTTTAGAGCTAGAGATTTTAGTAGAGGTCAAAGACTTTGAAAATCTTCCCTTAACTATTGGACAAGCGAAGTAAGTATTTCTTGTCTGGTGATCGATATCGCTAATCTAGCTGAAGGGTATACTCTAGGTGTAGTAATAGGTAATTGTACTATTTATTTGTAGATTTCTTTATATTTTGGAAGATCAAGAATTAAAGAACCGTACCTTCAAATAATCTGTTTAAAATATTTTTTTTTTATTTAAAATTTATAAAGCGTGCAATGCCGAACTTGTAACCTTCATATTTCAAGGTAGGTGATTATATTGTTCTGACTGTATACTGTGTTCCAATAAAGGAAAACAATGTGGGATCAATACTAACTTAACAGAAAGACTTCGTTATAAGTGGATGGAATTGTGGACAATGTCAATACAACCATCCCAATGATTGATGATAGTGTACAAAAAAGTGTTCTCGGATTACAAATGGTTTCCTTTGTGTCCCTGATGTTGAGTTCCTTTTATTACTACAAAAACTCAAATGATATAAAAACAATACCAATACTTATGATCTAGTTTATTCCTTTTACTATTTAACTAACTAAATGTAGTAAATCTCTATTGCTGAGCAGGCGTTGCACAGAGTGTTGAGAGTTAACGATATTATGCTTTATTTCGGATAATTAATGATTTCACTGTTGAAACCTGGAACGAAAAAATTGTTCCAGGTTTCAACAGTTTACTTATGTACTTAGTTTGATTAAGTAATAGGGATTACCTAACTTAGTCTCGACTTCGTCTGGACCAGCACAAATATTTGTCTACTTATATAATTTATGCTTTCGATTGTTGGCACTTGGTGGAACATTATAGTACCATACATTATGAAATAACTCACTTGTACAGATAATCATAAGTATGCAGGTCTGTGTTAGCCTCATAATGAATTTAATGGATAAATATTATACTCGTATTATAAATGTGAAGTGAATTGGTGAATACATTTCAAAATGCCACAGAGCGAAACCGGTCACATTTTTTTAATCCGCGGCCCTGGGCGCTCCGGACCGACGTCCATTGCCGAGCGCCTCCAGTAGACTGAAAGAATTCCCAGTGGCACCTCCAGTAGACTGAAAGAATTCCCAGTGGCGCCCGGGGGAACATGGCCACCTATGTCGCATCTTTGGAGTCGGGTTATTCCGCGTCGGAGAGTGAAGGTGTGCTTGGGGTGAAGCCCCACAGCACGCAGCCCTTCTAGCCTCCTTCTGTAAGAACAGTGGGTTGCTAATCTACGTTCCTCAGGCCCCGAATATGGAGGTCGATGGTCCTGGGCATAAATGAGTCTGGCTATCGAGTACGAACCCCAAATACTTCATTGTGGGCTCGATGCCGATGCTAACGCTGAAAACGGTCACTTGAAACTTGAGTCACCGTAACTTAAAATCAAATTGAGTCACAACAAATTAACACATAAAAGAATGACGTACCTTCAAATAAAAATTGACTTTAATATTAATCCCCGAGAACACAGCTTAAAAATAGACTTAGGGAACTAAAGGGATGAACGTGTATCAGAATCCTTGTCTCAACGATTACACACGAGAAGGAAATTTACATGATTTGTCTGTGCGCTGATATTTATTTACTCTGATGACGAGCTCTGTTCAGTATTCGAGACCAAAGCTATACTGATATGGGTGTGTTTGGATCGCGAGTGTGTTTTCAGTGAATATCACTGTTTGAATAAACAATGGGCTGCCTTTTATGGCTAAGAGGTACAACAGGGCTGTTATTTTTCTATGCGTTCAATAATTTGGCGAAATCATTTTAATATTCGCTTGGACTTCAGAAATTATATTTAGTGGTATGTAACATCTGTCCTGGCTATTGGAAATTGGGTTTGTTATATAGAGTGGTTATGGTCCTTTTATAATGGCCAGTAATGGCAATGGGCGTGCCCCTCTATTACGTGGGACTAACAACATTATACTGGCAAAGTGTGGGTGTGTAAATGCACCTCTGCCGGGGGTTTGGGGATATAGGCGTGATGTATGTCTGTCATTTTAATTATATAATATCAGTAAATATAATGTAACCCGTAGATAGTTAGCTATCTCTAACAATTTCGTTACTTTTATGATAGTAACCATCTTTATTAAAATTTCAAGCTTAATTCGAACCAGTAACCTATTCAAATGTTCAATTTGTATCTCAAAGACATTGAATTTCAGAAGCTAAAGTGTTCATTTAGCGAGGACGATGTTAATTAATTGCTATTTCATATTCATTAACGATCTTTAAGTTTAAAGATTTCGATTTAGATTATTTTTGGATAAGTAATTTGAATTTGAATAATACAAATCATTAAATTTTATGTTTAAATTTAATTATTTGAATGATTCAAATCAGGTATTTTGAATTGTATACGTACCTAAATAGAATCATAAAATCTCTGATTATAAAGAGTGATTGAACAGCAAACGACTACTCTACTTTGGAAATACCCGACCCACTTTACTCACACTTCTGTATGTATACCTACTTATTATATCTAAAAGGGTAGGCAATTATAACGCCCACATTATGCCACTCAATTTATTGGTCCCACTTAACAGGTAGTGAGCTTATTAAGAACCATTTACAGGCACTTTACGTATTTACGGTTCCGTACCTCAAAAGAAAAAAACTGAACCCTTATAGGAATACTTTGTCAACAAAGCAATCCTATAACATCTGTCTGTCTCTCTGTCAAGACCCTTTTTCTCAGGAACACGTGAAGGTATCCAGCTAAAATTCATATCAAATAAGTACTCAGGTCTACTGTCCCTTGGAGGTATGAAAAAAAATAAGCAAAAAATGAAAAAATCATACTTCTACACCATAATCAAAAGATACAGTCTTTGCTACAAATTTTCGACACTCGCAAGGGAATCAAAACCTACATGGTACTTCTCGTGAACTCAAAACCTTTGTATTAGAGTCTCAGAATGTTGCATTTTTGTCGACGTTTGTCACTAACTGTACCGAAGATAGGTGAAGAGGACTTAGTTCCAGAAGATGTTAAAACGTTCCTTAGTATTTTTACTTAATGTTATTTAAAATCTGGGATTTTAGTACCACAATACAAGTAACATGATACGTTAAGTGTCACGCATCAAAGCAAGCGTCGACTATTCCTACGCAGGACACGTACCACCGTTTGTACGTTTTATCTACACTATGGTCGAGCATGAGGCCTCATCAAAATAAGATAAAAGAATATTATTCACTCGTATCGTGGATGCAAAACACAACTTGCTTACGAGTATACAGATAAGAAGCATTTGAAGCGTTCGTAGCCTTAGTTTGAACTTAGGTTATGGTACACCGCGACGTGAGTTCGACCCTCGGTACCTACACAACTGATGTGATCCCACTCCCAACACGAGCGCTAATCATTTAGTTGTAAGGGTTAACGAAAATAGTAGTAGAGTATTTGCGATTGCAAGTATTTTTTTGAGTTTTTGTGATTGCTTTATGCCTTAAAACGCGAATTAACACGAAATAGTGCTTAGATTTGCATCGGTACATACTTACCTTTCATTTTACAGTCAGTCTGGTTGAACCTATGCATATCTACGCCTATTTCCTTTTTAATTCCCGTGTTAAAGCAAAATATAGATTATGAAACGCGTAAGTCTAAGGTAGGTACACATTTACCTATTATAAAAATATTGGTAAGTACCTACACATTTTAATTCATGTAATATACAAACGTGTTACGTGTTACACCCCATAGCCCCCCGCCTATAGGTGAAAAGCAGGAAACCACACTCCCACTATTATTGCGCCCCTCTACTTGTTTGTGACTGAATCACGTTTTAGATTTAACTTTTTGTTTGTAGAAGGTTCGTGAGACTCACGCTTAACTGCAATTTATTGCGTCCGTAATATCCCTAAATAAATATTTTACCGGATACAGATCGGTAATGGTTAGGATTTGTTGACAATGGAATTTTGAGGCAAATTTTTCTTTACAATTTTTCTGTTATTTGTTGTATTTTGGGACCAAATCCAGTGTACTTACCAGATTATTATATATGTCACATTGACTTGTAAATGGTGTGCATCTTTAACATGAATCTTTAGGATACATTCATGTACCTACTGATCATAAATTATCCATGTATCTTTATAAACTTAACGTTCCTATTTTAGCGGTAGGTATTGGAGCATAAAATCCATGAACTAATGAATAAAACGCCAGTAATTACCTGTTCGACCGAGTCCAGCCAAGTGCTCTTCGACGATCTGCAAGCGAAGGTAGATTAAAAATTCGTTTACATACTAAGTATGTAATGTAAAATATGGCATTCATTGAATATTTAATATCCAGCAGGTATGTGACGTGGGATTAAACAATTTACGAGAAAACACATACATTTACGTCTATTAGGTACTTGACAGGGAAGGCAGTGGTATATCAATATCTGCCTTCCCTGCCTACCTACTAGCATTTTTTTTTGTTTTCCCGTAAAACCGGGTTAACTTACGCCTTACATTTTGCATCATTTCATTACTAGGTCCTCCTAGTAATGAATGATTAGATAGATTTTTTAATGATTTAGCGACCTATGTATTCTATAATAAAGGTAATTCACAAAATTATTGTATATAGAGGTATAAACTCCCTGTCGTGCGGTAACCTCTCAGTATTTACTGGACCCTTGGATTAAGCTAAAAGTTTAACAAAAGAAAATTGAAACTCTTATTAAAAAACTTTTCTATAAATGTGAACGGATAGACACTTAAATATTATGACAGTGAACGTATGTACTTACTTCAGAATATTTGAATTATTTTGAAGAAAACCATTGTTTCAGAATTTTTGAATTATTTTGAAGAAAACCACTGTTTTTTGTTGGTTACTCAAACTGAGAAGGTCAGATGTAGTTGACCGTATTTATGCAAAAAGGTGCACTGTGGTCACAAAAACATACTCTTCTAATATTGTGTAAACGTATACTTAAATCAAAAAACATGCTGACTGACATGACGAAATTATAAAGGTTCCGAGATTTTTACTACGAAACCCTGAAAAACGAAAATTAAATTACTTAAATATTACGGTCACGGCGTCCAAAGAGCGTGACAGGTATTTACAGTTAGGTCATGACGCTTAGACTCGCAGTTTCTTTGCACATAATTAGATATAGTAGGTACAGCGTGGACAATACTTGGTCTACTTTAGTTTGCTCCTTCTCCTCTTCACATTGCCGAGGTAAAGAGTAACCTAAGTTACTACTTATGACATCAGCTATTTCCAGTCCTGTCAAAATTGGTGCAGCCATTTCGGAGATTAGCCGCAATACCCATATAGAAAGACAGATAAAAAAAGGTTTTTCTAAGTAGGTACTAAATATGCATTCAGTAAAATGCTATTAATTTAGAATTACAGTCAAACAAGTCCACTTTATTTATTTGTAATGTAGATTGCAAGTATGGAAAATTTATACATATAGTTAGGAAATAGAACCTTTTTAAGGTTAACAGCTGTCCTTTATGGAAATTAGCTCTATAGAAAAATTTAGGCGTGAATGTCAGCTTCAAGCCATGGTCTCCAGCGGGAGTAGGTGGAACATGGCCGTGTCCTTCTGCGAGCAAGTCATGCTCGCGAAGGAGGCGGCCGGGAGGGAGAGGGAGCCTACCCTCCCCGCCGAGTTCCGTAGTCGGCGGCGAGGGCGCCCCAGACTCTGCGTCTACGCCCAAGACTATCGACCTCCATGATCGGGGCCTGAGGACGGTGGGATCGCCACCCGCCGTCCTTACAGAAGCAGGCTAGAAAGTTTGCGTGCTGCGGGGCCTTTGCCCCATAGCACGCAACCAGATTCACTCACTGACGCGAGGTAAAACCCTACCCCAACGACGCGGGATTCTCGTCCCGACCAAAACCCCGAAGAGACCACAGAGGTGGTCAAAGTCCGCTGGGCGTCACTGGATATACCCTCTGCTAGTAACCAGAGACGCCCGGCAACGGACGTTAGAGCGGCCGCGACCTTTGGCCGCGGACTTAAAAAAAAAAAAGGCGTGAATGTCAATTGAATTGATGTTCTGTAATGTTGCTGGTCTTGTAAGACAATTATCTTAAGACGACGATTTAATTAATATTCGTGTTGATTATTAGTTATATTTTTTTAGCTGCTTCGGTGGCGTGGTCGGTAGTGCATCGACTTTCGACTCCGGAGTCTCGGGTTCGATTACCGAGTCGAATCAAATATTTGTGTGATCCACAAATGTTTGTTTCGGAGTTTGGGTGTTTTCTATGTATATTATGTATGTATTTAGAAATATTTAAAAATTCAAATTCAATCCACACTCCGGCCCCTGATTATTCTCAGGCTAAGAAATTAAAACTTGTAGAGAATAAAGTAAGGGAGGGCGACATCAGTGGGGTGGCAAGACTACTTTTTAGTAGCGACGTGCTGGCTCCTTATTCTGCAGAAACCTTGACGGGCTTGCCGAGTAAGCACCCACCATCCGCAACTGACCTCTTTTTCCCTGATCCTCCGAACAACGATACAGAAAATCTTGAAACTACTGCCAAGGATGTGGGCACAGCTGTTGACTCTTTTTTTTTTTTTTTTTTTTTTTTTTTTATATTTAGGTCGACAAATTGACGCCACTCGCCTGATGGTAAGCTGAGGCGACGTCTGGCAATTGAGGGCGACTCTCACAGTACACAGGAATACTATAGAGAGTGGCCCTCAACTTGACGACCCTGTAATGTGCCTCTTCACGCTTCGCTTAAAGAGCCCAGGGTTATATGTAGGAGGAAACACGTGCGCAGGCAGGGCGTTCCAAGCCACCATCGTTCGGCAGAGAAACGATCGTTTAAAACGCTCGGTTCTCGCGAAGACGGTTTCCACGGTATGAGGGTGATATCTCTGCCCGGCACGCGTTGTTCGGGATCGGAAGGGAGAGGGTGGGATCAGGTTGAAGACCTCTTCAGAACACTCACCTTGGTAAATACGGTAGAACGCGGCCAAGGAAGCAATTGTTCGGCGCTGGGCTAGCGGCTCAAGGCTTCCCGTTACCTCCGGACAGTCTATAATGCGAACAGCGCGTCGCTGCATAGCGTCGAGTGCGTCCAGCAAATACTTCGCGGAGCCGTCCCAGAGGTGAGAGCAGTATTCAACGCAGGGTCTAATCTGCGTTTTGTACAGCAGACACCTCTGGTGCGGTGTAAAGAATCGCTTTACCTTGTTCAGTATTCCTAGTTTCCGCGAAGCTAGCCCAATACATCTCTCAATGTATTTTGTGTTATTGAGCTCTCGACGAACGTCTATGCCAAGGATGTCTAGATTGTCCTTCATTGGTAATATTGCATTCTGAAGAGTGGGTAGGGGAAGGAAAGGGGATTTTTTCGCTGTAAATGCACACGCCTGTGTTTTGTGGGCATTGAACTCGACCAAGTTCTCGGCACCCCATTGGGAGATACTGTCGAGGCTTCGGTCGAGATCACCCACGAGATGTCGTCTCTCCTCCTCTATCACAGATCGCCCCGCCGTCGGACGAACCGAGTAACTCCCGTGCAATGTACTGTCATCTGCATAGCAATGAATGTTCCCGAGGGAAAGCATATCATTGATATGCAGAAGAAAGAGAGTTGGTGACAGTACGGACCCCTGCGGTACCCCGGCATTCACTTGCAAAAAGCGAGAAGCCTGGCCATCGCAGAGGACCCGCACTCGGCACTCGTTTAAAAAACTGGCAATCCAGCTGCACAGTTGAGGAGGTAGACCATATGCCGGAAGCCTGGAAAGGAGCGAAGCATGCCAGACCCTATCGAAAGCTTTGGCGATGTCCAGGCTAATAGCCAAGGACTCGCCAAACTTTTCCATAGCCCCACCCCATACATGCGTGACGAATGCCAGGAGGTCACCCGTTGATCGTTTTGGCCTGAAGCCATATTGCCGATCATTGATTAGCGAGTGATCCTCCAGGTATCGCATGAGCTGCTTATTAATAAGAAGCTCGAGCACCTTGCAAATGACTGAGGTGACAGCTATGGGTCGATAGTTGCCTGGATCGGATCGATCCCCTTTCTTGGGGATCGGTTGTACGTTCGCCTCCTTCCAGGCCTCCGGCACGAGGCCTGTAGAGTATGACAGGCGGTACAGACGCGTTAATACTGGAGACAACTCAGCAGCACATTTTCGTAGCACCACCGCCGGAATGCCGTCAGGGCCACTGGCTTTCCGCGTGTCGAGTGACCGCAGCACTGCCCGTACATCACATTGCCTGATAACAATATCAGGCATAGTGTGGCCACAGTTGGCGATGGCGGGGGGCTGCAGGCCACGGTCATCGACCCGGGAATTAGCCGCAAAGAGGTCTGCGAGCATGTCCGCCTTCTCTTGGGCTTTGTGAGCCAGTGATCCATCAGGAAAACGCAGTGGTGGCAGCGAGGGTTGACAAAAATTTGACTGTACGGCTTTGGCCAGTTGCCAGTATCCACGGCTGCCCGTGGGATGGGATGTGAGCTCCTGACCAAGCCGCGCGACGCGCTGGGCATCCGCTCTCTTGAAGGCCCTCTTGCTGAACCTAGTGGCCCGATTGTACGCTGCTTTGAGGCGGTTCACGTTCGGGTCACGTGCCGCCCGAGCCCTGACCCAGGCGCGATATGCCGACTGTTTTTTCTGGACAGCCTCGGCACATTCATGCCCGAACCAGGGGCGAGCTTTGCGGATGCTGGCGACATCAGTGAAAGGGATATAATATTCTATCCCTAGACTGATCTCGCCAGCAATGGCAGCAGCGCTATCCGAAGGCGCCTTCCCTACAAAGCAGCGCTGGCTCCACGGGATGGACGCAAAGTAATCGCGGAGACCGTCCCAGTCTGCCGACGAGTAGTGCCATAGTCGTCGAGTCATTTGTTCAGCACGAGCAGGCGGTGGCACTGGCACTTGGAAGCTGGCGTGCACCACACAGTGGTCGGATGTGCCCAGTGGGGCGCGTACCGACACACTGTACTCGGCTGGGCGACTCGTCAGCAGTAGATCCAGCAAGGCGGGCGTGTGGTCTGACCTGTCAGGTATCCGGGTGATCCCCCGTACCATCTGGGTCAGCCCGTGGGAGAGAGCGAATGCATGGGCGGTTCGTCCCGCATGATTGGTCCTAAGGGACCCCAGCCACTCAACGTGATGACCGTTAAAGTCCCCCAGGAAAACCAGGTCAGCGTTCGGGAACCGCACCTGCGCATCGTCAGCCATCTCGCTGAGGTATTCGAAAAGCCTTGTTGTCCCAGTGTCCCCTGTGTGGGAGCGGTAGACGCACACGTAGATCTGGCTCATGGAGCCATGATCCACGTGCAGCCAAAGGACGGAGTAGGAGGGGTTCTCCAGACAGCGCAACCGGCGGCAGCAAACATCCGCCCTAACGAACACGCACACCCCGGCTTTATCGCGGAATTGTTCTTCAATGATATAGCCCGGGTAACAGAGGTACGACGTGTCGTCAGGGCGGCGTATCTGTGTCTCCGTTAGGAACATCACAGAAGGCCGTGCCGACTCCAGGTGATGGTGGACGGTATCGAGGTTTGCATGGAGTCCGCGGATATTCGCGAACTCCACCTCAAACGAAGTCAACTTTGTGGGGTTTCTAGGGGCCGCTGTGTACCGTCTATTCTCTTGTTGCACTGTCATTTTGAAATATGGGGAAGCGTGAAGACAGGGCGATATTTGGTGCGGCAGTAAGTGACAAAGTGCAGAGGCTAGCTTCGTCTAGAACCGTGTGGTTAGGTCGGAGCCGACCCGCCGGACGGAAGGGCTCCCAAACCCCCCTGATGCAAGGCCGCCGCTACCCCACACCGGTTACCACCCGGAGCGGCGACCCCACAACAGGATTATGCGCAACATGTGGGGCAGCCTACTGGGGTGGTTGGTCCCAGGCGGGCCCCATGACTATGTTGCGGGCGGCCGCGGCAACGCCGTTGCTAAGGGTCTCCCTGGCCGGCGAATCGACCCACACCACCCACACTAGACTCAGCTTCGCCCCCACTGGACCCCTGCCTGCCGCACCATACACCGCCCCGGGCCCGGCAGTGCAGCTGCTGAACCCCTAACGCAACCCAGCCTGGGCTGGGTTACTTGGGGGGCTTTAGCACAGCTGCACGGTGGTACCCCCCCGGACCAACACTGTTGTACCACCTGGTATCCACGTAGGGGCCAAAGCCACCACATGGTTACCGTAATATACGAACCTCGTCCGTTAATCAGCAGGTGCGCCACTAGCAGGTGAGGTCGCTGGGGCCCGATAGATGTAAGAAGGACCCCTTTGCACCCACTTCACTCCTTTCGTTTTGGATCAGCTGGTGGACTTGACGGTCTGACACCACCGCACCTTAAGGATCTGTTGTGTCCGAACGCTGGGGAAGCTGGTGATGCACTTCTAGGGAGCTAACAGC
Source organism: Nudaria mundana (assembly GCA_963556515.1). Classification (NCBI taxonomy): domain Eukaryota; kingdom Metazoa; phylum Arthropoda; class Insecta; order Lepidoptera; family Erebidae; genus Nudaria; species Nudaria mundana. Next base: position 26,522,541 of record OY748287.1, read on the forward strand.
TCTAGTCAACCTCATGCTCTCAGGCAATGTGGACAGTGGCATCACAGATATTTTGTATGGGCCAATTTATGTGCCCTGCACCAAAAGGATTGCGGCGTTTGACAGCCAAAATTTGTTGTCGTTTTTATAGTACGGAGCTTGGTAGTAAGCTCTCAATTAGGTTTTGGTTCAAAAAGAGGTTGTGAGGCCGCAATCCATGCGCTTCCAACATACCTTGAAAGTAGCGAAGATCGAGAGGTCATCTTGAAAGTTGACCTGAAAAACGCCTTCAACTCTGTAAACAGCGACACCTTGCTGTCACAAGCCAAATTAGAAACCCCCTAAATTTTTAACTTCCTTTGGCAGTGCTATAGTCAGCCAACAAAATTAATTTATAAACTTTATAACCTAAAATTTATAACCTTTTGAATTCAGCCGTTGGATGTCAGCAAGGTGATCCGTTGGGACCAGTCATCTTCAGTTTGGCCATTAACCCAACAATTCAAAAAATTAAATCAAAATTCAACATTTGGTACCTAGATGACGGGTCTTTAGGGGGAAAAGTAGAGACAGTTTTACAAGATTTAACTCTCATAAAGAACGAGTTTCAGTCAATTGGTTTAGAACTGAACCCGAATAAATGTGAGATATCTGAAAACACAAATAAATTAACAACAATATCTAAATTTAAACTGTTTGGCCCCCAACATAAAAGATTTAGACAAAACTTCCCTACGCCTCCTGGGGTCCCCGATTTTAGAAGATGGCTTTTCCACTTGTATCGAGGAAAAAAATCAAAATTTTGATCAGGTTATTGATAGTCTATGTAATATCAGTATACATTCAGCTTTCATTATTCTTCGTTTTTGTCTTTTCGTACCCAAATTTACACATGCCCGTTCAGGACAATTTTGGAACAATGTAGAAATTTTGGGCAGACTAGACAACTTAATACAAAATTCTTTGTGTAAAATTTTAAATGTAAATGTTAATGGCCGAGCCTGGGTCCAAGCGTCACTTCCAGTTCGCTTGGGCGGGCTAGGTATTCGTAGAGTCACGGATGTCAGTCTGCCATCATTTCTGTCGTCAGTCCATAGCACCGAAGAATTAGTCAGGAAAATTTTGTCAAATACACTGATTGATTCCGAGGTTCGATGCAAGACCGATGCCTTAAATGCTTGGAGGATGTCTTGTCCCGACACTGACCTGCCCTCACGCCTAGGCTCACAGTGACTGTGGGATTCGCCGCTCTGTAAATTGAGAATTAATACACAAATTGACACTTCTGTCAATATTTCCGAGCCTGCACGCCTACTAGCTGTTGGAGAATGGGAGTCAGGGTTATGGATCCAGGCGCTCCCAATGCCCAAAATCGGTACAATGTTGGACGACACAACCTTCCGCATTGCCACTTGCCTTCGGCGTACACCTTGTGTATCTCCACATCATTGCTCCTGTGGAGTAGCTGTCGATAATTTTAAACGATATTTTGTAATGTAAATATTTTTAGTATATAATTATGTGTATTGTAATTCTTATTGTAAACTAGCTGACCCGGCAAACTTCATACCGCCTCAGAATTAATAAAAAAAAGTTGCAATTTCCCATATTTTCTCACAAACCTTCCCTGGACATCCACAAATAGCTAAAATTTGCTAAATCATTTCAGCCGTTCTCGAGTTTTAGCGAGACTAACAGAATTGCAATTCATTTTATATATAATATTTAGAAATATATAAGTATGTTTAACAGTTGTCTAGATCCCATAGCATAACATCTTGAACACTGGAGGATGCGAGGACGAGATTAAACGCCGATCTGCTATGACCATCTACGGTGGAGCGATTGCAGAAAGTTTGGAAGGACAACAGAATAACCAGAAACACAAAAGTTCGCGTGATGAAGTGTCTAGTATTTCCGATATTTTTATACGGAGCCGAAACCTGGTCACTTAGAAAACAGGATCGCCTCAAAATAGATGCATTAGAGATGTGGTGCTGGAGACGCATGCTACGAATACTCTGGACTGCGTTCCGCGCCAATAAGTCCATCCTCAATTAACTTCATATAAAAAATAGATTATCGTCGACTGTGCAGCTACGAATATTAAAGTTTTTTGGGCACATTTCTAGAAAGGAGAGCTCTATGGAGAGGTTAGTCGTGCAAGGTCGCGTGGAGGGCACAAGACCACAGGGTCGGTCCCCAAACCGTTGGATTGACCTCATTAGATCCACTACGCAATCAACCGCGGTGGAATGTGCTCGCAGTGCAAGGCAAAGGCAGAAGTGGAGGCGCATCGCTCGACGAGCTGCTGCCTTTGCCGAGAGGAGTGACAGGGCATCCTAGTCCATCGGCAGTCACGACCACTCTGACAAGAGTGTACGACTAAGAAGAAGATATTCCATAGCACAAGCTTATAGCTTAGTTTGGGCTAGATGACGTTGTATGAGAATGTCCAACAATATTTATTATTTATTTATATTATTAATTTGCGAGTTAATGTGTGTAAATGGGTTGTGTGTAATTGTAAAGGGGTTTTACTTAAGCTTTGTTCGTGTATGTCAAATTGAGATTAAATTGTATGGAGTTCTGTGAATCTGGTATTTTTGTTAATGATTTATATTTTTTTTTTGTGACATTGACAATATTGTTCCATAACGTTTATTGACTGTATTTTAGACGAGTGCAAATTTAGGACTTACCTCAATGGCTTCACCACGTAGGTACTTGCAAAAGTTTTCAAACAACTCTTTGAAACTTAAGCAATTTAGCAGTTATCGTTTATCTAGACATCTAAACACATTTAGAAAGTTGACTTTGATAGATATTGGACATCTAATTGCTATTAGTTTGCAACTTGATACGTGATAAGAACTTTTAGACATCAAACGAAAGTAAAACGAGTCATTAAAGATAATTTGAGAGTTGACTATTAGTGCTATTTACTTTTAATATAAATTCAATTCTAATCAAAGTCATTAAAAGAAATTTGTTTACCTCGCTGGTAAACAAATTTCTTTTAAGGGCTTTATTTGTGATAATTTTAATATTAACATACTTAAACTAAAATCTTCGTAAAATTTTAAGTATCGTAATATCTACAAAGTAAACCTTACTACTATTAGCAAAATATTTAAATTCAAGTATACTTTACACAGTTACTAATTATTAAGAATCTACTTTAATATAACTTTGAAGATTATTAACCCAGATAATCGCAATATTGAAACTGTGTGTTGTTTTTGTGGCCTAAAACCTTTTTGGAAGCCATCTAAACGTATAATATTCTAGCTCAAACTTGAGGAGTCAAAGGGAATAACTAGGATTAGGTAAAAATAAATAATAAAGGATCTGAACAATAAGTCAGAGCTTCTTATTCAATTCAATTCTTAAAATAGCACAAGAAAGATAAGAGTGGAATAATTTGGAACAATAGTTTACTACTTGTAATCTCGATCATTCGAGTAGGTATATACATTATACATTAGGTATAGAGCAATAACATAACTACAGAATAGTTTGGAATAACATGCCATTATAATAAATCTTTGAACAGGCACTATCTCACGTACTCGCGCTATTTCTCGCTAAAGCACTCGTCCTTCTTATATCACGTTTCCAATACTGATCTCTTTGGAATTCCAATATGAACAATAAAAGCTTCTCAGGTAAAATATTGCGTTGGTTCCATCAAAAAGGGTCAAAATCCGAAGGTGTTTTGCGAAATGCCGCTTTGTGGCTCAGTCATTTGTCTCGTAAAGATGCCAGTGCCTCGGGATGCTCATTCTTAATGCGGGATGTTTTCCAGTCACTGATTTTTCTTATAGATTTTAATGTTATTATAATTTTCATAATATTGCTTATAACTCGACTACCAAGGATACAACATTCTATATACTTTTGGTCCCGACTGTTGGAGACAATTAATTTTCCACACTTTTGGACCAAACTTGTATTTTTCTTTTTAGTCTTTATTAGTTATATTATTAGAGATAGGTATCCTCGTGTAATTGTTCCATTTTATTAAGAAACTCATTGTTAACGTCTAAAACTGGTTTTTGAGCGTAAGAACAGGATTACTGAGATGTATTATTTTGACATAATTCAGTTCAAACTGACTCTTGGCAACTTCCATTGTTCAAATTATTTATTACCGAGCACACACTGCAGTACGTTGTACTGTCGCAAATATTATTATGAAAAGTATAGTCGAAATTTAAGTACTTGTCTCTGTTTCCCGTTCTTGGATCCTGTTTTTAGGACATTATGTAATCTTATAATTCTTCAAATTATTAGATACTGATGTACATGATGGTCGCACACATTCACAATTCATTAATAAATAGATAGATTTAAACAACATTGAAGGTACAAGTCAAGTGTCTGTGCACAAAACACAAGTATCTATGTATTTCGTTATGTGTTTCTGTATTTAACAAAAGCTATATTTTATAATAAAAAAAGGTGGAAATGTCGAACAACTTAGTTTTTCTTTGTTCCTTCAAATTTTCAACACATCTTGACCTGACTAAAGAAATTATGCTAAATATTTAGTTTAGTATTATAAATTCCAGTACGAGTAAGACTGCTTGGAATTCCTTTAGTCTACGTAATAACAGTTCTGCAATGCAGAGCGCTCATGATACAGCATCTAATATGAATAAGTATTGTAATATCAGTCGTATGGTTCATTTGCAAGGGAGCAAGTTCGTAACAGTTCACAAGTGCCTTTAATAACTTCAACTATCTCACTATATAAAGTTTTCTCTTAGATACTCGTAGAACTTCTAACTGTAGAAAACTCTTTTAATACACTGTATTTATACCTTAGTAAAATGCGGTGGGTGGGTATGTATCTTTTATGTCTTCACATGTCCTTCTCCAGTTAAAGACGATTGACCAACAAACGTTAATTTATATACGGTCCCCATAGCAACCTTCCTTCTGTATTTTGTTTTAATTCCATATTTTCTATTAGTATGTACATACGTGTGGTGGGCTTTAATTATTGACTAATTGTCATTCAGTTTTTTGAACTACATCATCGAATAGGATTTATATGAAATTGCTCGAGCCTCGAAAACATTATATAGTATAAGGGTGGCAAACAAAAGTATAAAGCAATATTAGTGGATACCGCAGCGCTGCAAGCTTCATCACTATGCTAATTTAACTTGCCGCGGCACACTTCACCGCATTAAATGTTCAATTTTATTCCAATGCAAATATCTAAAAGAGAGCTTCATATAACGTCGTAGTTTAATTATTGTATCATCATATACAATCACGGTTAACCTTATGTTGTACGCCTTCAGTTTTCAAATATTTGAAGGTTTTTTGTTCTTTGAGAACTTGGAATAGTTATAAACTAATAAAGTTTTAAAGATTTTGGAAGAAAAAACCTATATTCAAATCATTTCTAAAACTGGCTATGATACCCTTCAATGTAACTTATCCATATTATGTCTAAAATTAAATTGCTTTATAAAATCCTCTACCGTAAATGTAAAATAGTACTCAAAAATCAAATCTACTCAAAATTTCTTATTTACATAAACATTTTTGAACCTTACGCTCAATTAAATAAAGGACTGAATAAAAACTTTGTAGTAAGCTTCACTTCACCAGAACATTACGCTGCCAATTTCGTGAAGTACCTATCTCTAAAATGTTTGTCACATCTGACTGTAAGTATCAGAGGGAACTTTCTTCAATTGAGTTAATCCTAGTTTGAAATTGTTTACTTATTGTTATTCCTAAGTTAAAAATTCCAAGAAAAGGAGTCACAAAGTTTAAACGTATGATAAATAGCGCCCTCTGACAGTGATTAAATCATACCTACAGTTTGGTGGTCTTTTTCCGAATATTTTAATGAGATTTGCGTTAGTTGTGAATTTTCATACACTCTCAGTGACACAGAGTGGCAACTTATTTATAAACGCAATTAACAGCGCACGAGATTAAATGAAGTGATTGTGCAGAACGAGCATGTGCCGGAGTGCGGTTAAGCGGTGTTTATTTTTAGATCTTGTAACTATACATTACAGAGATCCAACATCTTGGGCATTCTGCTTGTTAGGGTTGACAATGAGCTCTGTGTGAGCTTCAGATGACCACTTGTGTCTCTTTTCCTATCTCTATTTTTTCTCTTTACCCTACCTCGGTGGCACAATGGTACTATGTACGGACTGCCACACTCGAGGTCTCGGGTTCGATTCCCGGGTCTGGTGGATAATGTATAATTCTCTTTAGAATTTTATCCAGATAATTATCCCAGAGTCTGGAACTTGTGCCCGTTAAATGGCAATAGGCTCGCCCCCTATTACATGGGACCTAACATAGCTGGCGAGATGTGGGTGTGTTTGCTGCACACCTCTGCCTACCCCTTCGGGGAAAAAGGCGTGATGCTATGTTTTTTTTTATGTTTTACCCTACCTATTTACCTCATCACGGTAGATCACGGTATCTCTGACGATGACCACATGAGTCATGTCCTCGTTTTTCATTAAATTGCAAAAAATCACATCTTCATCCCAAAAGGAGTAGATAAAGGCGTTTTTATTTTCACTCGCATTCAGCCAGTCTCTGTTAGCCCCACGTAATAGGATATTAAGCCTGTTGTTTCGGGCACTTCTGGTATTTTTCCCAGAGCCTCACCCGTTTATCAGGATATCTTGAACCTCGGAACTATCCAAGTTGGTACATAATAAAAAATATATTTTACAGTTATACTACCTAATGGGTAGTCAACCTTACTGTCTCCGTGGCTAGTTAACGCTTATATTAATCTCGGTCGGTATTTCGGTCCGTCCGTCACAGAGCTGATTTATGAACCTAATTATTGTGTTCGTCGTAACACTTGCACGAGAAAGAATACTATATTTAGATCAGTGTCGCTCACTTTCTATATGAGATAATATCGTTTTGTTTAACAGCCGCGATTAAATTATAATACTATTACCACCTGTGTGGTCCAGTCTTTAGTTAACACTACCTGACACTAAATTCTGGATTCGAAGATTTTGGATTTCAAAATATCAGCTATCTATCAGTTAAATTTGGTCCAGCCGTTTTAGAGATTAGCCGGAACAACCATACAGACAGACAAAAATTTAAAATTTGTTTTTATTTATGTAAGTATAAGTAATACACAATATCAACACAGGTTGATATTGTGTATTATGATTTGCAATTAAGTGAAAATCTGTTTAATGTGGAATTAGAAGCAATTCTACCTCGCTTATACTAAAGGCAATGGGATCACAAAATATGTAGGTATTTGGTATATCAAGTAGGTAATGTAGGTAAAGTTAGAATGGGATGTGTTATAGGTGGGTGGGAGGTTGGGTAGGATTACTTTTAGTTTTAAAAAGGTAACTAAATATGTTTAATTATAACCTCTACATTATGTAATGATGTGTTATGTACCGAGTAGGATAAATATTTGAATGTCTAACGAAACGTAGGTCACACTATAAGTTTTTCGTAACTTAAAAAAACAACATGTTAAAACCAAAATATTATGTTTATTGCTTTTCAAAATACTCTCCTTTACATTTTCAACATTTTTTCATGCGATCGAACCATTTTTTAAAACAGGAGGACCACAGATCTGAAGGCATGTTTTCTACGTGCTGATTGAACGCTATCACTGCCTCTTCGGAGTTGGCAAAAGTGAAACCTCTCATTAAATCTTTGATTTTGGGGAAAATACAGAAAGCACAGGGTGCTAGGTCGGGGCTATGCGCAGGATAGGTGACGAGTTGTACTTTTTCGGAAGCTAAAAATGACTTTGTTTTGTTGGCCGTGTGTGAAGAAGCGTTGTCATAATGTGGGAGAACGCGGCTTTTGGGTCGTCTATCGCGAACTTTTTCTAACACCCTGGGTAAACAAATGGTAGAATACCACTCGGCATTAATACTCTTTTGATCTTCAAGTGGAATTGTACAGATGGGACCCGTAGCTGAAAAAAAACGTGATCATTTTTTACCAACGTCTCTCGCCTGCCTCACTTCTTTTGGCTTGTTCTCATTTTCAAACACCCATACACAAGATTGCTGTTTTTTTTCGGGTTCAAAACAATAAATCCACGTTTCGTCTCCTGTGACAATGTCATAAACAGCATTAGAATGTCCGTGGTCGGACTTCAGTAGCATCTGTGAGCACCATTCCACGCGAGCCCGCTTCTGCTCCGCTGTCAGTTCATGAGGGGTCCAACGACAACAAAGTGTCCGAACTTTCAATATTTCGTGTAAAATTTTCTGGATTTGACTCATACCAATCCCCAATAGTCCTCGAATTGTCTCATAGGTTATCCGCGGGTTTTCATCAATTAACCGCTTAACATTAGCCACTTTATTTTTGTTAGGGCAGTTGAAGGCCGCCCTTCATGAAATTCGTCCTGTAAAGAAACTCGACCTCTCTCAAATTCAGCAAACCATCGCCTCACGGTGCTCAAACAAGGCGCTTCTCACCCAAAAGCATTTTGAAGACAAGCGGCACAGTCTTGCGGAGAGAGACTTTTAAAATCATAAAAAATCATCGCTCTAAAATCTTTTCCACTTAATTCCATTTTCGTTGCATACGTAGAACTTTGATGTGTGATAAAAAACAATTGACAAATGATTTCCCGCCAACTGTTTTTTTTTATTACTAAGAAGGTTGCAACGTTTAAAAAAATGTAACATTCGAAATTCAAATAGTTCCGATTAGCTAGAAGTGCAAAACTTTTAGTGTGCCCCATGTAGTTCCGATTAGCTAGAAGTGCAAAACTTTTAGTGTGCCCCATGTAGATGGTACAGGAACGAATTTCACTGGCATTTATTTACTGAGCTCGTGAGCGGTCCCCATTGTAGGAGAATTACCTGTCATCTGTCAGAGTGTCTGTATTTAGACTGACGAAGAGAATTCATTTATTAACTATTCTCAACACAACTATAAATAAGTACACTGTTTTCGGACTATTCCACAGTTCGTGATTTTTGCAGAACATACATGTTTGAATAGAATTGGATTTCTTAAAGAGGAAATGATCATTCTAGATTTATTAAATACTAGCTGTTGCCTGCAGCTCCGCCTGCCCGTTATAGTTTTCTTGATCACCAGTTACTGATTTATAATTTACTCGTATAACTGTTGCCCGCAGCTCCGCCTGCGTTTTACTTTAGATCGGCATAACTTTTTTATTTATAAACCTATTGAAATAAAACAAACTTTAAATGTTAAGTTGAATAAACCACAACGCACTACTGAAAACCGCATTCAAATTGGTTAAGCCGTTTCCGAGATTAGCATGTTCAAACATTCAGACCAACAGACAAATATTCTAAAAACCATTGTTTTGGGTTCTATTGCGTTAACAGTTTCTCTATTATATCTTCGATGTACAGACATCGACCACTTACAATTTTATTATAGATACATTACATTTTTAAATTTACCATCATGCCTGCTTCCTCGAAGGAGTAAGCAGATACATAGGCCTTATATATATCGTAAGAGAGGGCACGAATATTACCACTGATCTTTAATGTTTGCCAGAACCTCCTCCGTTCGTCGGCAGGTATACCACTTGCTCGAGTGTGGTAGGAGAGCTTGGTACGAGGCTTATGGGAAGCACCCCTTTAAGTAACTGTACAGTCACGAACAATAATAATGTAGACACTGTCACATTTTCTACAATATCTTAACCCCACCACTTCAGAAATAATAAAGTGAAAACGACAATGTGTAACTAATTAATTTTAACACAATTTAAAGTAAGCTTAGCATTTATATTTTTGCGATTTGATGTATTAGAATTTTAAGTATGATGTTATTGCTCGTGAATTTACATCTGAAGTAGCTTTACTCTAAAGCCTTTCTTTTGTGATATTGTTCATCAGAGTGGATTATTCAAAGAGAATCGTCCCACTTGAACAAAGGTTATTTAAAATGTTGTTAATATTTGAGTTGAAACAACTCGTTCCAAACAAATGTGTCTCTGAGGATATCTTTGATAAATTATTTGTCTCGACCGAATTACTTTGAATTTGTTTCGCAAATATTCTTGAGAACTTTGAAATGTTTTTCAAAGTTCAAGTGGTACGTACCTACCTATACAATATTATATCTATATAATAATCGGTGTGTTGCGCACCGTGAGGCACACACACTAGAATTACTTGTAATTTGTTACCAGCTAAACAGAATAACATTTTTGGAATCCGCTAAATATTTTAATAGGATCCTGGGTGTTTTCTATATACCTAGTCCAGCCATAAGTTTTGTTACAAATGAAAATGCAATTTTTTTTAAATGAAGTAATGTAATATTATTAAAATTTATACCTACATATGACTTTAATAACATATATTATTAAAGTCTTAGCAAAAAACAAAAATATATTTTATTTGAAATGGCCACCTTTGGCTTTTATACAGGCCTTTAATCTCTTTGGCCACGAATCTATGGATTTAGGCACTGTTTCCAAGGGAAATTTTGCCACTGCTTGCTCCAAAGATTTTTTAAGAGACTCAATGTCGCCGTGTCGTTTAGAGTAGGCCATGTCCTCTAAAACTGACCATAATTTGTAGTCTAAAGGGTTGCGGTCTGGGCTAGTTGAGGGCCAGTCTTCAGCTCTTATAAAATCCGGAACGTTGGTTTCTAGTCAGGCTTGGGTAGTTCGTGCCTTGTGACCAGGAGCAGAGTCGTGCTGGAAATTCCACGGTATATTTTTAAAAAGTGTATTGCTGAGAGGTTTCACAACATGATCCTAGACAGTATCTTGATACACTTTGGTTGAAGTTTTCACTCCTTTTTCACAAAAATGTAGTTTTGTGACTCCCTGATAAGACACGCCCCACCAAACCATCACTGACGCAGGACGATGACCACGTTGTACCTTTCCGACCACTTGAGCAGTTTCCTTAGAACTGTGATATACTTTATCATGCGATCATCAATATACTTTATGTGCGTATACTTTATCATTTTGCTTATTGTAGTGTTCTTCAATCGTGAAAATTTTTTAATCGGTAAAGAGGATATTTCTGTGCCTTTCACCTGTGTATCGCGACAGAAGTCGATCCACTCTCTTTAATCGTAAAGATTGATTTAGGGCATGTCCTATACAGGACTAGAAGCTCGGTTCTTATCGTCGATATACATCGACGATAAGCGCCGAGCTTCTGGTCTTGTTTTATAATACGTGACAGAGTCCTAGCGGGAATCTTCATTTCTCGCAATAAGATTTTTTGCTTCCTTATTGGGTTTCGACGAATTCTGGCTTTAACAGCATTAATAGCCTTTGTAGTTCTAACAGCACGCGGCCGCGCTGATCTTTTCTGGTCATCGACAGACGAAGTGTTGTTGTATCTATTGATAGTACGATATACGAACATACGGCTGATACCAAGTTTTTGAAGTGTCTGGAATATGACCGACGGCTCCATACCCACTTTGTGCAAGGCGATCACTGTGATCCTATTTTCTTGAACACCCCATTCCATATTGTAATTCGATAATGATATATCACACATATCACGTCTATATCCCCGAAGGCGTAGGCAGAGGTGCATTACACATCCACAATTTGCCAGTATTTTAGTCCCACGTAATAGGGGGCAAGCCAATTGCCGTCACCGGGCACATTTACAATGGGTTATTCCAAAATGGCCGAATGAATTTAATAAAAAGTAGCAGCTTTATTGTAATTAGGAAAATAAAATTTAAACCCGTTGCCTTGTGATGTTGATTAAAGGCAACGTTGAAAAAAAAGAAAAGTTTTAATGTAACAGTATTTATGGCCAGACTAGTTATAATATAGGTGGGTACCTAGTATGTGTTAACCGAAAAGAATATACAAGCGGCTCTGCTTAATTTCAGACTATTTTTATAACTAAAAATGAATCGCCGTTCGTTTGTTCGCTAAAACTCAGGAATCGCTGAACCAATTTGGCTGATTTTGGTCTTAAAATATTCGTACAGACTCAGCGAAGGTTTAACGGTTTGTTGTAGCTAATAAAAAATAGATGTGCAAGTAACTGTCGTAACATATTTAAGTACCTAATTAATCCTCGACTAGGGTGATGAAGCCCATATAACAGCAGTTTCCTAGACCGTTACCACAAAACCGAAGCAGATAGTAGAAGTCAAATCTAAATAGTTTGGTTTAATATCCTGATACAGAAGCAAACCACTTATATCGGTCTTATTTGATTCAACATCCCGGTAGCTGTGGTTGACCATATCCGAATCGTTTAGTAAACTCTGGGTTCATGAGTTAAAAGCTCAACGTGAACCATACTTCCGTAATTTTAAGACCGTCTCAGATATTTTTATGTTCTCGTTTTTAACTATTCATTGAGTTATCTTGTTTATTCTCTATGAAGAAGAGTTTTGAAATGACTAGACGGTGCACACCAACTTATTAATGTTCGTAGTCAGTTTATATTAAAAACGTTAAATGAGCAAGCGTTTATAACTTTCGAAGAAAGACATTTCCTGTCATCTATTGAAACTTAGAGATTTATGACGTCTCAGAGGAAAGAAGTTCTGATGCAAACGTCCTCGGCACAATACATCGAGGGGTGAACTTTTCAAAGTTATCGTCTTGGGCGTGATACTGGAGGCTATCCAGGCCAACGATGGCCACAATAAATTTCAAGTAGATTGCGGCTTAGAAACTACTTGGATAGAATACGATTAAGTCAAATTGACTTCAGTCCTAGATTATATAATGACTTATTGATTAGGTACGAGTACTAGTACTCGAGATGAATTATAATTATTGTTGTAGTTTCGTATCAGCGCTTTGGGTTATGAAATATTGGCGTAGAATTTGTCTCGATCTTTTTCACTTGGGAACTGACATCATTGTGTGTAGATATGATAAATTCAAGTCAAATTAATCAATTCTTAATAACATTGGACGTTATCCATCGGTTTCTCTTGAAATTCCATCGCCAGATCTTTTCTACTTTGCATCTTACTAAGAATATACATGAATTGAACTGAATTGAGATGTTTCTCCATCACCATGACATATCTTTCGCCAGACTAGTTCCGTGGGTAATATTTTTATTCTTTATCTTATCAAGACTTCACCAAACTTTATTGGGTTGTGATAGTTAGGGGAATCCCAAATCGCTAACTTTTCCAACTACACTTTACTATACATTTGTGGGTAATCATGTTTTTCTTGATTCCATAATACATAGATAAGAAGGTCTTAAAGGTACCCCTATCAATATTAGCATACTAAGTTACTCTCTGAGTGTATGAAAGGGAGGGAAGGAGTTTTATAAGGCTATACAGAATCTGTAATATCTATAATGGAGAACTTCTCCTCCTCTCCTCTCACTTACACGCGGTCTGCACGATGCGTGAGCGGTGATGTCTATTAGCAGGTGTACCGCGTGTAAATGCGGATAACTTGGGCCCCTTGTGATACCCGATACCATAATTAATTATGACATTCATCCTTCGCATACGATATTATATACTGTCATTAATTTGCATAGAACTTTAACTTGTTCTTACTTACTCGTTTCGGTTATGTAAGAAATTTATGCTCGATTTAACAGAATTTATAATAACTTAACGAGGAGCGAAGACAAGGAAGCGTCCTGTTATAAACGATGTTACTTTACTGTGAACGATGTCAAGGCTCGCACACAGATTCCTCGGTGGCGACAAATATTTAATACTTTGGGAAAAGTCGAGAATTTTTTTTTTCACCCTCGAGAAGTTACAAGTTTATTTATAAATGCATATTTGATCTAAGACTACCCTGAGACTTGTGTAGTACAAAATATAGTACTCCTTACCTATATTGTTGTCTGTGCTAGTCTTACTGCGACTGAGAGATGTACAAAGAAACATACCTTTCGCCCAGAAAACGTAGATATAGATAAGATATATGCCAACATTTTGCCTTTTTAGGGTTTCGTAGTTCAAGTTTCAGAACCCTTATAGTTTCGTCATGTCCGTCCGTCCGTCTGTCTTCGATTTTCCTCCTAAACAGTGAGTGCTAGAAACATGAAACTTTGCATGGATATGTGTATTTACGTTGCCAAAGTGCTATAATTAAATTATAATTATAGCACTCGTAGCGTAGGCACCATTCTCGTAACGAGAATTTGTATTTGTTTTTTTATTGCCTACCTCGAAGTGTGGGATACCATTAGAACGGTCTTTTAAAAACATAGTAAGGTTGCTTATACAATTTTTTGATTTACTTAAGTATTCGTGCGAGATATTCAACTTCATAGCTCTTTTTTTTGGGAAGAACGTAAAAAATCCCTCTAAAATCTGAAAATATTTATAATTTCTCCGTTTTGACTTGCAGACTGGGGAGAATTTCTTTCATCTGTACTCATCCCTACATCTCTACATCTACGGGTTCTGTCAGATCATGTTTGCGGCCGTATTTATCAACCGATTTTCATGAAACTTTACACACACACTCCTTGCTTACAATGAATAACATGTGAATGATATTTTTTAGATTGGATGAAAAATGAAAGAGTAATAAAGAAAATTGAAAAATAAATTTTCTAAACAAAGCTCCCGTAGTCTACGGTCGGTCAAGAATGCAATCCTTAACCATAGCAACCCATAAATAAAGAATAAACAAAGCCGCTCCCGAAGTCTACGGTTCACAGAACCACTAGTGGTAGTCCATGTCATGATCTTTAAAGGAAAAGTATAACGGCTCCGATAACTCTGTTAGTTCAGGAGTTATAGAGGTTAATGTGTGACTACAAAACCCTTTGTTTATTTTATGAAATCCACGAGACCGCGGCCGCTCCCATGTCCCTTGCTGCGGGCGTCTCTGGTGACACCAGAAGGTATTTCCAGTGGCGCCCGACTACGAAACCGTATTCTATGCGTGGCCCTATTCATTTTGAATTAGCTTAGGTATGCCAGAATCTCCTCTATTTTTCAGTTAGTGCAGAGAACTAAATCACTTTATTAAATGTTACTTGTATTAAAGTCTAAACGTCCTACATTGTAACCCCTAATAGATAAGAACAAAAAACCAAATGTTACCAACTTCTAGGACGGCAATTCTCACACAACATTAAACTTAATTATATCTTACTTATTCGTGTTTTCTCTTATATTAATGGAATCAATGTAATATTTCAAAGCAAATGTAGTAATATTATTTATGTCTTAAGAACTGAAGCAAGATACTTTATCATTAGTATCACAGCTTTTCACACTAAGTATTGTCCATTAATGGACCGAGTCTTATATTGATAACTTAGTTCGTATAGGCATAAACATAAACTCTGTCTATTTGTGAAATTTGTTAGAATATTTGTGATAATAGTGACAAAGTTTCCTACTACAGCCTACTATAATGTTGTTATCAGAGAAAGAATTTCCCTTCAGGTTCATTTGAAGAAGTATTACTAGTATAAATACTAAGTAGAGTTTCATTTCCAGGTGCCGTGCTCGAGTTGTGTGTGTGACGCGCGTGCGTGTGTGTGACGTCGTGTGTGTTCGTGTGTAGTGTGTCGCGCGGAGTCGTGGTATGTGAAGCGCGAGACGCGCGCGGGGCAAGCCCCGCTGACGCAATGCGCCCGCGCAACGGACTCGCTGCCACGCACCTTGCCTTACTCGTACTCGCGCATCTACCGTCACTAGGTATGTAAACATAAACACATATTACTGTATATATAAGTAATAGATAATCAAATCCTCCTTGATTTTGAAGATCTCTTATAAGAAACTTAGACTATTTAAGAAATAGAGCACCCACTTGAAGTACGAATTGTTAGATTTAAGTTTAGGTATTGATAGTCTTAAAATAGATACAATCTAATTAATGGTTTTGCAATTGTTGTGTTCAGCAAAATTATCATTTTTGGTATCATTGGAAATACATAGGTATTAATAATATTAGTTGACTTCGTCGATCAGCAAATGCAAAAACTATAACTAGAGCCATCGATTTTTTGGTGGATCTTTAGAACAGTTAATGTTGCATTTTTTTAAATCACAATATTTATAAACTAACCTGAAACCGAAAGCACAACATAAAAGTATAAAAACATTACATATTAGCATCAGGAGCTTGCTAAATGAACGCCACTTAACTACGCGTCTCAGCGCCATCTTCCAAGACTGTTGGAGATAAACACAAAATAACTTTTACCTATTTCGCTAAAAAACAAAACTGCGAGAAGAAATAATAACCAAGCATTGTGTTCACGCGATTTAATTAAAAAACTCAACCGCTCTTCAAATATAAACAGCAAGAAACTCTAATAAAAATAATTACCTTCCTTTTATAAGGTTTCTGCAAATACGTTTCTCATAAAGAATGATGAAAATATGACATAATTATTTCAAGGTATTATTAAATGTTGGGAAATGAAGATTACCTAAAATAATATTATCAAGACCGAATATTGGTATTTTTATGACAATGAATAAAAACTTGAGAAAGTAAGGTTATGAAGTGGAAAACACTTGTTCGTCTATTTAGAAAGAAATGAAGGAATACATGTTCAATCGGGTGAAGCAAAGTAGTGAACAAGGTAAGATTTAACTAATGAGTACCTATT
Source organism: Nudaria mundana (assembly GCA_963556515.1). Taxonomy (NCBI): domain Eukaryota; kingdom Metazoa; phylum Arthropoda; class Insecta; order Lepidoptera; family Erebidae; genus Nudaria; species Nudaria mundana. The sequence continues at coordinate 26,539,079 of OY748287.1, forward strand.
GAAGTGCTAAGGGTAAACCTGCACGAGGTGCACCAGGTGACCGCGATTTTTTTGTATGGATAAGTATTATAAAGCCTTTCTCCAATAATATGTCTCAACAAAGGCCTCTTCCAAAGAAATCCTCATATCACAAGACATGGTTTAAAAAATTAAACAAAAATTTTAAATAGTTTTGTTTGCACTTCTATGTAGGGTAATCCAGTTAGCGCAATCATTCCGTTGCGATCAGCTGTTGCATTCGCACGCGCACAATAATAGTGGTCTTTTTTAAGTCTGTGTGTTGGTGCAGGTACCATTATAGTGATGGGAGGTATCGAAATACTTGATATCGATATAGTTCCAAATACGTAAGAAGATGGACTGTTTTCTAACAAGAAGTAATTCAACTGGTGCGCTTTCTGGGAAACGACCAGGAGAATAAAGCCTGAAAAATCCCAACGACTGGAAGATTCCAAAACATGTTGCTCCACTGAAGGACTCACCATGGCCAACTGGTATTGTAACTACAAACTCTTTCAGCGGACTTTCTACCGAAATACCACTAGCGCCGACCTTAGCGGCTAAATTACACAAGGCGACCACAGCTCGCAGAAGTAAGATCCCACCTATATTTATGGTGCTGAAACCTGTTTGGACTCACGAGTACATCAAGACACTGGTGTCTCGCTACACCAGTGCTTATCACCTTCAATACAAAGGTAACAATAGAATAGCTGTCTACTGCTACAACGCGGACAGGCACCAAAAACTACAAGATGGCCTCCGGGTTGAGAAAATGAATTTCCACACATTTTCAAGAAAAGACCAAAGAAACTATACGGCTGTCATATTTTGGCTACCTGCCTTTTTCAAATTTTACATTATTACTAACATTATTCTTATATATAACATGTTCTTCACTAAACAATCTACTGCTTATTCTATTTACTCTTACAAACTTATATTATGTTCCTATTTACTAATTTTTACAATAACTTTTACTTAGATCTATAGTTTTTTTTTATAATTTAACAACATTCTTTTATTTCTATTCTAATATATAGTTAAACAGGTCTTTTCCTTCAATTCCTGTCTTATTTTTTATTCATACGTTTCTTATTTTTCATTTTGGTATATATCATCTAATATTTTATATAATATTCACTTATATAGCCTGGTTTCCGCCATTTCTTGTATGCGCTATTGTAATAATCTTTTTTGTGTATTCAAGAAACGGGTCTCTACATTCTTTAATTATTACGGGTAAATTCTCCTGACTTAACTTGATACTATGTCTGGTTTCAAAATTATAACGGTCATTCAAGTGGACTGGGCATTCAAGAATCAAGTGTGCAATGGTCTCATGTACGTACGGGTCGCAGGCGCACGATGGGCTCGCCTTACACCTGAAACGGTGCAGGTATTCTGCGAACCCACCGTGCCCCGTAAGCAGTTCTGTGGTTTTGCTAGCGACCGGCATCTTGCGGACGATACTGTACGCCTCCACTGCACAAGGGAGGAAAAGCTTGGTGACGGAGGCGGTCGTACCTTCTTTGTACCTCTCATTCCACTCGTGAAGCATGCGCTGACGCAGAACACGCCTCACGAATGAAACCGGATACAAACCGTAGTCCGGTGCCTTCTTCAACTTCAGAGCCGCCTCCTTGGCGAGTACGTCGGCTCGCTCATTGCCCTCCAGCCCCGCGTGGGCCTTGACCCAGAATAAGGAAATTTCCTTACCCTGGGCCATGCCTTGTCGAATGGCTGATCGGGCTTCCACCACCAGAGGATGGAGGGCATGACGGTTAACTACCGTCAGAAGTGCGGCTCTGCTGTCGGAGAAGATGCCGAACGTGGTCGCGCCACGCCTGAGGATTTCACTGGCCGCTCTGCACAGCGCCAGGAGCTCGGCCTGGTAGACGGTGCTGGGCTACCTGCCTACGTCGAGCAATCTCTTAGTGCGGAGCTTAGTACCTTGGGTTTCAAAGAAACTACCATACGGAAAATCAAGGTCACAGAAGGCAAAGAAGTGTCTTGTCCTTCCTTTCTGATTCAGTTACCTCCTAGTTCCGACATGGCAGCCTTCAAGAGGATAAAGTATATCAGCAACTGTGTGGTAAATATAGAGAAATACAAGGCCAAGACGTTTCTTGGTACTCAATGTTTTCGATGTCAATTGTTTAGACGTAGATGTCAATCATCCAAAAACTGCAACCTTACTCCGAGGTGCGTCAAGTGCACAGAATCCTATCTTACACAAGATTACACCAAGTCAGATCGTAATGAACCAGCAAAGTGCTGCAACTGTGGTGAAAATCATCCTGCTAACTTTCGCTTCTGTAGTGAGCGACAGAAGTACCTTAAGAAGCTAGAAGATCTCAAGCAAGAACTCAAATCTCTCAAAGCTGCAAAGCGGCCAACTAATGTCGTCACCAGATCTCGTTCCTATGCAAATATGGTAAAAGCTACTGGAACTGCTACTGAACCTAGCGAACTAGCAGCAGCATCCAAATTGCCTGTATTCCCGAAAACCCACGATGCAGATATCCTGCCAAATTTACCATCCAATATCTTTAGGTCCAACTATCTAGCCATGACGATCCTACTAAGGAAATGCTAATGATTTTTCAAACTATTGAAGCCCGTAAAGGTCAGTTTCAAACATGTACGACTATGCTAGACAAAGTCATTTTAGTTCTTACTCCCTTAGGTCAATATTTTTAATATTGATAATGGTCTTAATATATTATACTGGAATGCTGACGGCATTCGTACTAAAATAAATGAACTTCTCGATCTAATGAACGATCTTAGAGTTGACATAGCATCCATATCTGAGACTCATCTTGGACTAAATGTGAACTTAAATACTCCCAGTTATACCTATCGATGCCATAAACTCCGCGATGGCAGTGGCCTGGGAGTTGCTATCTTAATAAAAACAAATATCCCACATTCATTGCTAGTCCTCCCTTGCGCTAGAATGTATAGGTGTCAGCCTCTCTAGTATGTCTATTGTCATCATTTCAGCCTACAATAGTCCTAACAAATTGCTCTATAAATCAGATCTAGATTGCAAATGACTACAATGTTCTTGATGCAGCCATAAACACTCTGGTACACTACAACGGTGATTATACTCCCTCAAAACCCGACATACTTATTTGTAAAAACTCAATTCCAACATCTGATTTAGAAACGCACCAGGAGGCAACACTCAAGGTCACTACTGGGGTTGCTGAAGTCGTGGGTCGGATACGGCGGCTGGGACTGGACGTGACACTGAATAAGTCCGAGGCTCTGTGTTTTCACGGACCTCGGCGCGGGCCACCTCCAGGACCCAGCATAAATATAGGGAGCGTTAGCATCGGCGTCGAGCTCACAATGAAGTATCTGGGGCTCGTACTCGATAGCTGGTGGAACTTCGGACCACACTTCCAAAGTTTGGTCCCCAAAGTAACGAGGGCGACAGCTGCGCTTTCGCGACTGATGCCCAACTTAAAGGGACCCAACGCTTCCTGCAGGAGACTGTACCTGGGGATCGTGCGGAGTATGGCTGTGTACGGGGCTTCCGTATGGGCGCCGAGACTGGCGGCCAGCAACACTGCTGTTTTACACAGATCTGTGAGGACCTTGGCCGTCAGAACAATAAGAGGGTACCGCACGATCTCCCTAGAGGCTGAATGTCTCCTAGCCGCGACCCCTCCATGGGACCTGGAAGCGAGAGCCCTTGCGTTATTGTTCCAGTGGCACAAGGAGGCGCTGGAGCGGGACCACAGGCCTGCGTCTCGAGAAATCGAGGCTCAGCCAGGATCTCATGGAGACATGGAAGGTGCGAGTTCAGCAACCAAAGTGGGGAACCACCACCATCGCGGCGGTGAGGCCGATCATGGAGGAGTGGCTGCAGAGGCAGCACGGTGGCCTCACGTATCGTGCGACACAGATCATCACCGGGCACGGAAAATTCGGTGGGTATCTGTTTCGCATGCATCGTGACCCGCGTGTCAACACTGCGACGTTTCCGGCGTAGACACGGCATTCCACACGTTGGTGGAATGCTCAGCCTGGGCGAGTGTGCGCCGGGACCTCGTTGTGGGCCTGGGCGTAGATCTATACTCTCTCGCTGGAGACCACGGACTACGAGCCATGGTCTCTAGCGAGAGCCAGTGGAACGCGGCCGTTTCCTTCTGCGAGCAGGTTATGCTCGTGAAGGAGGCGGCCGGTAGGGTGAGGGAGCGTATCGTCCCCGCTTAGTTCCGAAGTCTGCGGCGAGGGCGCCGCAGACGTGACTACGCCCAGGACCATCGACCTCCATGATCGGGGCTTGAGGACGATGGATTAGCAACCCACAGTCCTTACAGAAGCAGGCTAGAAGGGCTGCGTGATGTGGGGCTGCACCCCACGCATGCCTTCACTCACCGATGCGGGATAAAACCCGACCCCAAAGATGCGGGGTAACACCCGACCACCACGCAGTGGCCACACAGGTGGCCAAGGTCCGCCGGGCGCCACTGGGAATTCTCTCAGTCTCTACCAGAGGCGCTCGGCAATGGACGTAAAAAAAGACATCTGATTTAGAAGCAATTGAGGCCCTATCCTCAAATCACTTCCCTGTTGTCTTTAGGGTAAGTTGTATTTGTGACCGCATACCCCACAATCGCTATAACTACAACAAAGCTGATTGGATGGGTTTTAGGAAATTCCTAGACAACAATATATTTCTCTCGGCTAGTACCCATAACTCTTCTGATGATATCAATGACTCTGTTGATCACTTGACAAATCTATTAACTACTGCCCTCGAGATTTATATTCCCAAAAGTCTCGTTACATCAGCGGCTAATAAATTACCTAGACGAATCAAAAAACTTATTACAACTAAAAACGCCTTACGAAGATCGTCGCTTTCTGAGTCAAATCCAACCATAAGAAGAGTTCTTTATTCTCACGTTAACTATCTCCAGGCAAAGATCAGATATGCTATTGAATCGTTCAACAGTGACTCCTGGAGTGTGGATAACCCCAGCCAGGATGTTTGGAAAGTGTTAAGATCTGTAACGAAAAAAGTTCCCCCTCCATAATGGTCACGGTTCGATCACATCTGCTGTTGATGACCAATGTGAATTACTAGCAAATGCTTTTACTGACAATACGAACTTGACCTCAGATTGGGGTACTGATTCAGGCGTTGAACTCGCTGTAGAAAATTCTTAGGCCTATTAAACTCTTAAAATTATACCCCTACAAGTGATCTAGTTACGCCTACTGAGGTTCACAAAACAATTAAAATCTAAAAAATCGCAAACCTCCTGGTAACGATAACTTAAGCAATACATACATACTCTTGTTAAAAACATATATTTTAAGTCCATTGTATACCTAACTCATCATTCACCGAGCCTTTTCCCAACTAAAGTTGGGGTCGGCTTTCCAGTCTAACTGCGATTCAGCTGAACATCGATATTTTCCGAGAAGCGACTGCCATCTGACCTCCACAACCCATGGGCGACATCGAAGTTCTGTAGTTAGACCGGTCGGATTTTTGATTTAGGGCTCCAACTACCCCTAATCACTGCCATAGATGTTTGTATGACAACCGCGACCGACGGCTTAACGTGCTCTCCGAGGCACGGAGGGGCCTCAGTGTCTTGAAATGGTCACCCATCCTAAGACCGGCCTGACTCGATGTTGCTTAACTTTTGCAATGTGTTAACATTGTCGGTTACCACTAGACCACGAGCCCATTGTATACCTAACTGAAAGTAAGTAATTACCCTGAAAAATTGAAAATTGCAAAAGTTATAGCTATCAAGAAAGGCAAAGACTCAAAAGTTCCCTCTAACTATAGACCTATTAGCTTACTACCCTACCTGGGTAAAGTCCTCGAGCGAATAATTTCCAACAGCTCTGCAAATTCATCGAAGATAAGTTGATCCCTGAGCAATTTGACTTTGGAAAATCCCACTCCACCTCTCATCAAATGGTCCGATTAATAGAGCATATCGCCTACCATCTAAATATGAATGAATCAACAGGCATGATACTATTGGATATTGAAAAGGCCTTTGATACCGTTTCGCACGCTGGCTTGCTTCACAAGCTCATACAACATGATGTACCCTGTCTGAGTAACAGAAAACTCTCAGTTCATATAGGTGATACTACATCGCCCTATAGAGACATTCAAGCTGGTGTGCCACAGGGTTCAATAATAGGCCCTTACTCTCACTTTACTTCTCACCATACCTGTACGGCTAATACTTATTTAGCAGGTATAAATAGCCAGATTCAATTTGCTATATTGCAAATTAGGTACCCTGTCGGTACTTCCATTTTAGTAGTGGACGATAATTTAAATGTAATGCTCACTATGCTTACATATGTTTACTTTTAAGTTAGTATAAAACATTTTTCAGTTGTAACAACCAACTAAATGTCTTATGTTAAGTATTTTATAAAGACGGCCGTAGTCTGTAAAAAATAATTCCTAATGCAAGTAAGCTTATACATAGTGTTAGATTATGTACAAACTCCTGTAATATATTTCTTAAATAAAGAAGTTTTAAAAGCAAAAGTAGTTAGCGCAAAAATATTAATAATATGTTATTTAACTACTCTTCTAGGTACCTTAATACTTACTGCAAATAAAGAATTTGAATTCAACAGCTTAAAATCTGACCCAGATTTAGAAGTCACCTGGTGTCTGAACTTCAACCAAAGTATACATTGCCACTACTATTTGAGATTCTCCCAAACAAAGGGTTCCCAAATTTTACGGCCGTCCTTTCATTTTACTACTTGTAATTAAATTTATGACCTTCCACGGACATTGTCGTGCCTCAAACGTCGGCAACACATAAAATTTAATACACAGACACATTGGAGCTGTACTAAACCTTTCCTCAGATAACACAAGGGATAAAATACAAATAAAAAAATCCTTGTTAATTAACTGTCTATACGTCGTTCACCTAGTGTCTGTTCAGTTTTACCTCATTTACCCTTATAAAAGTAAAGTAAACACGGAACAACATTAAATAAACAGAAATATTAACAAGTGGACAAGAGTTTAAAACTTTGATGAATGTTGAAGTAGAATACAAGATGTTTTCTACGCATTTTCTACTGATATAAGAGTGAAAAGTTGGAGAGCACTTTAAGCCGTCAGTGCCGGTTGCCATACGAACATCTATGGCAGTCGTTACGGGTATTTGAAGCCCTATAACAAAATCTGACTGGTTTAACTTCGATTTCGCCCATGGGCTGTAGAGGTCAGATGACAGTCGCTCCACGGAAAATATCGAAGTTCAGCTACATGTCAGTAAGACTGGTTAGACTGGAAAGCCAACCCAACTGGGTTGGAAAAGGGCTCATTTGATGATGATTATGAGTGAAAAGATGAATGTTTTAGCAAACATTCATCTTTTCACTAATTTCAAGGTGTAGCCACCTTCATGCAAAAACTACTTAATGTACTTCTTGAAATTTTACCTCATACATCAACAAACTAGAGCGACTTCAAAATTTCTGCATTAGATTCATATTTGGCTTACGTAAATATGATCATGTCTCAGAATTTCGCAACCAGCTCAAGTGGCTCCCCATTCGACTTCGACGGAATGCTCACATTCTTTCCTTGTTGTATGCTATTCTTTTCAATCCCACTACCCCCAGTTATTTAAAAGAACGTTTTGAGTTCCTCAGTGACACACATTCAAGATCTTTGAGGTCGTCGGTATCCCTGGAATTGGCAGTCCCTACTCATTCCACTAATTTTTATGATAAGTCTTTTACTGTACAAGCTGTTAGGTTGTGGAATGCATTGCCGGTTGCAATTAGAAGGGCACAATCCCTAGCTGTTTTTAAGAGACTGGTCAAGGAACACTACCTGGGTCCTTAACTGGTGTCCCTTGTATTCCCATAGGTACCGTTTTTATTTTTTTGCATTTAACTCATCTTTTCACTTAGTTCTTATTTATTTCTATATAGCTTATATAACGTACCTGCATATTATATGTATTTACAATGCTTTATACCATAAATGACGTATAATATTATATCTACTTACATCATTTATGTATCATTAAGTAAGTATAATCTTCTATTATCCTGTTTATGTGTATCTGTTACTTTGTATTTGTTTCTATATTTCGACACCAATAATATTTACCCACCTTAAAACTTTTCTATTTCAATAAATGTCCATCCTAAGGTTGCCTGTAAGACATTGCTCTTTAGCGATAAGGCCGCCCTTTGTACATCGGATATATATTTTTTTTTTCTGTAATTTCTTATTGGTGTACAATAAAGATTATTCTAATCTAATCTAATCTAAACAAAACCCACTTTTTAAGCCTGTAATCTGACTCCACGAGGGGAGTTGCGGGATCCTTAAACCACACCCTGACTTATAACTAACAATTATGCTCCTTTTTACCTAGTTTTGACTAATCCTATTGCTCAAATATTTTATAAATGATATGTAATTGTTTTGTGATAAATAATATCATAATGTGGAATCCTGTGTATAACATTTATATTGATAGAGTGGAAGCAATTCAAAAAAAGTTTATGCGATATATACAGTTCAGATCTGGGACCTATTTACCTAATTATCTGAGCAGGTGTAGGAGGTTTCACATTCTACCTTTATATGAACGTAGAAGCATAGCCGATTTGACCCTCCTGTTCAAACTGTTGAATCACTCGATCGATTGTTGTGAGCTGCTTGGTAGGATTGGATTATGTGTGTCATCTGTGCGTCTTAGGAGACCGAAGCTACTGTATGTACCTATAACAACTTGCACTTATAGACAGAACTCATACTTAATCAGAGTGTTTCGAGCGTTCAATTCACTTTGTCATACGCATGATTTGGACTTATTTTGCACGAACATTAATCAGCTTAAGGTTAGATTAAGCAAGGCATTTTTTGAAGGCATGTAGTCTACCTAGTTTCAGGGCTTCTTGAGGTAAATATTAACCTGCCTATTGTAATTGTTTTATTATTATTATTTATTACCTACCTAAATTGTACCAATTGCACTGTCTACCATCATGGGATTTCTATATTTACTTAAGTACTACATGTGGAAACTTTTAATTGGCCTTTTTATGTTATCTTTATCTTGTTTTGTATTTTAGCTGTAAGTTTTCCTAAAAGAATAAAATAAAATAAAAATAAAAATAAATATTTTTTATTTATTTATTATTTTATTTTTTTATAAATATTTTATTGACATTCTTATATAACGTCATCTAGCCGAAACTAAGCTATAAACTTGTGCTATGAGATCTAGATAACTGATAAACATACTTATATAATTATAAATACATACATTATATACAATATTGGGGCCAATTGTCGCTCGCGTCCGTAGGCTTTACCCTCGAGTGGTCCCCGGGTGGTGCTAAAGAGCGACACTCTTTCCGGTGGTAGGCTTCGGCCGTGGCTGGTCACCACCCTCTGGGTTATAGTTAGAGTGCCAAGCGTTCGCGTGTTCCAGCCTGTGAACCCTGAGTAGCCCTCTAAGAGTAGGTCTATGTAGTTGCACCCTCTGGTGTACCGTAGACGTGCCTTACATTATTGCCGCACGCGGTGCTTAGTTTGGTGGGCAGCGGGATCCGGAGAAACGGTTTTCCGCTGGCCGCCCGCCGATAGTTGGGAGCCCAATTGCGGTCTAGCCATCCGCGAAAGGCTGCTCCGCCATCGCGCGCATAATCCTGGAGTTGCTCCTGTTGGGCCGGTTGGCAATCGGATGAGAGGCCTCAACAGGCAATTCTGAGGGGGTCCGGGCGTCCCCGCGGTCTCCAAGTTAGGTTTCCTCACCGTGCGGCAATGCTGTAACTTTCGTTGGGGTCCGGTTGGTGCCTCACATAACTGCCACTCTATGCCTATTTCCTTTCTTGACCTCGAAAAAATAATGCAGAAACAATATAAGAAAATGAGGTTTCAGCAGCGGATGCACGGCCTCTCACTGAAAGTGCACCTCACTAACATTCGAGGATTGCACTCCAATCTCGTCCCAGTCCACCACCACCTTGAGGCTGCAAGACCGCATCTGTTCTTGCTTACGGAGACGCAAATCTCAACCCCTGCTGATACTTCCTATCTAAACTACCCAGGCTACACCCTGGAGCACAACTTCCGTTCAAAAACAGGGGTTTGTTTCTATGTGCGTGATTACATCTGCGCTAAGCGTCTCCGTAACTTGGAAGATCCCTCATCTTCTTCAATCTGGGTGCTTGTAGACACCGGCATCGAAAAAATTGTTTATGTGGGTGTCTACAGATCGCACAGCGGAGATCAGGAGACAACTAGGCTATTTGACCATCTGAGTGAGGCCACCGATGTGGCTCAACAGAGGTATCCGACCGCACAAATTGTTTTTCTGGGGGACTTTAATGCCCACCACGAGCAGTGGCTGTTCCCTTACCAGAAAACAGACCATGCTGGTAGAGAGGCCTACAAGTTTGCCTTGTCTATGAACCTTTCCCAGCTGGTTGACCAAGCAACTCGAATACCTGACATTGAGAGCCACACGGCCAATTGTCTGCTGACGACTGAACCGGATCGATTTCAAGTGTCAGTTTCAGCCCCCCTTGGCAGTTCTGACCACTGTCTGGTTAAGTCCATACTTTTGTGTCCCCCACCTGACCTCAGCCCTAGAGGCACTAGGCGGGTGTGGCGATACAAGTCAGCAGATTGGGATAAGATGCGTCATTTCCTTGCATCTTACCCATGGCTGGCAGTCTGCTTTTCTTCTGGCAATCCGTCGAGCTGCGCGTCTGCTGTTGCCGTTATCGGTCGGGCGATGGAATATTTTATTCCGTTTTCTGACCGGCCATCTGGCATCAGAGCTCAGCCCTGGTTTGGCTCTGACTGTTTGAAAGCTGAGGCAGACAAACAGTCAGCTTATGAAGCTTGGGTTGATGCCAGAAATCGCAAATCTCCGGACACGCATAAAAAGAAGAAAGCCTTTAACAAGGTAGCCAAGTCCTGCAAAAGGGTCCTGATGAAGGCACGCTTCAATCACGTTGACCGCGTGGGGGCTAGACTCTCGTCTTACCCATCTGGGAGTAAGAAGTTCTGGTCTCTAGCCAAATGTGTTGAGGCGAATTTTTGTCGATCCTCACTCCCTCCTTTGCAGAAACCTGATGGAACACTGGCACACACAGCTGTGGAAAAGGCTAATCTGTTTGCCTCTCTGTTTGCTGAAAATTCACGGCTAGATGCTGGTACTAAAACACCACCTCAGCTACCTCCTAGTGATTGCAAAATGCCAAAAATCTGCATTCATCAAAAGGAGGTTCTCAAAATACTACGCACTCTAAATGTGAATAAAGCTAGTGGTCCCGACGGTATTCCTGCCATTGTTCTGAGGAACTGCGCGGCCGAGTTGTCTCCTGTCTTGACACGCCTGTTCCGTATGTCTTTTCAGGCTGGTAAAGTTCCGAAAGCTTGGAAGGTAGCTAACGTACAGCCAGTACCGAAAAAGGGTAGTCGTGCAGACCCTGTCAACTACCGCCCAATTGCAATCACCTCCATTCTCTGCAAGGTGATGGAGCGTGTAATAAACAAACGTTTACTGGCATACCTCGAATATAATGACCTCCTAAGTGATCGGCAATACGGGTTTCGCCAACGCCGCTCTACTGGAGATCTTCTAGTGTATGCCACGCACATCTTGGATGAGGCTCTAGAAAGATATGGTGAGGCACTTGCTGTGTCACTTGACATTTCAAAGGCTTTCGACAGGGTGTGGCACGAAGCCCTTATAACCAAGCTTCCTGCTTACGGAGTTCCGGCTAGTCTTTGCGCTTGGATTTCAGATTTCCTGAGTTTCGAGTTCTGAGATTCGAGTGGTTGTTGACGGCTGCTCGTCTGATCTATTAGCAATTAACGCTGGGGTACCTCAGGGATCTGTTCTCTCGGCAACGTTATTCCTGCTACATATAAACGACCTGCTCAGACCCGGTATGTTTGGGTATGCGGACGATAGCACGGTTGCAGAGAGATATTTCTCCAGCGCAAAGGCCAAAAAACCGGAAATCGACGATCGTAGAGTGGCAATGGTTGAACGCACTAACTTAACCCTTCAGGCAGTGTCTGACTGGGGCGATGCTAACCTTGTCACATTCAAAACTACGAAAACCCAGGCATGTCTTTTCTCCGCTAAAAAGAGCCCGTTCACCAAGGTTCCTACTTTACGGGATGTCGCTGTACCTGTGACTCAGCATCTTCAGCTCCTTGGTGTGGACTTATCATCCAACCTGAACTTTGGAAGCTACATAGATTCCAGGGCTAAAACAGCTTCGAAAAAACTAGGCATCCTCTCTAAGGTGCGTAAATATTTTACCTCGAGTCAACTACTTAGTCTTTCCTCAGCACAGGTACGCTCCTGCATGGAGTACTGCTCGCACATTTGGGATAGATCCGCCCGCTACCAGCTTGAAGCCCTGGAAGCTATTGACAGACGCGCCAGAAAACTTATAAGCGATGAGGCGCTCACAAGCAACCGACTTCAGAGCCTCAACCATCGCCGTCTGGTTGCGAGTTTGTGTGTCTTCTACAGGTTACATTTTGGAGAGTGTGCGCAGGAATTGCATGAATTAATTCCACCAGCACCATTCCATCATCGGACATCAAGGCGTGGTCTGAGATTCCATCCGTATGTGGTCGATATTCCACCTCTTCGTACCTCTCGATTCGCTTCTTCTTTCATCATGCGAACCGCTAAGGAATGGAATTCCCTTCCAGCGTCATTGTTCCCCGATACATACAATCTTGGGATTTTCAAGGCAAGAGTAAATAGGCATTATTTGAGTTTGCGTGCTTCATCTTAGACCGCATCGTTACTTAACATCAGGTAAGATTGTGGTCAAACGAACTCAAATTTAGTCATAAAAAAAAAATACAAATCGAAAGTTGATGCACTACCTACCACGCGGTGAGTGGGATTCGAACCCATGACATCAGGGTCCCGTAGTTAGTTTTAGGCAGTGTCACAAACCACTAAACCACACAGGTTGTCAATTTTCACAATTAACTTTGTAAATTGATAAAGGTTGTATTAATTACGTACTGGCAGTTAACAGACAGGCGTGTGATTTGGTGGACCGCTGTTTAATTAAAACTCAATTAACCATCAACTAATAGATATTGATTAGCGCACATAACACTTATTAATTACATATTCATATCTGTGAGCGTTGCAACTTACGTATGTCATATATACATACATGTAAACGTACCTCTAAACAGCTGCACACTATGATAATTGCTTATTTAAGATACAACACAGGTACTGGATACCACACATATATCCCCTGTTTAGGCAGAAGTACAATACACACCCACATTTTGCCAACAGTTTTATTGGACTCAAGTAACACCGTTACCAGGCCAATGTCAATCGCGTAACAATCGCAAAAAATACGTGACGTCAGTGACAACTTAAAGTTGTAAGTCAATAAGGGTTATCTATTGTTTGTGACTTGGCATTGACCATAGAGTTCATATTAAGGCATTAACGTCATAATTATTGGTCAAATTATGCTGGTACTTTCCTAAGAACCCTAATGTTCGAATTATGAACTCTGTAAATAAAAGAATGTGCTTTAATTAACATCGGAGTGCAAGTTCCGTATGTAAGTACTATTCCCTATTCTGTGCCGTTACCGGGTACTGATACTTAAAAAGATAATGTTGTACTTAAACTTTAAAAAAATGGTGTGATTTGTGTTGACTTTGATGTTAATATTAAGTGTAACAGATGCCCTGTTATTGACACTGCACAGTAGTTGTTTGTTTGTTACTTGTTAGTCTCAATTTTAATCATCAACATCTGGGATTAATCTATACTAATGTTGACTGCATCAGTGGCGTGGTCGGTAGTGCACCGGTTTTCGACGCCGGAGTCACGGGTTCGAAAAATATTTAGCGTTCAATAATGAGCTTATAGTTTGAAATCTAATAAACGGGACTAACTAATTGACAAAAAAATACCCTTCGATATACCTGTGCTTTATGGTGATAAATAAATATGATGTATTCCCTCGCTGATGCAGTCGAGTAAGAAAAGTTTGTCGTCACTCTACCTTTCTAAAAAATGTTTCTCTATAAATCAAACAACACGCAGTACCTATAGCTCGAGTTGTTTCTCACATGTTGACTCATGTAATGACGAATACTGGTAACATTTACACCTCTGTATAGTTATTTTTAACCTCATGTTGTTCACACATTGAGACTCGACTTAAACGTCTGTTTTTTGTCCTAACAAATTAAGTGCAGAACTCAGCGTTAAGTGAATGGGCAGCTAATTTGTATGAACACTTACTTCTGTTAGATTGTTGTTTAATGTTAATAGAGATGGAGGATGGGTCGACTCGTACTTTTCTGATACAACGAACAAAAATGCTAACTGGGTTACATCGTCTTCAAAGTACTTTGACGTAAGTACGTATCACTTCGTACAGTCATTTTAACAATTTCCATGACAAGTTTAGGAAAATTCTTATTATGTAATACTTTATGTGATTTCACAATGTAATACATCAACTCTCGAACGACCCAATTATTTGTCGTAAACAATAGGAAGTTAAGATGAAAATATTTTTCCAGAAAGCATATTGAACATTTTCATCTTTAATATTGGATATTGGATTTTCATCTTTATTCAAATACGAGTATTTCCGATCTTTTCGTAATTCTATAATTTCTTTGGCAGTAAAACCTTGATGTGGACCGTTCGATACAAAGATGTTATCGTTTAAGTAATTTAATTAAATTGGGACGACTACAGGGCTGTGAGGTGCTCTTAGTTTTCAGACACAACTAATTTCCACCTTGAAAATACGAGTAGCAATGGTGAATTATTTATTCGTCCTAAACAAAGAAATGTGCTGCTATGTTGATACAATACGTTTTTCTAGCTGTTGGATTGGGTTACTGAGCTACTGAGATTATCAATTAGGTTTACGTATTACGTCATTGTTGTGCATCTCTTTCACTGATATCTTTTTGGTATGAACCTTCTTGTAATTTTGAATGACTAGGAAACAAGATCAAAACTGGTAAAGGACTTTATTGAGCGAAGCGAGAATAGCTAGCGGAGCTCCTTATCTGGTGACTCAAATGCAACTCGATGTGAAATTGTTTCTCGACAACTACCCAGCCGATTTTCATGATTTTTTCACTCAAAAATCAAGCATTCTCAGGAGCAGGTTTTGTTTGAGACCGAATTTTGATTTAGAACCCTCAAAAAAAATTATTGACCAAAAATATGACAATAGTCGCTTCGCTCAATTGCATGCGCAGCGCAGTACCTCGGCAGCGACCGCAGCTCCTAGTTGAGCGAAGCGAGCGTATCGAGCGGAGCTCCTTATAAGGTGACTCAAATGCAACTCGATGTGAAATTGTTTTTGTCAACTACCCAACCGATTTTCATGATTTTTTCACTCAAAAATCAAGCATTCTCAGGAGCAGGTTTTGTTCGAGACCGAATTTTGATTTAGGACCCTCAAAAAAAAATATTGACCAAAAAAAGTTATTGAGAATTGAGAAAAAAAGTTATGGGTGACTACGGAACCCTTTTCTATACGTAGCCCGACACACACTTGGCCTGTTAAATAAAAAAGTTATATCGATCTAAAGAATCACACATAAACGCGTTAAGCAACCCCGGTAGCGGTTTCAACTGAGATGGGTGACCACAATTGGCACAAAAAACATGTAAAGTGAGAGACATTACAAACAGACATAGGTACATCACGCCAATATTCCCGTAGGAGTAGGCAGAGGTGCGTTCCACACCCACGCTTTGCCAGAACTTTTGTTAGTCCCACGTAATAGGGGGTAACCTTTTGCTGTTAGGGCAATATAGAAAATAGGGATAACCACTCTTAGACCAATATACTTAGATATAGGCCTCTCTATAATCCACATCAAATTACATTCTCTGTAGTCCGAGTAGCTCAGTAATCAATAACTCTTTATACACTTCAAGCGAACGGGTCTTTTACGCGATTAATACCTAAAAAAACTCGAATAAAAAAAAATCCCGGTGTGCAGAATTGAATTCCACTATGTTCTTATAACGCGTGTGTATACCTCAATCAATCAATCATCATCATACATAATAAATCTGTAAATGGTGATCAAGAAAACTATAACAGGCAGGCTAAATATCCAGCTTAAATATCAACGTTGAAACTTGATGTCATAAAATATTAAGATAGAAAATCACAATAACTGATGCCATCGGAATGTTCTAACCACATCTACGATGACATGTCATCGTAGCTCAGTGGTCAGAGCATGCCCCCTGTGGTCAGAGCATTTCCCCTGTTAGGGAATGGCCGTGGGTTCGAGTCCTGCCGATGATATCAGTTGTTATGATATTTTAAGAATAGTTTAAGCAAACTCATTGCTTTGAAATACAAAAATATCTTGATGTGATAATTTGTTTGCAGGTATATGCGACGTGGCAGGCGGGGCGGGGTCAGTGAACGCCCTGCCGAGCGGCGCGACTGCGCGCACGCAGCCGTCCTTCGACGCGTCCACCCCGAGGAACGTCACCGCATTGGTCGGGAAGTCCGCCTACCTCAGCTGTCGTGTGCGCAACTTGGGCAACAGAACGGTACGTAACCAAAAGTAAAAGAAAACTGTCTTAAAATAATAATTTTACAGGGAATACCAATAAGGTACTTCCTGAACTAGTATTCAAATTAACCCCAAGTAAGACGTCTGTACTCCTTATTTAAAGTCAAATGTCGCTCATTAATAAGTTACTGAATACTTTGTGTATAAACTCGGTGAATTAATAAGTTTGCCAGGCTGTCGACATTGCGCCCAAAAATACAGCCAAAGTTCCTCGGTTAATATTATTTCATACACTTTATTGTAATAAACATTACTTCACAGCTGCTTGAATTTTATTCATTTGCTTGTGTACAAATTTTTAATTTGTCCAAATTAAATTAACTGCAAGGGCCCCACGCTGGGCTCTCCTTCACAGTGAATAATAAATGTCTTCCAGTCTACTTTTGCTAATGTTAAATAAGATCTTCCGAATATTGTGTAATTGGTACAAACGAAAATTTTAGGGCAATTAACGACTACATTTAAATTGATAGCTGGTTGATTGCGTACAAGATAGGTAGTCGCCAGGAAATATGCAAATTTACAGAATCTTATAGCATAGTTACCGGCAGTTCAAAGCTAAATCTTGTTTGAGTAACCACTTTCATAATTATTTAGGTATAATATTTTATGAAATATAAGCATTACATAAAATTTGTAAGTAGGTAATATCGTTCCAGTTCACACGATCCCAAAGAATCCTATCCCAACATTTTCGAAAATATATTCATGGAATATTGGCACAACGTGTAAATTGGAATCACCCTTTTTGATATTTGATTGAATACTGGCAAATTGTCGCTTGTCATGGAAATTTATTATTTCCAGTGAAAATAGAAGTAATATATTTTCATTCATATCTTATATTTATTCGCTAGTGGGTTGAAGATTTTTAGTTATTTTCAATTGGATGACTGTTAGAGAATATCTTTGTGCATTTGTGCGGGACCTCTGAGGTAGCCTTCTCAAACAAGTCGTCAATTCAACCGACTACGCCCTAGAACCAATAAAAAAAAATGTTGATGCGATATAAAACGGAATATTAAAGTAATAAACGAATTGGAAAAGAAAGGGAGTGTAATCTATAAAGATACTACTATGTTAATATGTTTTAGTTAAGTACATATTATCTATATCGTGGATTCAATTAAATCACAAACAGTCGGCACGCTATCCACACATTAGCTCTGTCGAAGATACCTAAAATCATTTTATATCTATGTTACATGCCTTTCAACGATGCCCACGTACACTGAAAATTGTTCATGAAGCAGACATAATATTAGTTCAATAGATATTACAGCCAATGATATATTCTTCAAGGCAAAGTCAATAATTATTCATATAAATTAGAACTGTCATAAAACTAATTATGATAGAACGACTAGTTATACCGGAGTTAACAAATATCAAGGAAACAAACCCTTACCACAGAATAGGGAATAAATATGTTCTCTGTAAATAAAGCACATTCTTTTATTATACAGAGAACATAATTCGAACGTTAGGGTTGTCAGGAAAGTGGCAGCATAATTTGACCAATAATTATGACGTTAATGCTTCAATATCAACTCTCTGGTCAATGCCGTTTCACAAACAAGAGACAACCCTTACAGACTTACAACTTCAAGTTGTCGCTGACGTCATGTATTTTTGCGATTGTTAGGCGAGTGACATAGGCCTGCCCTTACTATGTCTGTTATTTTATCCTTAAATTAGCCACATATTATCTAAACATACAAATAAATGAAACAGAAATAATGTCTATTTGTAGACAGCCTAAATAAACAATAAAAATATTTCCAACTTTCATTGCTTGAAATTAAAACCAACATCAACATAGTTAATTTAAGTATATTATCATTAACAAAGTTGTGTTTCTGTAAGATCGGTTAGGTATGGACCGACATCAAAGGGTGACCCTTTCCACCAAAATCCGGCTCCAAAATCGTTAAAGTAACCGCCAACTCCGTGGTTTTGGCAAGCTCACCACGGGCATACTTAGTATAAGAATAGTAACATATACTTTGATTTATATTGTATATTTCAAAATGTCAGTCTGCCAGCATTTCTGTCGTCGGTCCATAGCACCGAAGAATTAGTCAGGAAAATTTTGTCAAATACACTGCGATGCAAGATCGATGCCATAAATGCTTGGAGGATGTCTTGCCCCGACACTGACCTGCCCTCACGCCTAGGCTCACAGCGACTGTGGGATTCACCGCTCTGTAAATTGAGAATTAATACACTAATTGACACTTCTGTCAATATTTCAGAGCGTGCACACCTACTAGCTGTTGGAGAATGGGAGTCAGGGTTATGGATCCAGGCGCTCCCATCGCCCAACATCGGTACAATGTTGGACGACACAACCTTCCGCATTGCCACTTGCCTTCGGCTGGGTACACCTTGTGTATCTCCGCATCTTTGCACCTGTGGATTAGCCGTCGATAACCTGGGACACCATGGCCTTTCTTGTAGCAGAAGCGCAGGTTGTATACCTCGGCACGCTATTCTAAACGACATAATTCGTAGGGCTCTATCCACCGCAGGTCTTCCGGCCGTAAGACCTCACGTACGTCACGTACGTCTCCCACATGGTTTAGCACGAAGCGATGGAAAGAGACCGGACGGTATGTCGTTGCTACCGTGGAAGATGGGAACGCCTTTGGTGTGGGACGCTACATGCGTTGACACCTTAGCACCTTCACACCTTCCAAGCACATCCGGATGTGCCGGCGCTGCTGCTGCATCGGCTGAAGGCCTCAAACGGCGTAAATATGCTAACCTAGCAGGTGATGGGCCCACCGCTCACGAGAATGGCCCTGAGGAGTCCGACGCCCCTTATGTGTTTCAGGGGCGTCGCTTCTGTGTTGATCAGGGGGGGTTAAGGCACCCCCGAGTAGAGCTCGAAAGAGCGCCCCTTTGCCGGGCCGCTGTTGCTTAACAGTTCCGGCCTATCCGGCGGCCCGGCTAAGGCGAAGGAGAAACATCGTGGATAGGTTTTAGTGGGTAGTCCGGCCCGTTTTAATCCTAGGGCCGGGAGTCCCACACGAAGCCGTCTCACTCCCCCCCCCCCCCCCCAGCGAGACGGTGAAGTGCGTAAATGCATCACCGACCACGTAAAAAAAAAAAAGAACCTAGCAGGTGATTACATATTTGAGCCGTTTGGGGTTGAGACACTGGGGTCATGGCGTCCGAGTGCTCGTCGCCTTTATAGAGACATTGCTAAACGCCTAATCGATGCTTCTCAGGACCAGAAGGCTGGCTACTTTCTGGCCCAAAGAATAAGTATCGCCACCCAACGTGGCAACACAGCCAGCCTTCTGGGAACCTTCCCAGTCGGCAATGACGCGGAGGATTTTTTAAACGATATTTTGTAATGTAAATATTTTTAGTCTATAATTATGTATACTAGTTAAACACCAAACGTCTCAAATATAAATATATATATATATATATATATATATATATATATATATATACATATATATATATAATATAAAATAAAAAAAATATATATTTCATGCAAATGTATGTAAATTGAAAAACGCGATGGACGGACGAATTGTTGCATTAAATATATAGATACTGTAAAATAGATGTTTTAATAAATAATCTTAGAATATTGTCAAAAAAAAAAGAAAAATAAACATTCATAATCAAATAGCTTATTTCAAAATCAAAGATATAACGTTACACGGTACTATGACAATTCAGATTTTGAAAGCATAAGTACAAAAATTACCTGTGCTTATAGGCTAAGCTTTGTTAATACTATCAGGCGTTACTTTTCGGAAGTAAAGTAAAGAACATATATCAGCTTTTAGCAACAATCGCCCAGAACGGTCTCATTTCGCAAAACATTTGTTGGACTCCGGCTCTCTCCCTACCTAATCCTCACACTTATGACGTTCTGCACACCTGCAACAAAGAACTGAGGCTTTCGGTTTTGGAACAATTAGAAATCTACAAACATAGACGCTTGAACCCTAATATTTTAAATGACCCTTTGCTGCGGGTAGGTATACGTCATTCAAACAACGGTGGTGGGTAGACATAAAATTATTTGGTATTATGGTTGTGGGTAGAAATAAAAAACCTAGGATATAAATAGGTGCGGTTTACGAGTTGTGGCTCATTCGGTCGCCGTGCGCCGAGCTTTCGACATCTCCTGATGATGCCCCTGGTTGGGGGCGAAACACGTGTCGAGGTTTTTTATTATTTTTTGCACGATAACACAACTCTCATATTTATTCTATTTTCAAAATTATTTCTCTATTCTTTCGGCCTAAGTGGGTTTGGAGGGCGGACTTGTGCATGAATACGAGAGTTGGGTAATTTGCATGTGGCGGAATATTGCAAAGTAGTTAGATTTATTTTATTTTATCTAAGCTTTGTATCTAGCAAAATTCAAGAACGAATAGGTAGGTTTATTATTTCTCAACAAATATAATGTTTGTAAATCTAAATTATACAGCTTTTTTCTAAATCAAACGGGACGTTCACTGGCAGATAGCAATGATATAAGAAGTAACTAAGGCCACTTTTTATCCCGGGAATTCGTGCTCGTAGGAGCTGGGAGCTTAAAAAAACTATTTCACGTAGTAACAGTTTTCTAAGGTCCCAATTCGAAATAGTGAGCATCACTAGTTCAACACAAAAACACCAAGATGTTACAAAATAAATGGGTAAATTTCCTCTGAACATAATCACATCATTAAGCAGCGGGAGTGGTATTATGTAATTGGCCCTTTGTACGTCGGGGAAAGGCTCTCGAGGACTTTGAGGAGCACTCATTTGGGCCTAAATTCTTGCCGCGGAATTTACACTGGGTGGCTTTATCAAACAGCTGGCGTCTAATATTAACTTCACATAGATAAATGGAATGTTACCAGCCGGCTGACTGTCAGTCGCAGCCGTAGTTAGCAAAACATCGTAAATGACAACTTTCGTGATTTTTTTGTTTACGTATAGTTGCTTTATCAAATAAATAAGCAGTTTTTTCGGAGTTAGCAAAGTTCCGCTTGTTTGGAATAACTTTTTTCGCCACCGTTCAATTTTCATGAAACAAAGCTTAAATGTTGGCTTAACTCAGTCCCAGTAATGTTAAATACTAGCGTACATACAGCCACATACAGAAAGACTGACAGATACACAAGAATTTAAAAAATGCTTTGTTTTGTGTTTAATTAATCTTTCTTTATGGCCCATACACATTAGGTACGTCTTTTGTTAATTTTATTAAATTATAAGTAAAGATAGTAAACCAATATAATATATTGGATAGAAACAGGCGTTACTTGGCGAAAATCCATGACAAAACAATGGTAAGTAAAGTGTTTAAAAAACCCTTTTCAAATAAATAATAGCATTAATTTTTTCGCAGAATTAAAAGACAACAAAACGTCGACAATTGTTTCGCCTCTAAAAAAGGCATTATCAAGACTGTCTCAAAGAGAACAGCAAAATCCGTGGTTGGAACGTATTTGCTTATAAGTAAACGTGTGCAAATTTCATTATCGCGATGTAGGATTCTTTACAATAACTAACGTGGGTAGAAACTACAGATCATTCTATCTAAGTTCCAAAAATAGGTATTCAACAATACAAGACCTTTTCTGTTTGATTTACTTCATGTCTTCTGATAAGTTGCGTAGAAAAGCCAAATGACACACACAAACCAACAACAATTAATATGTCTGTCTGTTCGTAAACAGATTAAGTAAGGGAGATGTGTGAAAATCTATTTGTTCATTGAGTAAGGTGTCCGCGTCTCTTCTAACTATTTCTAGCCTTTCCCAAACACTCAACTTGAACCCTTTCTCACATAAACGTAGGACTTTAAAGGTGTTATTATTGTTCAAGGAATGACCAGTGTCGAGAAGATGTTTCGCGAAGAGGGATTTCTCAGGACAACCATTACGGGACGCCGCTCTGTGCTCCTTATATCTAATCTCGAAGGACCTGCCAGTCTGTCCCACATACTTCAAACCACATTCATCACAACTCAACAAATAGACACCTGATCTGCGTGAGACCATTACATAGCTCCCTCAAGGTGTTCTGAGTTCTAAAAGCAACGAATATCCTACTTTCCCTCATGATCTTAGCTATACTCAACGAGACGGGACCCACGAACGGCAAACAGGCCGTGTACTTCCTAGGTGGATCTTGAGTTGGATGTAATAAATGAAAACTAGCCTTTCTGCGTTTTTATTTAATAATGAGTGGACCATTCCTACGTCATAGCCATTACTTTGTGCTATGTAGTAAATGATGGACAATTCCTCACTAAATGCCTGTGGGCTCATCGGTACCGCTAGTAACCTGCTCAGTAAGCTGTGTATGGCAGCTTTCCAATGGTTGTCCTGAGAAATCCCTCTTCGCGAAGCATCTAGTCGACACTGGTCATTCCTTGAACAATAATAACACCTTTAAAGTCCTACGTTTATGTGAGAAAGGGTTCAAGTTGAGTGTTTGGGAAAGGCTAGAAATAGTTAGAAGAGACGCGGACACCTTACTCAATGAACAAATAGATTTTCACACATCTCCCTTACTTAATCTGTTTACGAACAGACAGACATATTAATTGTTGTTGGTTTGTGTGTGTCATTTGGCTTTTCTACGCAACTTATCAGAAGACATGAAGTAAATCAAACAGATAAGGTCTTGTATTGGTGAATACCTATTTTTCGAACTTAGATAGAATGATCTGTAGTTTCTACCCACGTTAGTTATTGTAAAGAATCCTACATCGCGATAATGAAATTTGCACACGTTTACTTATAAGCAAATACGTTCCAACCACGGATTTTGCTGTTCTCTTTGAGACAGTCTTGATAATGCCTCGTTTAGAGGCGAAACAATTGTCGACGTTTTGTTGTCTTTTAATTCTGCGAAAAAAATAATGCTATTATTTATTTGAAAAGGGTTTTTTAAACACTTTACTTACCATTGTTTTTTCAATATAATATAATAAAATACCTATAAACTCAACTGAAATAAAGACAAAACTTTCTATAACGTGTCTCTAAACATACTAGGTCGACGCAGTCGCGAAACGTACCGTTACGCTGCAGCATATATTTGAGCGAAGCGAGTTTAAATTCAAAATTCTGGCTTCGTAATAACCTGGGTAATTCTGTAAGCTTTCGATGAGTGCAAGAAAATCCGAAATCGGCCGAGTATTCGCCGAGAAACAATTTAACATAAATCGTAACAAAAATAATTGGAGTCACCCGTTGAGAGCTCCGCTCGCCTTCGGCTCGCTTCGCTCAATTACTAGGTCGCCGCAGTCGCGAAACGTACCGTTACGCTGCAGCATATATTTGAGCGAAGCTAGTTTAAATTCAAAATTCTGGCATCGTAATAACCTGCGTAATTCTGTAAGCTATTGATGAGTGCAAGAAAATCCGAAATCGGCCGAGTATTCACCTAGAAACAATTTAACATAAATCGTTTGAAAAATAATTTGAGTCACCCGTTGAGAGCTCAGCTCGCCTTCGGCTCGCTTCGCTCAATAATAAAATAAACAGCAATAAGAGATTAAATAAAAACCAGATAACTATTTTTTTTTACACACACATATTATCTCACACATATCACGCCTGTATCTGCGATGGGGTAGGCAGAGGTGCATTACACGCCCACAATTTGTCAGTATTTATAGGCCCACGTAATAGGGGGCAAGCCTATTGCCGTCACCAGGCACATTTATAATGGTTTCTGTCCAAAATGGCCGAATGAATTTAATAAAAAGTAGCAGCTATATTGTAATTTTGAAAAAAAATTGCCGTTGCCTTGCGATGAAATGTGGACGAAAGGCAACAAAATCCTACGTGCCAGCCACTACGGCACAGGCAATTAAAGTCCTGGGCGTCTCGGACTTTTATATATTTTTACAGTATAGTTCAATATATAATATGTGCAGTCGGGTTTTTTTGTTGTTTAATTATGATTTTTTTAATAGATACACACACACAATTAAAATTTACATTTATAAAAATCTTAAAACTAAATAAAAAACTTAATTAATATCTACTACATTAAAAAAAATGTGAAAAGTTTGGGCCCCGCGGTAGGGTGCCCACCATGGCGGCGGCATTCCCGCGCTGCATGGCTGGCTGGCGATACTTATCCGCTACGCGAGAAAACCACCGGCACGGAAGTCTCCCGTTACCTCCCTGAGCCGTTTACTGAGCTCCTTGATAAGCGAGTGCGCCCCATGATGGGCCCGGGCCCAGTGTCTCGACACCAAATGCGATAAAGTCGTATTGAGTGCCGAGACGTCGTATACGGCGACAGCGTATACGACGACCGCGTTGGTCTATGGCCGAGACAGTACATGCCTACTTTCGATCGCTCACGTACCTCGGCGGCCGCCCGTTTGGCGGTCGCCGGAAGATAGGTCGCTGCTAGTGTGTCGGCACACGTGGCGTCCCACACTAGCGGGCGACGCATCCTACATGGTATCATCGACATCCCGTCAGGTCTCTTGCCATCGTCCAGTGTAATTTGCCGGGGATTCAGAATAAAAAATAAATAAATGTAGGTGAAAATACTTTGGTCTCTTCTTTATCCATTTAGGGATAACCCCCTGAGGGAGACGACGAAATTTTGTTATAACGTTGTTTTTTTTTCAAGTCCATAGTCCAGGTAAATTAATATACTTGTGTCTGAATAATCATTGACGTATAAAACCTATCAACACAAGAAGAGTAAAACTGTACGGTGTAATAATATTTTCTTAGAGTGCCCGTCCAACATTTCATGTTATCTTTGGTAGTTAGCATTGAGGCGCGTGGTCAGAGTCCAGCGCGGCCCGGATCAATATCTCGCTCCCTGCACTGTACAGTACTTGCTCGCTAAATTATTGGTTCAAACGGTCTCCTATTAACTCTTAGATTACATACCGTAGTAGATTTGTTGAAGTTAAAAACGATTGCAGAAAGAGATGTAAAATATAACATCCACCCTAAACATGTTACACCACTTTAATTCAAAAATATTGATTACATTGGTTTCTGCGCTCAGGATTTGAGTTGACATTGTAGTGTGATTTCGTAGATACTTACATATTTTGCCTATTGTATGTAGTATAGTTTTCTCATTCCCACAGGAATAATACATTACTGCAATAAAAAGTACACTCTGAGATAGTGCAGCTATTATGTAGTTTAAGATTTTTCGGAATCGGTTGAGTAGTTCCAAAGATTATCTTCTACTATGGCTTATTCACTGGACACACGCGGGTTGAGTTCTACTACCTACTAGTAGGTAAGGTAAGCCTTCTGTACCTACATTTTACAAATGCGTTTTACATATCTTTAATATTAGCAAAGAGAAAAAAATCTACAATGGTAAAATGTTTCTGTAAAATTATATATTTTATAGAGAAGTTTCAACATTAAAGATTATTTAACATAGCTCTTTTTCTAACCTCGGTAAACTGTGTGTGTACCTTATGGTTGTTGTAAGCTCATTTTGATTACAAACAAGTTTCTATTAGACACTTCACCCACGGAACTAAATAAATAAAATTTAGCCTTCAAAACGATGGCGCCACCAAATGACGTGTCTTCAGTGTTCACTTGTCCTCGTAGGTATTATGTTACTGAACAAACACTTTGAGCTAAAGACAAATCAGTTGTTTCTATATTCGTTCCTTCTAAATCTAAAATGAGAATAAATCATGAACTTTACTTGATATCTAGTAAAGTAAACATACTTGTTTACTTCATTAGATATTAATTAAGAACAGAACAGAAATATCGAGATTAGCGCTTTTGTTAGGTTCCGTAGCTCAAGTCCTGGAACCCTTATAGTTTCGTCATGTTCGTCCGTCCTCGGTGAAGCATAAATATACGTATTTCCTACGCCGACAAAGTGCTACATTCAAATTACGAAAAAACTTTTTTTCGCCTAAAATCTGAAAAATTATGAAGGTAGCCAATTAGATGTAGTGAACTTTAAAGGATAACTAATTCTTTTAGTTTAGAAGTTGTAGAGTCTATTATTGGTGACCACGGAACCCTATTTTATGAGTGGCCCGATGTGTGATGAACGTTTGTATGAATGGATTATTTTTTGTTTGAATGGATCTTAATTTTTCACGCGAAAACTACTCAAGATTAAGATTTGATCTCGTAGATTATATACCTACTAGTACGGTGTCTTGCGCGGTGCTTCGCGCCGCACCACGCCATAGGTTTTTTCCCTATAACTTTTGACCCCTTAGGGCTAGGTCAAACTTTCGATTTTTTTGGCTTGCCTCCAGATCTATCATATCCATGAGGGCTATCCATAGAGGGGTCAACCATCATTGGAGCATAAGCAGTTCTCGAGAGCTAAGGGGGGTGGCAAAAATTACATTCCCCATTTCTATATTATATATAGATGTTAGGTTGTTCCATTCCAATAATACCTACATAGGAACTCGAGGAGCACTCTCAAGAGATTGTAAAAGATACAATGCACAGTTCAGGTTTGCGCGATGAAACCGCTACGTCCACACTGATGAAATGCTCCTTTCAGGTTACATTGCATGTTACGTTGCGTAAATTTGTACGCACCTTAAAATGCTGTAAAATTAGCTATCTCAAAAAAAAATAAGACTAGAAAAATCACTTCAATTTAGCTGTGGATCTAATAAGAATTGATATTGAACTGCAAATGAATGAATTGGACGTTTCAGAATTCCTTTCTCCTTCACCGTAATCATTTTAATGGTAAAGTTTGAAAGTGTTTACACAAACAATACCGAAGTGTGTGATTTACGTATATTGCGGAAGTTTTCCCAAGAAAATGCTTTTATCTTTCCGATCATCGTATTACTTCGTTTCAGTTATAATTCAATTTTGTTGGCACTTTGGACGATGGACAATATTTGAAATGTTAGATGTGAAATGTATTTCTTTATTTCGTTGTTCTCTTATAAAATTGATTTGTGTGTGTGTTTTATATGTAAAAACGTTACCGAGAACATTTGCCATATAGCAATTTAATTTGTACTAATTCTTACACGGCATTCGAAATAGGATTTGTCTCAAATTCCTGGCCAGAAACAGTGCGCGTATATCGGTTTTAGGAGTAATTAGCCTTCATGCAATGTCTTTGTTCTTTCCAAATAGAATTTTCAAAAAAGAAGAAAATATTCCATGATATTTTTATCTATTAAACGATACATTATCGAAGTGTCACATTCCGTTATCTTAATAAAATGCCTAGTATTTGCGAGTGGCTTACACAGCGAAAGTAATAGAGGTTGTGTTCGATCATTCTATACTCGTATATCTTAACCGATAAACTGACAAGTGACAGATATAAACAAGTTATCTCGGACCCTCATCAACTTGCTTCTTCGCCACTATCAAATACTTTTAATGGCATCTGAGAAATGTCTCCCAAGTATGATGTTGGATATTAAATTCGGTAGAATGATTAATTCAATATTCAGCATGCCGCCGCACCGATGGGCAAACGACTAAAATCCTATATTTTTTTTTATAGTATTTGGGTAATCCCAACGTCAGCTCGTCTGTCATACGGGATCGGGACGAAATTCTATTTAAAAATACTTTTGAACCCCAACAACCAATAAAAGGAATCAAATGAGACAAAGCCCCTAGTGATAAAACGTGAACAATGGTCGGGTGATGGTCGGGTGTGACGCGCGTTATCGGACACAGCTCCGTGTCACCCTCGCCCACATGGGCTTACAAAGGACCTTTTTTAATTGAATAAATTTACCTATATATTTTTTTTTAATGGGCTGAATACACGACGTAAGCTAATGTAAATAACGATGGGATTAATAACAAATTGAAAATACGTAACTGGTGATTTATTAGTAGGTACTTGCCAGTGATTAGATTTCTGTTCATAGAATAATTATTAATCGCAGTTAGACTGGAAAGCCGACTCCAACTGCGTTGGGAAAAGGCTCAGTGGATGATGAGTATACATAATTATTAATTTGACAATGAAGGAGATGAATTCTTATGTCAAACGAAAAGTAATGATATTCTAATTTTTAACAAACATTTCCACGCGGTTACCCGAAGCTTGAGTTGAGTTCTTTAGTCAATATGTTATTAAAATACCTGCCCAAACCTCTAACAGTCTCCGTACCTAATTTTATCAAAGTTGGTTCAGCTATTATTACGTGATGCTAAAAAAATTACTGTTTCAATTTCATATACTTAATTAGGTACTTACTTACTTAGTTTGGGGTGTGAAGAATGGCATTGTGAAGAAATTTTATAGTAAAAATATAAGTTATTTATTAAAGGTAACCAAATACCAACATAATAATTACACAGTCACAGTAAAATAATAGTTTCATAAACAAATTTTCAAAGTAGCAAGTAAGAAAAACAACAATTAGTACAACAATTACTAAGGTAGATATAATTGTTTGATATCAAATAAGACCAAATATTCTGAACAGAGACAATAAATATGTCGTATAATTCAAACAACAAAAACAATTACTAGGAGAGGTAACGTCTCGAGGGGCACTAACTGTGTGATTTATTCGACTGAAAACGCCGCAGATTGACTTGTACAACGTATCGTGAAACGCGAACCAGCTACGAGTGTAACCTCAGAGCGTATTGTTCGAAGAACGAGAATTACAGTAAACTGTAACTAATCCACATCCAGTACGAGATTAAATCTAACTTAATGGTCGAATACGAAACGGAATTACAAATACGTAAATGGTTTAATGTATGTTACACATATAAATGTATTATTTTAATGAATACCTACTAGGATTCGCAAATAATACTTATATTTGACTATGAATCATACAACGTATCTTACCACTAGTCAGCTGATACAAATATTTTCCTACTAATAATTATAATCATCGAAACTCCATCCCAAATATTTGTAGATTATACAAAATACATATAATAATATGTTTGTCCATCCCGGAGATACAATCTAGGACTTCTCCACTTCAGCACCGAAGGCAAGCGGCAGCAATCATAGGTACAGTCGGCCCCAAAAGTCACTGAACACATTCAAACTTCCAAAACATCTGAACACTAAAAATGTCATAAGTCAGTGACGTAACAAGAGAACAAAATAAACTCAACATATAAAAGGTCCATAAAAAGCTGAGCACTAGTATTCCAAAAGTAGCTGAACACTAGTATTCCAAAAGTAGCTGAACATCATTAACATCATAAGTAGATTAACAAATCATATTTTCAATGTTGTTGCCTGTTAATCTAATTTTGGTGTTCTTGATGTAACACGAATATTGGTCTTTTGACATGTAGGATAATTTGATAAAAGTTTTAAAGCTAATATTAATCTCCATTGGTGCAGTGCTCTCTATGCCTAGGTTATAGGCACAGCAGGAAGTACTGCAAGAGTACCGAGCCACTGCGGCAGCCTTCATATGAAGGCCAAGTGCCCCGAGCTGCAGGTAGGAACACAGACTTCCTGAGGCCTAAGTCGCGTAATTAACGTAAAACGCCATGCTACTGCTACACTACTACGTTGCAACTGCAATTGGTCAAAAAATTGGTAGCCTGCTAAACTCACAAGCAACGCGCCAGGATGGCGCCAGAAAGGCATCAAACCGAATGACTGAAGAGTACAATCATCATTAGGTTAAATTGGATTTAGTTACTCCCGACATTACCAACTTCCCAGCCTCTATATCCCGGGAACTGAGCTTCCCACCTAAATTCTGGGCAAAGTTTT
Source organism: Nudaria mundana (assembly GCA_963556515.1). NCBI lineage: Eukaryota > Metazoa > Arthropoda > Insecta > Lepidoptera > Erebidae > Nudaria > Nudaria mundana. Next base: position 26,569,425 of record OY748287.1, read on the forward strand.
GTTCCCCCTGCAACACCTCCAATCACAAGTTCCCTTCGCCTGCAAAAAAATCCCGGGAATTCTCATCCCGCAGAAATTCTCAAGATTCCCAGTACCCCAAATCTCGGAAACTAAGCATCCCAGGTAAATGTTGGCCTCATTTTTCCGGCCCATGTAAATATTTGAACGCCATCATCCCGCAAAAATTTTCTTCCCAATTATCATCCCACATTCCACAAAACTTGAACCCCGCAAGTACTTCCCATAAAAAAAATACCAATTCCAATCCCACTTCCCAAAAATGTTCTCTTCGTTTCTATATTCCCCTACACATCTAGGTTCTATGTGTTGGTCTGGGGGCTATATCCTGGTAATACAACATCAATCATTCCCCCGCCCCTCCCCCCTCACACGCTGCTATGTTGCAGTTTATTGCCAGAGGGCGTCAACGTAACTTGCTACGCCGACGATACCCTCGTCACTGCGCGGGGAGCAACGCACCAGAAGGTAACACTCAAGGTCAGGACTGGGGTTGCTGAAGTCGTGGGTCGGATATGGCGGCTGGGACTGGACGTGGCACTGAATAAGTCCGAGGCTCTGTGTTTTCAAGGACCGAGGCGCGGGCCACCTCCAGGATCCAGCGTAAATGTAGGGAGCGTTAGCATCGGCATCGAGCCCACAACGAAGTATCTGGGGCTTGTACTTGATAGCCGATGGAACTTCGGACCACACTTCCGAAGTTTGGTCCCCAAAGTGACGGGTGACAGCCGCGCTTTCGCGACTGATGCCCAACTTAAAGGGACCCAACGCTTCCTGCAGGAGACTATACCTGGGGATCGTGTGGAGTATGGCCGTGTACGGGGCTCCCGTATGGGCGCCGAGACTGACGGGCAACAACGCTGCTGTTTTACACAGATCGTTGAAGACCTTGGCCGTCAGAACTATAAGAGGGTACCGCACGATCTCCCTAGAGGCTGCATGTCTCCTAGCCGCGACCCCTCCATGGGACCTGGAAGCGAGAGCCCTTGTGTCATTGTTCCAATAGCACAAGGAGGCGCTGGAGTGGGACCACAGGCCTGCGTCTCGAGAAATCGAGGCTCAGCGGTCCCAACTCCGCCAGGAGCTCATGGAGACATGGAAGGTGCGACTTCAGCAACCAAAGTGGGGAACCACCACCATCGCGGCGGTGAGACCGATCATGGAGGAGTGGCTGCAGAGGCAGCACGGTGGCCTCACGTATCGTGCGACACAGATCATCACCGGGCACGGAAACTTCGGTGAGTATCTGTTTCGCATGCATCGTGAGGTCAGACCCGCGTGTCAATACTGCGAGACTTCCGGCGTAGACACGGCATTCCACACGTTGGTGGAATGCTCAGCATGGGCGAGTCAGCGCCGGGATCTCGTTGTGGGCCTGGGCGTATATACGCTCTCGCTGGAGACCACGCTACGAGCCATGGTCTCTAGCGAGAGTCAGTGGAATGCGGCCGTTTAATTCTGCGAGCAGGTAATGCTCGTGAAGGAGGCGGCCGGTAGGGTAAGGGAAGGGAGCGTACCCTCCCCGCTGAGTTCCGAAGTGTGCGGCGAGGGCGCCGCAGACGTGACTACGCCCAGGACCATCGACCTCCATGATCGGCGCCTGAGGACGATGGTTTAGTAACGAGTATACGACGAGTATACGAGGCCGCCTCTGCAGTCCCATCTCCTTGTCCAGCGTTCTGGAAGACCCTGACGCCCTGTTATCTCCGCATCCTCTTCCCATTGCCCACGTAAGGCTCTTGTATGAGTGCTATGGATACCTTACGCCTGGAGGCCTCGAGTAGGAAGTCTTGGGTTGCCACCTGTTTCTTCATTAGGTTTGCCTGCACGATTCTGTATGGGGTAGCAATGGCCGAGACGCCCTTAGTAGTACTGAGTGGTTGTCCGTGCTATTTCGTCCCATCTCATTCTTACTGAGCATGTGTTATACATCGCGATGTGCCGTGTGTCGCTCAACCCGTGTGTGCCCTAGTGTGTCCCGACGGCAGTTAAAACAGGAAGTCTGTGTTCCCACCTGCAGCTCCGGGCACTTGGCCTTCATATGAAGGCCGCCGCAGTGGCTGCATGTGGGCTCGGTACTCTTGCAGTGCTTCCTGCTGTGCCCATAACCTAGGCATAGGGAGCACTGCACCAATGGAGATTAATTTTAGCTTTAAAACTTTTCTCAAATTATGCTACATGTCAAAAGACCAAAATTCGTGTTACATCAAGAAAAACCAAAATTAGGTTAACAGGCAACAACATCGAAAATATGATTTGTTAATCTACTTATGATGTTAATGATGTTCAGCTACTTTTGGAATACTAGTGTTCAGCTACTTTTGGAATACTAGTGCTCAGATTTTTATGGACCTTTTGTATGTTGAGTTTATTTTGTTCTCTTGTTGCGTCACTGACTTATGACATTTTTAGTGTTCAGATGTTTTGGAAGTTTGAATGTGTTCAGCGACTTTTGGGGCCAACTGTACAAATACTTATAATTTTACTTAACTTTCGTAAGTATTACATAATAAAATCCACTGACTATGACTTTGGCCAAAACTTCGTGTTAACAAAATAATGCCTACCAACAACTTTTAAACTCCTTTTAACTATGATCAGGAATAAAACCAACCATAAAGTTGACTTAACTTTTAATTACATACCGTAAAGGGTTCGAATAAAATAAACCATCCCGTTTACTGGAACGAAGCCAAACGAATTGGTGCTTTCGTCATTTTTTGAATCATAAAAAAAACAATGTTTAGTGTACTGTAAAGGTACCTTTAATGACCAAGTATAGGATAACTATGGTCAAATTTTTTGTGTCTATTTCGACATAGATTAAAAAGATAATACACTACTATTTAAACACGATAGGTTTGAGGTAATCAGAAACGAGCAAACTTTGTCTACCCCGGGTAGACAAAGTTAGTTACAGTGGTTGAAATCAGCCACTTGCGATAAAAATCGCTAACTTATAAATGAATTTATATATGTTACTAGCGCTAATTACGAATATACCCTAAGCTTGCATGTAGGTAGAAGAAGGTATTCCAAGACAAAAGGATATTATTACTACGAATCCCAACTATGTACCAATGCGTAAATGTAGCACCATAATCAGTATAGATATTTTCCTTCTTACCTTGTCTTCGGATGTTATTCATCAACACACTCGCCCGCATCTCATCACAACCAGTCCTAACTTCAAAGGGACCGCGCCCTGTTATAAGGCACTCGGTTCACTTTTAATTAAACTTGAAACTTTGATCGAGACTTCAAAATACCGCTCGGAGTACGGCTAAACACAACTTGATTAATTTGTGTTAATATAACTTATAGAAAGTTAACAGTTAACTTCACAATCATTATAATAAACTTTGTATTCATTACCAGTCCCTACTGGTGACGTGCCTTTCTGGACGTTTACTTTGAAAGCTACCTTTACGAAGGGGTTGTTGGGTTCTAAGATACTTTAAAATACACAAAGATATAAGAAGATAAGGAATCCGATTTCCTTATACTCGTACTTACCCGAACGTTCCAACCAGGCGTTCAGATTATACAATTGTTATTATCTATTGTGTATAGTGTTCGGTGATGCCAATAGGCTTGCCCATATTACGATTACCAACGAAACTATGATAAAATATGGGTGTGCAATATATCACTGCTTACCCCTTATTTAGGCGGGATTCAGTCATCAAAACAAGAGTGAGTAAGATGTCATTAGGCGAGACTACAGCAATTATGGAAATGTGTCAAACAAATTAATGTGAGCAATGAAATGTGTACTGTATGCGCAATAGGAGCCCTGGGGGGTTTACATACCACATTAAAGTTTACAGGGCATTCGCAGAGCGGGTTTCATTATATTTTTATAGACGCAATCAAGTTCTTTATAACTGTGTCGGCTGATTCGTTATATTTTTTATGGGTGACACAATGAAGCTGACTGTTTTCACGCAAATTGTAATTCTGCTGACCTAAAATGTTGCAAAGTCAACTAAAGTTTTTAGATGACAGTCATATAAGGTGAAAATAACAAAACTAATAGCATTGAACGTGATTATGATCAAGATTGTCACAGTATCATAGTAATCATAGTAACATATCGAAATTGCGGAATGTACATACAAGTGAGTTTAGTCAAAATTTAGCTGCTACTCGAAATCATCGAAGATATTTTTTTATGTAATAAGTAGGTACATTATGGTTACAACCTTTTCACTTCCATCTAAAACGTTTCGATACATCACGAGGGTGTTAAAAACAAAATTACTTCCGTACGCCGACAGCTTTTGACGGGCTCCCGACATGACTTCACGGCTAACTTAATTATCTAATAAAAAAACATCACTAATATCACAAACAAATATAAAGCAACATTTGAAGTTAACATTGTTTATAACAGTATTAATAACTTTTGGGGTGCATGGGTCAGATCCTCCACGCGGTGCACCCCGGGCAACGGCAGTGGCTCCAACTCTGCGGCAACATACCGTAGAGTTGTAGCTACTACGGCAAATTCTGGCCAAGGTGGGGGTCTTGTCTCCTCAGAATGTGAGGAGCACAGACCCAACACGGTGGGGGCCTTTTGAGGCCCAGGTCTCTCCGCCGAACCTCTGCAGAGCAGAGTGCTGCTGTGCGGAGAAACCACCAGGGTGACGGGTCCGACATCACTGAGATCATCAGCGGTGTCGGACACGGTCTCGCAGAGACCACCGTTCGGCCGAACCCCGCCTGGCAGCAGGCGGGAAGCCGGTTCTTTGGAACCGGGAGGAAGAAAACCTCGTTAAAAAATCACCAACGGGGCGGGCGGAACGGTCTTGTGAAGACCCCCGCCCGGCCCAGCCGTAATCCTGAATTGACAGGACCGGTGGCCCCTGGGGGCCGCGAGGATGAACACCTCTATAAAAAATTAACCCAATCCCAAGCTCTGACACCCGGTGAGGGGATGAATCGTGCAGGGGAGCTGTCACGCCTAGGGACCGCGGATACCGCGTCACCAGACCTACCAAATGCGCCGCATTGCGCATCACGGGTCTGGATGACGCGGCCACGACGGAGGAAGTAATCTCCGCCGCCGTGGAGGCGGGCGGCTGCCCCCATGACCAGGTGAAAACTGGAGATATCTCCTTCGGCTCCACCGGTCATGGGATGACAGTCGTCCAGTGCCCCGTCGCGGCAGCACTTAAATTGGCCAATGGACGAAGCCTCCTTGTAGGGGGCTTCCTAAAGGCGCAGGTGCACCTCCTTCGTGCCCGGGAAACCAGGTGTTTCCGGTGCATGGTGGTGGGGCACGTCGGAGTGCAGTGCACAGCGGAAGACACCGTGGGCAATCGGTGCTTCCGCTGCAGCCGGCCCGGTCATAAGGCCAATGGCTGTGAGGCCCCGCCTCGCTGTTATAGATGCGAGGCGGAGGGCAAAACGGCGGACCATCGGGTCGGCAGCCGTACCTGCGCCGCCTCGAGGCCTAAACCTCGTCCGTCCGCTGTAGGCAGCGGGGGAGCCGCTTCTGCGCGGCCAGGTTCGCAGCGGGATGCTGACATGGACGTACATTAATGTACGCCCATGTCCGCATCCTGCAGGTGAACTTGAACCACTGCCGCGCTGCTCAGGATCTTCTGTACCAGAGCATCGCGCAGTGGTCCATTAACTTGGCCGTGGTCGCCGAGCCGTATTATGTCCACCCGGGAAGCCCGGTGGACCAGGACGGCTCGGCCTGTTGCATTTTTGGGGGTTCCGCCGTGGACACCTCGCGCCTTGCATTGATAGCAAGCGGCCGGGGATGTGTTGCGGGAATTTGAAGGGTTTGCGGTCGTGTCAGCCTACATCTCGCCGAACATTGACGAGTCTCAGTTGAGCTATGGCTCACTGAGCTCGACGTCGTCTTCGCTGCGTGCCGTCCTCGCCCTGTCCTGCTCCTGGGAGACTTCAACGCCTGGAGTGAGGCGTGGGGCTCCCGGGAAACCAGGGACAAGGGGAGGCTTCTTGAGGACTGGACCAGAACACGTGGTCTGGAGGTCCTCAATCGGGGGAATGTCGTCACCTTTTGGCGGCGAGGGGGGAAAACGATCGTAGATGTAACGTTCGCGTCCCCTGACCTCGCCCGCCGTATTACAGGCTGGCGCGTGGAGGAGGGTGAGGACTACGCACTCAGACCAACAGTACATCCGGTTCGATGTCGTCCTCTCACCTGACCTCCCACAGCCGGTAGCAAGTCCCCCGGATCCGCGTTGGGCACTTCACCATCCTGATCGGGAAGCTCTCCTGGAGGCATCCATCGTGCAGGCCTGGATTCCGGCACCGGACCGGCCTGCCGATGTGGATGCCGAGGCGGAGTGGTTCAGGAGAGCCATGTCGCAAATCTGTGATGCGGCGATGCCTAGGGTTACACCCAGACCGGCCAGGAAGCAGGTGTACTGGTGGTCGCCGGAGATTGCAGAGCTGCGCGCAGCATGCATCTCCGCCCGCCGCCGGTACACCAGGTTTCGCCAGAAGCATCGCCGCCCAGACGACGCGGCAGCTCGAGAGGCGGAGCTTTATCAGGCATACAGGGAGGCCAAAGGTATTCTCGAGGAGACGATAAAGCGGCCCAAGACGGCGACCCGCGAGGAGCTCCTGGAGACCCTGCAGCAGAACCCATGGGGGCGCCCGTACCTACAGGTCAGGGAGAAACTCCGACCTAGGGCGCCCCCACTGACCCAGAGTCTCCAGCCGCAGCAGTGGTGGTGGTAGCGGTGTCTCTTGACATCGCCAACGCGTTCAACACCTTGCCATGGAGCTGCGTTAGGGAGGCGCTCGTGTATCACGAAACGCCTCTCTACCTCCGTCGTATTGTCGGGGCCTATCTCTCGGAGAGGGCCATAGCTTTCCCCTTCTGGCTCGGGCCAGCTCGGCGAGATGTGTCGTGTGGTATTCCGCAGGAGTCGGTCCTAGGGCCGCTTCTGTGGAACATCGGCTACGACTGGGTGCTGCGGGGTGCGTTGCCTAGGGGCGTCGGCGTAACGTGCTACGCCGACGATACCCTCGTCACGGCGCGGGGTGCAACGTACCAGGAGGCAGCACTCAAGGTCACGACGGGTGTTGCTCGAGTCGTGGGTCGGATACGGCAGCTGGGACTGGAGGTGGCCTTGCACAAGTCCGAGGTTCTGTGTTTTCACAGTCCTCGGAACGGTCTACCCGAAGGTTCCAGCATAAATGTGGGAGGCGTTAGCATCGGCATCTAGCCCTCGATGAAGTACCTAGGGATCGTACTTGATAGCCGATGGAACTTCGGACCACATTTCCGAAGTTTGGTCCCCAAGGTGACGCAGGCATCGGTCGCGCTTTCGCGACTGATGCCCAACCTAAAGGAACCCAACGCTTCCTGCAGGAGACTGTACCTGGGGATCGTGCGGAGTATGGCCCTATACGGGGCTCCCGTATGGGCGGATAGGTTGGCGGTCAAGGGGAACGTGACTCTGTTAAACAGACCACTTCGAACCTTGGCCGTCAGAACCATACGGGGGTACCGCACGATATCCGGAGAGGCTGCATGTCTCCTAGCCGGGACCCCTCCATGGGACCTGGAAGCGAGAGCCCTAGCGTCATTGTTCCAATGGCGCAAGGAGGCGCTGGAGTGGGACCACAGGCCTGCGTCTCGAGAAATCGAGGACCAGCGGTCCCAACTCCGCCAGGATCTCATGGAGTCATGGAGGCTGCGACTTGAGCAACCCAAGTGGGGTACCACCATCATCGCGGCGGTGAGACTGATCATGGACGATTGGCTGCAGAGGCAGCATGGTGACCTCACGTACCGTGCGACGCAGATCGTTGCCGGGCATGGATGCTTCGGTAGCTATCTGTTTCGCATGCATCGTGAGGTCCCCCCCGGTGTCAACACTGCGAGGTTTCCGACGACGACACCGCACTCCACACGTTGGTGGAGTGCTCAGCGTGGGCGAGTCAGCGCCGGGACCTCGTAGTGGGTCTGGGCGTGGATACCCTCTCGCTGGAGACCATGCTTCAAGCCATGGTCTCCAGCCGGAGTAGGTGGAACGCGGCCGTGTCCTTCTGCGAGCAAGTCATGCTCACGAAGGAGGCGGCCGGGAGGGAGAGGGAACGTACCCTCCCCGCTGAGTTCCGTAGTCGGCGGCCAGGGCGCCCCAGACTCCGCGACTAAGCCCAAGACTATCGACCTCCATGATCAGGGCCTGAGGACGGCGGGATCGCCATCCGCCGTCCTTACAGAAGTAGGCTAGAAGGGTTGCGTGCTGCGGGGCCTTTGCTCCATAGCACGCAACCAGATTCACTCACTGACGCGGGATAAAACCCTTCCCCAACGACGCGGGAATCTTGTCCCGACCCAACACCCGAAGAGACCACACAGGTGGTCAAAATCCGCCGGGCGCCACTGGACATACCCTCTGCTAGTAACCAGAGACGCCCGGCAACGGACGTTAGAGCGGCCGCGGCCTTGGGCCGCGGAATTATAAAAAAATAAAGAAAAAAGTATTAATAACATCTAGTTAGGTATACCATTATTTTTTGTATTAGTTTGACATTTCTAATAGAATTGTCGGGATATTTACTTACCAGGTAACGTTGGTTTAAGTTTCCGACATTTCGGCGCTATTACAGGCGCCATGATCACGGCGGAAATATCCCGATAATTCTAAAAGATGAATATATTTTATAAGCTATGAAGTTCGCTAACTTTTTCTCAAATAATTTTACAATATAAATTGTAAAAAGCATAGTCTTGGGCAGGACTAAAATCAGCGACTGCTCCCTTTCCAGGAAGAACGGTCAATCAACTGGCCAAGACACCACTAGGCCAAGACCTTGAGATGACTATATATTGTATCAATATCGCGACATAAGCCGTGGCCAGAGCGAACCACTATGCCAGGCTGTGTGTAATGTTGCAATAACGTTTAGACACAGCTAGAAAGCTCTGATGCCAATAATTGTAATAGAAATGTAAACTACCATGATAGTTTCAATGGTCTGAAATTATTATTTTGAATCAATATTTACTATGTTCGGTAAGCCTGGTACTGTACGCTCGGTACATACATGACACATCACTTCCTTGTCTGCTACTTACTGAAGTGTGTGGCATTGTGTGTGTGGATTCTAAAGCACCTTGAACACGTAAGAGAATGAACGTCCTTGTAGAGGTCAATATAGTCAAGTTTGATCAATCGATATCTACCTCTTTGTAATAACCTATATCAAATTACTGATGGATTGATCTATTCTGTTGTAGGTCCCACGTAATTAAAGAAGCAGGCTAGAAGGGTTGCGTGATGTGGGGCAAAGGCCCCGATTCACTCACTGACGCGGGATAAAACCCTACCCCAACGACGCGGGATTCTCATCCCGACCAAACCCCCGTAGAGACCACACAGGTGGTCAAGGTCCGCCGGGCACAGTAAAGACCGATGTTACACCTACAATTTCTGTAGTCCGGGTTACTTTTTAGAGTTACCAGTATATTTATTTTTTAACAAAATTGTATTAAAGTAGGTATTGCGGGCGGTGGCTGTGGCGCGGCCGTCCTGTAGGCGCAGCCTGCTGCTAGAGCAATCAATCAGTGTCCAGCGATGTATGACACGAACGTGACGTCACCCCGCCCCGACACGACACGTCACAAACATAAAAGCTGTGAATATTGCATTTAACCGTAGATAACACTCATTGATGCCTACAGCTTCACAGTACATCATAATATGATCTAGGAGCCGTTGCAGATCGACTTTCACTCATCTGGTAACCAGATGAGTCACACTTTTTTATTAAATACTACTCATTAGATGTGAGAAAAGTGTTAAGGGCAATTTTTTTAATTAATTCTTCTTTTAAGGTTTGTTGCAGACAAGCCTATTCGATTGATTTTGTCATTAAAATGTTATCTTTTTGATGATATCAATTTGGATTGATCATATCGGTGTAGTTTTGTTGATTTACAAGATAAACAGTTATCTAAAGTACTTGCCAGGGAGTTATGAGCAGAAATTAATTGTTGCCCTACCTAGCCTATCCTGTGTGTTAAAAACTATAAGTTAAAATAAAACTCATTCGGTTGTCATAAGAAGCGAAGGTGGTGAAAGAAAAGTGATTTAAATGAATTCAAATAAAAATAGCTATTAACACTTTTCAATAGGCAAGTTATAACCCTGAAGAGGCCACACAGGTGGCCAAAGTCCACCGGGCGCCACTGGAAATGCCTTCTACTGTCACCAGAGACCCACAGCAATGGACACGGGAGTGGCCGCGTTCTCGCGGAATTAAAAAAAAACAAGTTATAATATGCCTGTTTGCCAATGCATAACATGTCCCAAGTGGCCCAAGGTGAAGGTCGTTCTCCTATGTCTCCTGTACTAATATTCGTGTGCACAATTCCCGGGGCATAATGTACGAGGTAAAATAGCCTACCTGTATACCATTTTATCAGAATTAGTTGGCCCTTATGGTTTTAGTGTGATGGTTAAGTATATCTATGGCTTACATTATACGTTTGAGTTTATATTATATTTCCAATATAACTTTATGCTATATTTACTTGAAATAGTGTGTATGTGTCCGTATTCAGCACTTGAGAGATGTACCTACCATCATCGGTCCTTGTCGCAGAACAATATAGTAGACTCTTCTGTGTCCTGGTGTCCTGGTGGTCGCAATCATCATTCACCGAGCCTTTTTCCAACTCAGTTGGGGTCGGCTTTCCAGTCTAACTGCGATTCGGCTGAACTTCGATATTTTCCGTGAAGCGACTGCCATCTGACCTCCACAACCCATGGGCGATATCGAAGTTCTTTAGTTAGACCGGTCGGATTTTTGATTTAGGGATCCAACTACCCGTAATGACTGACATAGATGTTCGTATGACGACCGGGACCGACGGCTTAACGTGCTCTCCGAGGCACGGAGGGGTCTCAGTGTCTTAAGAAATGGTCACCCATCCTCACCCATCCTAAGACCGGCCTGACTAGATGTTGCTTAACCTTTGCAATGTGTTAACATTGTCGGTTACCACTAGACCACGAGCCCCTGGTGGTCGGAATATAGGTTCAGATTACAGAATGGTTGTCGATTTTCTATTTTACAGTGTCCGGTAATATGCTTGCTCCCTGCGTGGGATCAGCGTGGGATCAACATAATTATTCTGTCTGTATTCAGCGATCCACGCCGGGGTATTTTATATTGTGACATGTATCAACAATCACTACAAACAAATATAGTAGGTACGTTTGATGATATAAGTGTAATACCACTATCGCTTTTGCTATAATTGTCATGGAATGTTTTTCAACGGTAATCAATTTTGTGGTAACGACAGCTGACAAGCGACCACAGCAGAACGAATGTGTACGTAGCCCAGGAGCTCGGAGGCTATTTAAATTGAAGAGATTAAAGTTATATTAGGTATATTATTACAGCAACCCTTGAAATTATACTCGTTGCCTTCGAATATTAGAATACAATGTTGGGGCTGACGTACTCACAACACAAACTTAATAACACAGAACAGGGATTTGGTAATAGGTTTACTCGGGGTGTATTATGATAAATAACATTGCAGGTAACTACTATTTTTTCTTCAATACTATATTCCTGACTGTAGGTATACAGTCTAGAACAACGCTCATACGACGAGAATGAATTTTTCTTCAATGTATGAAATACTTGCAATACCAAGTGATATGTTACAAACAGACGACTCCAGATGCCGATGCCTATACCGATATTGTAACACCACTACGTCGGAAACTTATCCAATATTCCGTATATACTATAAATATAGAAATCCTTTGTGTTACTCATATTCCTAACTGTTGGGCCTCTCGCTGTGACGCAGATTTTACAAATGAGGTACGAGGGCCGCACACAAATTGTTCCTGTTTAGAAATTACTAATATTATCACAACACGCGACATGTAAACTTACTACTAAATTATTACAAGCGGTATATTTTAGTACAAATTTGTTGACATACAGCTCCTAGACTAACACACATTGTTACAAAAATAGTTCGCTGCGGAACAATAGGCACGTGAGGGTTAAATCGAGACAATTAACAGTTAAACACCGGACTAAAACAATAAATACATGTGGAATCTTTGTTAAATATGTGATAGTACAATAAAACTTATAGTAGGTATGTACCTAATATATAGGTATAGTTTGTCTAAAAAGTCGTGACGTGGAGCTGGAAAATGAAAGCATTGGCAACAATCAATAGAGGCTATTGGAATCCAATAGCACTTTTGAGGACCAGCGAGATCGACACCGAGGCCCAAATAATTGCCGCCAACGCTTTAATTTTCCAGCTCCGCATCACGACTTGTTAGACAAACTTCAACAATAACATTGATACAAGGTACATACAAAGCTGAAACAGAGATACCATTCCATCAGATGATGACGGTGATGATTACCATAAACCTTTTCACTTGTAACACCAGAAGTACAATTCACGAGTCAGCACGTGTGGAGGAGGCGTAAGAAAAACTGGAGAAATTAGACGATATAAGTAAACGTCACCGAGCCACTATACACTTACTGTACAAAGCACAGCTTAAACTATTTGACATCATTTTCAAGTTAGAAAGTTCTAACTTGAAAATAATGTCGAATGGTTCAATTTTACCAAATTAAACCATTCGTGCTGGGAACAGCAAGGCCCTGCCACCAAAAATTTTACAGATAAATAAATTAGATATTGTACGGGCTATGGTTACCGTACAGAGAAAATAAAAGGTAAAGTTAACTCAGCTAAATCTAAGAATGTATGGTTATGGTAATATATACTGTGATTTAATGAAGTCATTGGCAATTTATTTCTGTATTTCAAAGCAATGAGTTTGCTCAAACTATTGTTAAAATATTTAAATATAAATTATAAATTACAAAAAGTGAAATGTCATCAACAGGCATCGACATCAACAGATCGAGCATGGTGCAGCCGCCTCCTAAAATACCGTAATTGTAGCATATTTTGTACTTTGGTGACTATATACTTATTTTGTTTTTGGTGCATTATACACGCCCTTTTTGATTTTGACACGGGACCAATGTACATTCGTCCACATTTAGTCTTAAGAAAATGTATGTATAAATGAGTTAATTATTGAAAAAGAGTGACCGAGAGTTTTATTGCCAGGTTCTTTCTCTCGGTTCTACTTATTGCTTTGCGAATCTGGCAGTACATGTAAATATAGAAGCAATGACATTTTTTTTATTTTAAGTACCTACTGACGTTTGTAAGAGCCATTTAGTGACCTATACAAATAAAATAAATAAATCATTTCAAAATCAAATCAGGACTGAAACCAACATTCGCTAACAAGGGGAATGCTGACAACTGAGCTACAATAATAACGCTAAGCGTAGCTCAGTTATAAATTAAATACTTATAGTAAACATCATTAGAAAGTTGAAAGTTAAAATTTTATTCTCATTATATTATAAAGGGGTTATTTCATGATTTTACCAACAATTTCTAACAACGAAAAATTCCAAATAAATTAACTGAAACAAAAGGAGGGCTTATACAATGGCAGCCCTTTTACATACATAATCACAGCGTCGGAATTTATAACTTTTATGACGTTACGTATAAAAGGTGCGACCGGTATTTGACCGGGGAAATAACGTAGTAGGGTTGTTGATGTAATTACCCCATGAAAGGATTCTTGGGCTCGCAAGCATTTGGTGAATGGGTCGGCATGCTTCATTGACGAAGATCTTCTACTTATTGTATGGTGCCAAAATGGTACCAGAACTATCCAGGTAGCCTCTAACTGAAAGTAATTTCATACACTTATAATCACGCCTCCTTCCTATTGGAGTGAACAATTTCATACACTTATAGTCACGCCTCCTTTCTATTGGAGTGGACAATTTCATACACTTATAGTCACGCCTCCTTTCTATTGGAGTGAACAATTTTTTATTTCCACTGGCTACGATCTTAGCATACTTCTTTCCATTCTTCAACTACCATAATTAATGTCATGCATATTCTCCGGTTACGGATACTTCTTAAACCTGGTCTTTGACAAGGATTCTCCGTAATTATCAAATTACGACCGCTTACACACTCGCTTTTATGTATCTGCTGAGACAATCTCATTTCATCCATCCTGTCTTTTGTTTCAGTAAAACTTGTGTATTAACTGAAATACTTTCATCTCTGGAAGTGTCTGAGAATAATTATTATTAAACACACCGCCGCCTTAGCAGGCGTTCCCCTCGCTCACATGATTATGACCTATAGGTCATAAGTTAGAAATAAAACAAATTGGCGTCTTGACAACTTACTAGACTAGATCTAGTTGCGCGGTTATTGTCATCCCCAAAAATGCCAACCTGCTCAGTTTTTTGTTGCAAAAAAAGGTCAGGCACATCTAGTTTACAAAAAGACGGTATTACCTTCTATAGGTAAGTATTTTTAATCAAATATTAATACAAATTTCTTTGTTTATAATAATCAAAGTCTCATTATTTCGGATTTTTCTATCAACACGAAGTTACAAATAGCAAATAAAGTCACACTTTTATAAACTACATCCACCTTGGTATCATTTTTGAAACCTGATTTTAATAGTCGATTTTGTCAAATTTATCGATAAAATGTATCGACACTGTTACATCAATAGTGGGCGGTAACTTTTGGTAGTGTCATTATAGTGTTATGATATAAAATGTATATGTATGTGTTTGTGAAAATGTTAATGTGTTATTCTTATTGTCATGTGTGAGTTTCGTAGTGGCACCCGATTGGGTTTGAGCGTCTGAGAATGTGTGCGTGTCGATGACCCCCCCGCACCAAACATGCTAGACTTTTATGTATCGGGAAAATGCATAATGCCTTGTCCCGTCGTATACGGCGACAGCGTATAACGACGACCGCGTTGGTCTATGTTATTAAATCCCGAAATGTATCAAACAAATAAAAGTGATAATCGGTCGGTGTAGGTAACCGTACATATTCTTGTATTAGTATTGTAAACACACACCTACACAATATCATTACTAGAAAACACCCTATGCGTAACAAATATCTTATCATGCAAATATTTATTCCAATTCAGGGATCAAACCCGAGACATCAAAATATAGCTAAGCCGAAATAAATACCTCTACGTTTAGTAGTATTGGCATTTATATTACTTATTTAGTTCTTATAGAAAAAGCTCTGCCTAGGTTCCTAAGGGATTTCTGCATTTTTCTATTACCTAAGATATGAAGAGAAACTTCATGATGTTTTATTGGGAAACTGTTTGAAAGTTTCTTGTCTGATACAATTTAAAATCAAAGCAACTGGTATGTGAGTATCAAGTGGTATGATGTGTTGCCACGCGATGTATCGTGTCATAGAGGTGGTGGGTTCATTACTGGCTGTGGAAGTAATCCACACCATAAGACACGTATGTATCAACATTCGCGAGTATATGGAACGACTGTTAATGTTACTGCTGGTGGACACGACAACTTCTTGGAGGATAGTCGTACCATGCACTAATGTGCTAGCATTCTTATTTAAAACCCTCTGTTAGTTCCAGTACACGCCTAAATAATGCCTAAATACATGTCAAATAAATTAAAATACACTTGTTTATTCTTCGACGATTGTGTAAAAATGGTACCGAGATAATTTCAAATATTTTAAAAGATCAAATCATTCAGTAAATATGAATTTACGATTCAATCAAATCAAGTAGGTAAGTACTTTACACAAACCTACATACATAATAATTACGTCTACGTCAAGGAGTAAGGTAAACCACAGGAGTAAGGTAAACCACGTAATAGGGGAAGAGACTTTTACCGAGTACTTTATAATACTAAAAAATCATACTGCAGATTAATAATGTTAATATATTTGAAGCCGGCTGCATTAACCTCACCGCTAGGAACTACGAGTATCACATCCGACAAACACAATGTTTAATTAAGCTAACCCATATAATTTACGCGACCGCGTTGGATATTGCATTGTGTCTAATGCCGTCGGCGGCGGCGTGTGGTCAGTGAATTAGGCTCTCCAATAAAATCACTAATGCTGAACTTTTCATTATATTTGGTTTTCATGAATCGACCTATTCAACCGAGTAATCCTCATCACTGTCTAGTTGGACATCAAATATTAAATTTTTAAACTGTGTGTAATGCTAGCATTAAACTATCACAGAATAGGGAGTAGTACTATTCCCTATTATGTGGTAATGCTTCAATTGTTTTGTCTATAGGTATGTAAGTACTATTCCCTATTCTGTGCTATAGGTGGATGGTTATTATACAATAGTTACAAGAACAATAATATGTTACTCCTATTTGGGCTTGATTAGCTAATAAAACACTAAGTAGGTACATCATGATTATTACCGAAAAATTATCTCTCTGAAACACACATTTTTTGCTCCAACAGTAAGAACTATATCTCACTAAGATATACACTACTCATGCGGGTCGATTACGGAAGATATTACACTAAATGTGGAGCAAGACATCGAAAGTGATGTAGAAAAAGAAGAAGAAAGATATAAATCCATATATTCCCTTGGGGAAAGCAGAGGTGAAAATTACACTCCCATCCCAAATTTTGCCACGTAATAGGGGATAAACTCGTTGCTATTACCTGACGATGTACACAAGAATGTAACATATAAAATTAAATATATGTTACATGCCTACAATATCTACAGTCTTGACATAACAAATAAATGCATAAAGTTATTGTTCCCTGTCATGTAAATTATTTTAATTTGATATGTTGAACCAACCTCACGTGGTGCACTTGCCGATCCACAGAGGAGGCTCTGGCAAACACCTGGTTAGTGGCAATACCTGGCAAAATTAGGTCGAGTGATACAGTCATGATTAATTAACTAGGTTGTTGTAAGTTAGAATGTGTTTGTTTCTGGCGTGTCTAGTTAAATAATTACAATAGCCAGGAATTAACATTTAGGCAAATGACCTTGTACAGTGGCTGTAGTTGAAACGAGGTTATGCCCATTTGTTGTTGTGCTATTGCTGTTAATTAGAATTTCACGTGAGTTGTATAAGTATAAATAATAAAAAGCATATTTTAGATTCTATTTTAATATATTAAAATGCGTCTCAAATTAAAGGACGTATTATTTTACTGAACAGAGCGAGATATATAGAAAAGATATATTATTTTTAGAATTCAATTTAAATTTCTTTTTTAATAATCAGGTAATAACTATGTTTGTTTATAGGAGGTTAATCTTTGAAACTACTGCTGAACGTTTACACATTCTTTCACTAATATATAGCTGTTAGGGTAGGTACGTGAAGAGCTTGCAAACAAAATCCATTACTTGTAAACAAAATACGAGGTAGGTATCTAAATAATATTACTATTATGTATCATGCAAATTGTGTCTTAGAAATTCATATTCTACGTTTAGTAATATATTCTACAAGGCAAGTTATTTAATGAAAAGGGTACAGTAATAGTAGCAACAGTATTTGAGAGGCTTCAAGACACGTTATGTTCACCTGCGTCCTGTTTTAATACCGTACGTGTACAAACCGTTCAGGGTCTTTGGGAACGATACATGAAAGATGAATTACGCTAGGAATACATCATTTAGGTTTGGTATCTTAACATGAATAGTGGGCTTTGCATTACAAAATATCGGATAGTAACTAGGGACTAGAATATCGCATCGAATTAAGCCGCTCACATTTGTCATCGAACTTCACAATAGTTCGTTTGATCACAGATTTTAGAATACTATACTACTCGTAGTTTGGTTTCATATACAAATTTACGTAGCCCGAAAAATTCTCGGCTGCTCGCGGTATACCTGCAGACCGACGATCCAGAATCTAGCCAATACGTATACCATATAGCCCGATAGCGGCAATAGACTCTCGCCTGGTTTTAAGTGAGACCAACAATGTGACGGGCGAAATGTGGTCATAATAAGTGTGCTTCAAGCTGTAATCCTCATATTTGAAATCTCAATGAAAACGAATTTTGACAACGCTAAAAAATAGTCATGAAATAGTCATAAATAGTCGTACATGTAAAAAAAATAGTCGTGTTATAGTTTCGGCGTTACAACTATAAGTTAATGAGGATTATGGCTTGACCGTCAAGCTGTAATCCTCATCTCTGGTGCAAGCAAACGGTAAAGCCTATCGAATTGGTTTAGGTTCCAAAAAATAGTCATGAAATAGGCGTAATGACATGCCAAATCTCAGAAATAGTCCTTCAAAGGTTCCAGAGATATAAAGGTAACCTGATGAGGATTATGGCTTGAACATTTGAAAACTTTCTCCGGAACGCCTGCGATTTTCGGTTTAAAGTTTATGCTAAAAAATAGTCGTGAAATAGTCGTATGAACGACTTTGAATTTGAGCTGCTTTAATTTGAAAAATAAAAAGTTATGTACGTATTTGCAAGCTTTCGATTGTAATAAATAAGGATACAAATTATAAATGTTTCACAATAATATCATATGAAGCTATCAATTTTGTACACGACTGTACTCCATACAAATGTAGGGCAAACAAAAACTTTTTTTTTCAAATAAAAGCAGCTCAAATTTATAGTCGTTCATACGACTATTTTACGACTATTTTTTGGCATAAACATTAAACCGAAAATCACAGGCGTTCCGGAGAAAGTTGAAGTTTTCAAATGTTCAAGCCATAATCCTCATCAGGTTACCTTTATTTATTTTATTTTGAAACTTATGCACAAAACTGTACAAAGGCGGACTTAAGACTTAAGACGTAGTAGCACTCACAAGTGAGCGAAATATTGAACTATCATGTGCAGAGCTATATAGAACAATATATTATTATTAGCGTCTATAGACCTCCTTCTGCAGATTACTACCTGTTTGAGTCCATTATGGAGGAAGCCTTAAAAAAGGTATGTAAATGTAAGAAGACTATAGTTGTATGTGGCGATTTTAATATTAATATTTTAGAAAACTCTCAGAACGCGCTAAGGTTCCTCAACCTTTTTAAATCTTTTAACTTACAAAATCTTTTTTGTGAACCAACACGCACCACAGCCACATCAGCTACCTGCTTAGATAATATTTTTTCTAACAGCGATGTAGATGAGAAATCTATAATACATTTTGTAAATTCAGATCATGCAGGTCAGTTAGCTAGATTTAAGTTCCAACATGTTCCATTATCAAAAAATATTGTTTGTAGACCAATCACAACTTATAGATTAGAAAAATTTAAAGAAAACATTAAGAATAAAGTACCTCTTTTGGAGTTGAATAATGATAAACACCCGAATGATCATTACGGAGATTTGTTCGGAGTAATCAAATACGAATGTGATAACATTTCACTAAAAAAAACAATAAATGTAAATCAATTTAAAATAAAATTTAGTGATTGGGCTACGCCTGGAATCTATAAAAGTAGAAGGAAATTCTATGAATTATACGAGATAAAGGCATCTACTAATGAGCCACAAGTAATTGAACAGATTAAAAAGTACTCCAAACTATTCAAAAAAGTATGTTCAACAGCTAAATCTAATTATATACGGGCTAAAATTGAAAAATCTGATAATAAAACGAAGGCAATATGGAATGTTATTAACAAAGAAACTTGTAAAGCAAGGTCACGTGATCGATCCTTCGAGTTAAAAATAGATGATAAACATATTAAAACTGATTCTGAAGTGGCCAATGCATTTGAATCTTTCTTCACAAATGTTCCAATCACCACTACAAATAAGTTATTTTCGTCAAAAAACGTAGCCAATTCTCTTCTTAAATCTAGTGTTGATAAATGTAGAATTAACTTTGATTTTCAGTATATTGACTGTGTCACTATACTTAAAACTTTTAAACAACTAAATATAAAAAATACCGAGGATCTTTGGGGCATTTCAACTAGTATAATAAAATCAATAGTGCCCGCTATAGCGCCTCACCTTGCATTCATATTCAATAAATGTATAGATGAAAATCAGTTTCCTCATCTTATGAAGTACAGTAAAATCATTCCTTTATTTAAAGCAGGAGACAAAAGTGATCCTTCAAATTTTCGACCTATTTCCATACTCCCATCCCTCAGTAAAATTTTTGAAAATTTAATCAATTGCTTTCACATTTTATAGACAATAAGTTACTTCATAACAAACAGTTTGGTTTCACTAAAGGCAGGAACACAACGGATGCAGGAGTTGCACTTGTGAAACATATATTTGATGCTTGGGAGGAAAAGCAGGATGCCATTTGTATATTTTGTGATCTATCAAAAGCTTTTGATTGTGTTGATCATGGGACTTTGCTACTAAAATTAGGTTATTATGGTGTTTCGAACAGCTCACTTGGCTTACTCGAGTCTTACCTCACTGGTAGAGTACAAAAAGTAAACATTAATGGCACCAACTCTTCTGGCGCCTCATTAGTCATGGGAGTACCCCAGGGCTCGATATTAGGACCCCTTTTATTCTTAATATACGTAAACGATCTTCCTTATTTCACTAAAAATCTTTGTGAGATAGTATTATTTGCTGATGACACATCATTAATTTTTAAAAGTGATAGTCAAAAGGTAGCACTTGACGATGTAAATAATACCCTTTCGGAAATATTGCAATGGTTCACAAGTAACAACTTGCTGCTCAATGCGAAGAAAACAAAATGTGTAAAATTTACTATGCCCAATGTTAGACAGGTGGATACTCATATTACTATGAATAATGAATTAGTTCAAATAGTCAATACCACAGTTTTTCTTGGGATAACTCTAGATAGTAAACTACAATGGGGTCCTCATATCACAGCCTTGGCAGGAAGACTTAGCTCAGCTGCCTATGCGGTTAGAAAGATAAGGTCTCTGACTGACGAAAAAACGGCACGATTAGTTTATTTTAGCTACTTTCATAGCGTTATGTCATATGGTCTGCTGCTGTGGGGCTCAGCTGCCGATATTGAGACAATATTCATATTACAGAAACGAGCTATACGAGCAATCTATAGACTCGGACCCCGTGACTCGCTGAAAGAATTTATTTATTTATTTATATTTTGTTCGCCAAATTGACGCCGCCCGCCTGGTGGTAAGTCGTGACGACGTCTAGCGATTGTGGGCCACTCTCACAGCACACATTACTATTGAGAGTGGCCCTCAACTTGACGACCTACTGATGTGCCTCTTCACGCTCCGCTTAAAGAACCCAGGATTATATGTGGGAGGAAACACGTGCACAGGCAGGGCGTTCCAGGCCACTATCGTTCGGCAGAGAAACGAACGTTTAAAACGTTCGGTTCTCGCGAACATGCTATCCACTGTGTGGGGGTGGCATCTCTGCCCGGCACGAGTCGTTCGGGATCGGAAGGAAGAGGGTGGGATCAGATTGAAGAACTCTTCAGAACACTCGCCGTGGTAAATACGGTAGAATGCGGCCAAGGAAGCTATTGTTCGGCGCTGAGCTAGCGGCTCAAGGCTTCCCGTTAACTCCGGACAACCAATAATACGGATAGCCCGTCGCTGCATAGCGTCGAGAGCGTCTAGCAGATACTTCGCGGAGCCGTCCCAGAGGTGAGAGCAGTATTCGACGCAGGGTCTAATCTGCGTCTTGTACAGCAGACACCTCTGGTCCGGTGTAAAGAATCTCTTTACCTTATTCAGTATTCCTAGTTTCCGCGAAGCTAGCCCTATACATCTTTCGATGTAGTTTTTATTATTGAGCTCTCGACGAACGTCTATGCCAAGGATATCAAGGTTGTCCTTCATTGGTAATAATGCATTCTGAAGAGAGGGTAGGGGAAGGAAAGGGGATTTTTTCGCAGTAAATGCACACGCCTGTGTTTTGCGGGCATTGAACTCGACCAGGTTCTCGGTACCCCATTGAGAGATACTGTCGAGGTTACGGTCGAGATCAGCCACGAGTCGTCGTCTCTCCTCCTCAATCTCAGATCGCCCCGCCGTCGGACGAACCGAGTAACTCCCGTGCAGTGTGCTGTCATCTGCATAGCAATGAATGTTCCCGAGGGATAGCATATCATTGATATGCAGAAGAAAGAGAGTTGGTGATAGTACGGACCCCTGCGGTACCCCGGCATTCACTTGCAAGAAGCGAGAAGCCTGGCCATCGCAGAGGACCCGCACTCGGCGCTCGTTTAAAAAGCTGGCAATCCAGCTGCACAGTTGAGGAGGTAGACCATATGCCGGAAGCTTGGAAAGGAGCGAAGCATGCCAGACCCTATCGAAGGCTTTGGCGATGTCCAGGCTAATAGCCAAGGACTCGCCGTGCCTTTCCATAGCCCCACCCCAGACATGCGTTACGAATGCCAGAAGATCACCCGTTGATCATTCATCATTGATTAGCGAGTGATCCTCTAGGAATTGCATGAGCTGCTTATTTATAAGGAGCTCAAGCACCTTGCAAATGACTGAGGTGACAGCTATGGGTCGATAGTTGCCTGGATCGGACCGATCCCCTTTCTTGGGGATCGGTTGTACGTTCGCCTCCTTCCAGACCTCCGGCACGAGCCCTGAAGAGTATGACAGGAATTATTTAAAGAAATTAATATTTTAACAGTTGCTTCTCAATATGTTTACGACAACATCTTATATGTACGGAAGAACATAGATCTCTTCAAAAAAAATCCGATAACCATAATTTTAATACAAGAAATAAAAATAAACTGGCAATGACAAAAATTAGACTTCATAAAGTTGGTAATTCGTTTGTTGGCAAATGTATAAAAATTTATAATAAAATTCCTCAGAATTTGGTTGACATGCCTCTTAATAAGTTTAAAATAGTAGTTAAAAAATGTTTGATGATGAAAGGCTACTATAATGTAGACGAATACCTTAATGATAAAAATGCATGGTCACCCTAATCTTCTGTTGTTGGCCACTCGTATAATACAATAGAAACTAATTGTAACAATGTAAACAAAACAATATTAAAAAAGAAAATGGATAATCTACCTGAGTTTCTTGCTGGTCTCTTCTCAGGAGAACCAAATTACCGAACCAGCGAAAGAATCATTTTCTAATGGTTATTTATGTACTTACTTAATTTAGTATTTTTATAATATTACTTGACAAAATTGTAAAATTTTGACATTCATATGTGCTCTTTATGTGCCTAAATTGAATAAATGAAATTGATTCTTTGATTGATTCTTGATTCTAATGCCACAGGCCTTATCTACTAGTCAACCTTTGGGTGATGCAGAGAGAACTAGTAGTAGGTGCTCAGAGGTTGCTATGACACACAATAATTATTATGGTAAATAATAAACTTAAATCCTAATAACTACTTATATAACTAACACTAATATACATACGTATATGACGTCAATAAACCTACATAATACTAAAACATACCTACATAGTACATACAATTTACATAAAATAGATACACAAATATAATTACATATAAAGCTACGACTTCTATAAAGAGTGAGTGACAAAAGTAAAAGAAAGAGAAACTGATTCTGCTTAGGAATCCTTATACAGCTCCTTTATATCTCTGGAACCTTTGAAGGACTATTTTTGAGATTTGGCATGTCGTTACGACTATTTCATGACTATTTTTTGGAACCTAAACCAATTCGATAGGCTTTACCGTTTGCTTGCACCAGAGATGAGGATTACAGCTACGACGGTCAAGCCATAATCCTCATTAACTTATAGCTGTAACGCCGAAACTATAATACGACTATTTTTTTTACATGTACGACTATTTATGACTATTTCATGACTATTTTTTAGCGTTGTCAAAATTCGTTTTCATTGAGATTTCAAATATGAGGATAATATGACCATAATAAACCCCTCTGGTTACCCCTTTGGGTTTAAAGATGTGATCATTACTCAGAGTATAATTACTGTAAATACAATACAAGTAAATGGACAATTTGTGAATGTAGGACCGTCCCGTAAAATATTTTGAAAAAAATTGTAAGCGTGAAAATTAAAAAAAAAAGTAAAAAATATTGTAGAAAAAAGGTTGGAAAGTGATTTATTGTTAATTATATAACGATAACGTTTGTATGTTATGTTGTATGTATATAATTTTCGCCAACTGTTGCTGTCCAAACCTCGGTGCTAATTTGGACACTGTCGTAAGCAAATCTACGTTCATAATGAACAAACAAATCGGAGATAGATTTTCAACCGACTTCCAAAAAAGGAGAAGGTTCTCAAGTCGACTGTATGTTTGTTTATCATTTTTTTATGTTTGTTGCCTCATATCTCTGGACTGGGTGAACCGATTTAAATGAAAGGTATTACTTCTGAATTGTCATTTCAATTTGGTCCCATTCCGAAAGTTATTTGGTCCCATTTCGGTCATTTTAATTCGGTTGTTGTGTCAATTTTTGACGTGTATTTTTTTTAAATATATTTTTTTTTCCAATGTCATAAGTTCTTAGATACACAGTTATTCGTATAGAGTATTGTAGTCAAAGGGCATTATAATTCATTATGCAATAGCATGTCGTATGCATAGCACTAAGGTGTTCAATAGACGTTAAAGACAGCAACATGCAGGTCCAATTTCCCAGTGAATGCGCTCGTGATGTGCACAGACTGGTCGACTATAGACGCTTGCTTGATTGCACAGAACGGTCCAAGCTTAGAGCACTTCTATGTCTACTATTGACGAACAGAGATTGGTCATTGTTGTCTAAATTGATTCTAGTTCTGTTATTATAACGAGTCACAAGGATAGGGATTTTACTTGAGAGAAATATAATTTGTCAACAATAGAGATTTACAATTTTTGGCAATGAAATGAAATGAAATGATTTATTTATTTGTATAGGTCACTAAATGGCTCTTACAAACGTCAGTAAGTACTTAAAATAAAAAATGTCATTGCTTCTATATTTACATGTACTGCCAGATTCGCAGAGCAATAAGTAGAACCGAGAGAAAGAACCTGGCAATAAAACTCTCGGTCACTCTTTTCAAATAATTGACTCATTTACACATTTTCTTAAGACTAAATGTGGACGAATGTACATTGGTCTCGTGTCAAAATCAAAGGCATCAGGCAAGTTTATATATTTTACGGTTACTGCCTTAACCGCCCACAAAACGGTTTTAACGAGGTATGAGTCGAGATACCCAGAGTTGAGCTATTGCTCTGAATCGGGGTGTCAAATTAAACGAATTTTGAAAAGTTTAGCGTACACCGGTTACGCCTCGCTGTAGCTGATTTAAATTAGATGTATGCAGCACTTCAAGTGGTAGCCGCAACATATATTATAGTTTATTTAGGTATAATATTATTATAAAAAAACTATATCACATGCGTGATTCGATAGGTACGTACATATAAAAATATATTTCCCTGTATTACACTATTATCAGCCTAAGTATTGATATACAGGTAGAGCATGTCATAAATGTGTAATACTCGTACATAATAGGTTTTCTTATTTCTATTGACTCTGAAAAAACCTTTTTTTATATTTTTCCAAAGAAAACAAAGGCAAATAATTTCCATATATTTGAACACTCCGACGATGACCTAGTAATGGTACCGGCAATTAATATAAAAAAGCTCTTTTGCCCTTCAAATGTAAAATGAATTCCTGCTACCGGGCTCTGTCCCTCCTTTTCACCCTAATATTCCAAAACTTAACGCTGTTTATTGAAATCTCTAAGAATGCTTTTAGTTTGTATTTGGAAAGTGGTGTAGTGGCTGTTTTGACTTTTCACTCCATTTCGCAAACGTTTTTATTATTATTTAAGTCACATATCGTGGTATAACTTTACTTCTATCTATTATTATATTGCATTTTAGCCTAGGCCATCATTCGGATAGATGGTTCTTACGTGTTTATGATGGTCTATAACCGTTATATCGAATGGCTAACGAAGTCATTACGCACCAGTATTTTGACGATAAGACAGATAGTTTTAAACAAGTGTACTGAAATGGAAGGTGATGAAACTTTAAGCATATTTTACTGTAACGATAATGTTTATGGCTCCCCGTTTCATATCTAGTCAGGCTTTCGTCCTTCAGTGGAATATGACTCTAACTAATCAGCTTACGGTCACCGTCGACGACAATGTGTATCCACGGTTGACCCAAAACCATTGTTCTTTCTTCTCTTCTTCCTGATATTCCACCAGACCGTTCATTTACTTATTTAGAAGTGTCAATTACTAAGTGTTCGTTCTGGCACTTATTTATGCACAATGGTCAAAATGTTCTCGAATGCTATTCTGAGATCATTTTAATTTCAACTGTGACAATCCCCCTATTTCGTATGTTTAGTATTTCATTTTATACGACCATTAACATTAGACGTAAGAGGTACACAACCATTTCAACTGGGGATATTGCTCTCAAGTTGGTAAACGAGCAATCCAAATTAACAATGTGAGCAAGGAGGTTTGAGCATACGTTACAACACAGCATTTTCTCAATTGACTAGGAGAGAATTATGTTTATATGTGTACATAAGTTGCTTTTGGTATATTTGTATGTATATTATGTATATAAGCAGTAAACAACACTATCTTAACATAAGCTTGTTAATCAAACTAAGTTTAGTTTTTATTTGGTAAACTTATATGCATAAATTCATTTCCGTAGAGCCCGCGGTACGGAAACTTATTTAATTAAAACTTATCAAGTGGTTCGAACAGTCGAGTGCTGACTTACTGAGCAGTACCTACCTAGTAGTGGCACGAGTAGCTCGCTCGGTGTGAACGGACCTCAGAACTGTTCAAGTTCAAGTTCAAGTTTCGAGTCAAACCAACAAATTGCAATTGGTATTAACTGAACAAATTTTATAGATCCTTTGGAAATTGTGAGATTTATTACCAAACTACAGAAAGTCTTGGCTATTGGAATTTTAGTTTCGATTACAGAATGTACATAGATTTTCTACAGCATACCATACTCGAAAACGATAATACCTACAAAATTACTGTCAAAATGTGGGTGAGTAGTTTACCTCTGCCAAAAACCTTCACTTAAAAAGATAGCCCATTTTAAATTTAAATCTAACAATACTGCTAATAACTTTGCGGTGAATACTTTGGTTTTACGGTCAAATTACGTTTATGCGTTTAATTAAATTAATTTTCTCCCTGTGAAAGTCCTATGTAGTAAACGAAACTTGGTCTTTACTTGATTTGTATCTGAAATAATCTCTCAGTGGTCTTTTATATAGAAATAAAAGTTATTTTCTTTTCAAAGTTTTACACCAGATAAATATCAGGGACCTCAATTACCATTAGTGGATCTGATCTCGATTCTATTCACTTTCTCGTGGTTAGAATTTATTTATCTTTGCAAAAGTACTCTGAATTTAAAGATAACGTAGATCCTTTATAAGGAAATACTCAGTAAATCGGTGGAAATTTTAAATTATTTATTATGAATGTTATCAGGATATAATAGTACTCGTAAAACTGTTAAGCACTTAATATAATAATATTGTTCTGAATAAGAGGACCTTAGTAAATGGTTTGCTAAGGATTGGCTTTCGTAGCTCACAAATACTGTTGTCACAAAGTGTTGGCAATCCATTTACTAAATTGTATTAATTTGTTATAAGCAACTGTTGTGACAACTGTCTTTGTGACACACTATTGTGTAAATAAAATGTTATTTTTTCAAAGCCAGAGTTTATTTTTTATTCTTTGAAAAAAGGGATTTGTGTTCCAAACTTATATATGTCCATAAAAAAATACTTTTACTCTTTCTACTTATATTTTTCTGTCACTACAGACTTTCAATAAAACAAGCTTACTTTTTTTTTTTTCTATTCCGCGGCCCAAGGCCGCGGCCGCTCTAACGTCCGTTGCCGGGCGACTCTGGTTACTAGCAGAGGATATGTCCAGTGGCGCCCGGCGGACTTTGACCACCTCTGTGGTCTCTGCAGGTGTTTGGTCGGGATGAGAATCCCGCGTCGTTGTCGTTGGGGTAGGGTTTTATCCCGCGTCAGTGAGTGAATCTGGTTGCGTGCTATGGGGCAAAGGCCCCGCAGCACGCAACCCTTCTAGCCTGCTTCTGTAAGGACGGCGGGTGGCGATTCCGCCGTCCTCAGGCTCAGATCATGGAGGCCGAAAGTCTTGGGCGTAGTCGCGGAGTCTGTGGCGCCCTCGCCGCCGACTACGGAACTCGGCGGGGAGGGTACGCTCCCTCTCCCTCCCGGCCGCCTCCTTCGCGAGCATGACTTGCTCGCAGAAGGACACGGCCGCGTTCCACCTACTCCCGTCGGAGACCATGGCTTGAAGCATGGTCTCCAGTGAGAGGGTATCCACGCCCAGACCCACTACAAGGTCCCGGCGCTGACTCGCCCACGCTGATCACTCCACCAACGTGTGGAGTGCGGTGTCGTCGTCGGAAACCTCGCAGTGTTGACACCGGGGTGTGACCTCACGATGCATGCGAAACAGATAGCTACCGAAGCATCCATGCCCGGCAACGATCTGCGTCGCACGGTACGTGAGGTCACCATGCTGCCTCTGCAGTCAATCGTCCATGATCGGTCTCACCACCGCGATGATGGTGGTACCCCACATGGGTTGCTCAAGTCGCACCCTCCATAACTCCATGAGATCCTGGCGGATCCGCTGGTCCTCGATTTCTCAAGACGCAGGCCTGTGGTCCCGCTCCAGCGCCTCCTTGCGCCATTAGAACAATGACGCAAGGCTCTCGCTTCCAGGTCCCATGGAGTGGTCCCGGAAAACAAGCTTACTAGAATATTTTATGAGTCAGTTGTCTCAGATGATCTATACTTATAGTTTGAAAACCATTTATTCCAATGATACAACAGTATCATGCACATGATGAGGATTGACATAACTACATACAAAAGTAAAGTACAAACAATTCAACAACTTTAGAATAAAAAAAAAGTAAGTAAATAATGTTTTATCTAAATCAATCTATTAATTCCAAAATACCAGTTATTATATAATTTTTGGTACACAAGTTGTGCAACCGATTTTGAAAAGCAGACAACGCAATTAGCAAGTAGAATTTAACTGTAAAGCCAGTGAAAAGTTGATAAGTACCTTGGGGCAACATAGTTCGATCATACAGTTCGATTGGTTGCACTATGAGGATTTATAAAGCAACATAGTGCGACCAATCGAACTATGAGGATTTATAAATCAACATCGTTCGATTGGCCGCACTATGAGGATTTTTAGGCATTCAGTTGCGCAATCCCATTTTGAAATTCTATTCTTGACTGATATATAGTTACATTAGGCTCGTGGGTTAGTGGTAACTGAGTAGGTTAATAAATTGCAAACGTTAAGTAACATCTAGCCAGGCTGGTCTTAGGATGGGTGACCATTTCTCTAGACATTGTCTCTAGTCGAGAGCACGTAAAAGCCGTCGGTCCCGGTTGTCATACGAACATTCGCAGGCAGTGGTTACGAGTATTTGGAGCCCTAAATCAAAATCTGACTGGTCTGATGACTGAGTTTATATTGCCCATGGGCTGTGGAGGTCAGATGATAGTCGCTCTTCGGAAAAATTCAAAGCTAAGCCGCTCTTGGATTACTTCCAGTCTATAATTTTATCAAGTTGTAGTGTAAAATCGCTCACCGTTTCGAAATAACAGGTAATTTAAACTTCTTTGTGTTAGATGCAACTTTAGTCTGCAACCTATCAGTCAATTTGTAACAGTGTAAGTCAGCCTTACCCACCAGCTGGATCAACGGGGAGGCCTATGAGTCTCTTTAGGGTTATCCCAGGGCGCCAGTTCACGTATGAACGGTGTGTGTGATGATAGGAGAATTCAATAAGGTACAACAGTAGAGAGAGTTCACAGAGTATATATATTTCTAACTTCAAAACAAATAGACACTGGATTTTAGAAATAGTTATAAGGTTTATACAAAGAATATGTAGGTAGCCCCTATTACACCTCTTAAAACATTTAAACAGTATTGATTAAATTAAATTATTGAGGTTACTCGGACAAAGGTAGGTGTGTGGCTACTGGCCTACTCCTTAAAACATAAATTACAGGTATGGTAATTATTTTAAACTTGACCTTAGATTATGACGATAGTTCTTGAAACTAGAGTAGACAGTATTATGGATGAAGAACACGGGATTAGATGTTGAGCAAAGTACTTAGCTTAAGTGTTTGGTCCACGCAGTCAGCTGGGATTGTCAGGGGGGCGCACGTGCTGTGGTCCTGTGAGCCCAAGACAACCTCGTGTATCCTTGCCGTAGGTTGATTAGACTTTATGCGGTACTGCTCCAGAAACGTCGACTACCTTAGCAATTCTGCACCAAGATATCAGACATCAGTAACAAAGTCAAGATACGCTCTTTGGAATGCCTAAAACAGAAAAAATGCTTCCACGTTGTCCAAGTCGAATGGGATGGAACACTCCCAGCCCCTTGAGATCACGTTAGATAGGACGCTTGTAATGCATCGACAATTGCTTCGATTAAATTTATATTCTTCCAAGTAAAATAACTTCTTCCAGAATGTAATTTTGTTGGTTAAGTATGCGACAGATGTAGTGTTTGAATAGATATTATCAGTAAAGTATTAAGCAGTGGAAAGAGGCCCACGACAGCTCGCGCTGGCTTTTTATCAACTCCGAGCTGTTTCTAGATTCTTCCTTTCCTGCAAAAACTAGTTCAAACCACTTTTCTACAAGCAAAACTTATCGTCAGCCGGAAACTCCTCTATAGATAAAAAGCAACATCATTGACATTCACCTTTTTAAGAGAATATTATGACATGGCTAGATAATACTCTGCCTAGTTCCCACTAAATCCTCTACAGTGCGCTATACAATGTGTAGAACACCGTATGGTGAATGAATCATAGTCAAGACTTGACGTTTGTCGAGTTGACATCTATACATCAACTGACACCAATGACGTTCATAATATCATTACAAATGTTTGTTTACGTTTTGTGAGTGTAATGAAATTACGATGTTACAAATTGTTAGCTACATACATAGACTGGAAAGCCGACCCCAACTGAGTTGGGAAAAGGCTCAGTGGATGATTATGTGGCTACATTACGTCTGAGTGCTATAGGCAATTTTTATGTCGGTAATGTGATCTCGTGGGAATTCGGAACGAGAAACCTACACCAAGCGGGCGGAGCCGCGGTGATCAGCTATGATAATATTTAATATCTACTTACAAAATTGTTGAACACAGACCCCAATATCAAGCCAAGATAACAATAACATTTATGTTAACAAACAATTTAACCTTAATGAAGGAAAATAATTTTAAATCTGTTCTCTCGTTGAAGTCCCTCGAGTAAGGTGAAGGCGCGATTAGTTTGCAAACGAGCGTGCGAGTGCACAATATTAACATCCGGGCAGACCCGGGTAAGGGTACATCCGGTCATAATTAACTCGTCCGACAGACCCCTCAACAAGTTATTAGGACCTTTCTTTCCTTGGCATTACAACATGAAATAGACAATGAGTTTTATAGCGCCATCTGAAATGCCACCTTTGATTACCCATCCATAGATTCACCAGACCGTTCTGGATATCTGAACTTACATTTATGTTGTACGAAATAGTCAGTGCATGGAAGATCAATTATGAAGACCGTATATTGCTTCCATGATGTCACTGAAATCTTTATAGAATCACTATCCTTGGTATGGTCAGGTACGACAGATGTTGCAATTACACTAGGCACTACAATTTGAAGCTAAAGCTAAACTTACACCTTTTCTTTTCTCTATAATATTATTATATTTAAAATTGGTTCAATTGAAAAAAAAAACAATTTGTCGGTACAGTAAATATTACTTAAAGATTCAAACTGAACTTGGCGAACAGAAGTGCTATTATTGGTCAGTTGTTAGAAGCATTTACTCTGAGTATCTAAAAAATCTGACTAATTGCGCCGCATTCCTCCTAAACAATGCGTGTGGCAAGTCAAGGTTAATGTTTACATTGACATTATAATAATAATACGTAGGTCACACTATAAGTTTTGCGTAACTTAAAAAACAACATGTTAAAACCAAAATATTATGTTTATTGCTTTTCAAAATACTCTCCTTTACATTTTAAACATGTTTTCATGCGATCGAACCATTTTTTAAAACAGGAGGACCACAGATCTGAAGGCATGTTTTCTACGTGCTGATTGAACGCTATCACTGCCTCTTCGGAGTCGGTAAAAGTGAAACCTCTCATCAAATCTTTGATTTTGGGAAAAATACAGAAATCACAGGGTGCTAGGTCGGGACTATGCGCAGGATAGGTGACGAGTTGTACTTTTTCGGAAGCTAAAATGACTTTGTTTTATTGGCCGTGTGTGAAGAAGCGTTGTCATCATGTAGGAGAACGCGGCTTTTGGGTCGTCTTTCGCGAACTTTTTCTAACACCCCGGGTAAACTAATGGTAGATTACCACTCGGCATTAACACTCTTTTGATCTTCAAGTGGAATTGTACAGATGGGACCCGTAGCTGAGAAAAAAAAACGCGATCATTTTTTTACCAACGTTTCTCGCCTGCCTCACTTTTGTTGGCTTGTTCTCATTTTCAAATACCCATTCACAAGATTGCTGTTTTTTTTTAGGGTTCAAAACAATAAATCCACGTTTCGTCTCCTGTGACAATGTCATAAACACAAAAACAGCATACTTACCCTGTATTTTTCTGTATTTCTGTGTGTTCTGTGTGAAAATTAAAAGCATTTTCTTTCTTCTTTCTTTCTTAAAATCATAAAAAATCATCGCTCTAAAATCTTTTCGACTTAATTCCATTTTCGTTGCATACGTAGAATTTTGATGTGTGATAAAAAACAATTGACAAATGATTTCCCGCCAATAGTTTTATTTTTATTAATAAGAAGGTTGCAACGTTTAAAAAAATATAGCATTCGAAATTCAAATAGTTCCGATTAGCTAGAAGTGCAAAACTTTTAGTGTGCCCCATGTATATCTATGTAATTAAACATGTTTATGTGTAAACCTTGGATAAGTTTAAAAGCTATACGAGTATAACATTTCTCTATATTTTTATTCAAGTCGAATCAAAAGCTAATTTTCCACAACATATTGATATTTCTCATAAATATTCCAGCAAGCGCGATGAGGCGATGTGATTTTTCCTATCTCCAACGAAATAAGAAATGTGAGCTTAATTCTGTGCGAAGCTCTATTTTTTCGCTCCATTCAATCATTTATCGAAATGAGCAGCCAAATTAATTCGAACATTGAGTACTGAGGAATTTTCGGGTACCAATAATGTGCTTTGGGTGTTCAGATTTATTTAACTGACTTTGTGAAAAAGGTATTTATTTTTACGGACGATGCATGGCGAGAGTGGCAGTAAGTTCGAGGATTACAAACTCTCAATGACGTTAAAGCATATTTTTAATAGGCCTTTAAGTAAAATCAAAATAAATATGTTGGACAATTCACACAACACCATCCAGTCTCAAACTAAGTAGAGCTTGTGATATGAGTACTAGACAAACTGATACAAAAACTTATGTACATTTCTTTCTGTAAAGACATACATGTCATCAAACATACTTTGTGTGATGACATATACAAACGTATATGTCATCACACAAAGTTTGTCCCGACCGGGAATCGAACCCGAGACTCCGGCGTCGAAAGCTGATGCACTACCGACCACGCCACCGAAACAGTCAAAATACAACGATTTCAAATAAAACGCATCCGCACTTTTATATACTCGTATTATAATCAACTTAATATGAATTCCAAATTCGATTCCCGCAACGACTCCCTGAACCGTAACATGATCGCAATAGGGATCACAAAGATCCCGCCCGCCAAGTAATCGACACTAGAAACATTCGATTCCGATGCAAATCGAGTACCCGTCTTAAATAGAACTTAATTTTATTTTATCTTACGCTACCGTCCGCTATCCCGTCTCGTGTCCGCAAACAATCACTTTACAGCAGCTCAGCAACCAGCAATCAGAAACTTTGCATACATTGCGTCCGAGCTAACCGATCTGTGAAGTGCGAACCGTGTCAAAGGCGCGATGTAGGTGTCGTACTGCGAAATGATTGTAAGTTGGTGCGTCTGCGCGGGCTGGTAATCGATATGGCCGCAGAGTCTGTGCTGCGACCTGGTTCCCTGCATACATGCACTCAGCCTGTCACCTTTATCACATCTTGGCTGTGAGTGTCGATATCTGAAGTTGCTGGATATTAGCTTTACAAATCGAACTCGAACAGACTCTAGGTAAAGGAATTCCATCATACCAATTCAAACAACTTGATTCGTATTTTAGTCATGAATTAAAAATTTTAAGGATGGAAGCATTTTCTTGGGTAAATTGCCTCGGGAAAGAGTTTATTTTTGGTTTTCTAACTAAGTCACTGTACCGTATCGCATATGTCGCGCACTGAAAATTATTTATCTTGATTCAAAACCTAAATACATACAATATTCGGCACTGTTTGGTCCTTATTATATTATTAACTAGCTGATCGCCGCAGCTCCGCCCACGTGATTAAGTTTACTCGTTCCCGGTTCCCGTGGGAACACATTACCGGAATAAAAAGTAGCCCATATTACTCAGGGTGAATGTAGCTTTCCAATGGTGAAATAATTTTTGAAATCGGCACAGTAGTTTTTGAGTTCATTCATTACAAACATAGACAAAAATACAAATCTTTCCTCTTTATAATAGTAGTTAAGCGCCTTCCAACTATAAACTAGAACTAGTCACAATAATAAGTGTAGTCAATAATATTTGTACGTATTTATTTCACAGTAAATAACCTACTAGAAAAACGTCACAAACAGATGAAGGTCGTAAGATAACCTTCGTGTTGAAATATTGTTTTGGACCCTTGAAAATAAACATTATTACCAGTCCCTTGTACACAACAAATAGTTTGCAATATCTTATACCCGATACACTATTATAACTTTGGTACGTGGGCGTGGCTCCGTGTAACGTGACGTAGGAATTGATGTGGACAATACAAAGCTTTGAAGAAACGATCATTCGAAATGTAACCCTTAACCTGGAGATGAATAAAAATTTCCTTACCTATTGAATAGGAATGTGTCAAAAAGCCTCTGTTATCTAAATTTATCCGCATTTATTTGTTCATGAAATACCTCGAACTCTGCTTTAAGACACAACATTCCACTGGTTAAAGCGGTATGGATTTATAAACTAATTAACAACATGATAGCGTAGTGAATGTCTCCGTCTACCCCTTCGGGGATAAAGACGTGACTTGTGTACATTTTTTTTTTTTTTTTTTTTTATATTTGGTTCGCCAAATTGACGCCGTCCGCCTGGTGGTAAGTCGTGACGACGTCTAGCGATTGTGGGCCACTCTCACAGCACACATTACTATTGAGAGTGGCCCTCAACTTGACGACCTACTGATGTGCCTATTCACGCTCCGCTTAAAGAACCCAGGATTATATGTGGGAGGAAACACGTGCACAGGCAGGGCGTTCCAGGCCACTATCGTTCGGCAGAGAAACGAACGTTTAAAACGTTCGGTTCTCGCGAACATGCTATCCACTGTGTGGGGGTGGCATCTCTGCCCGGCACGAGTCGTTCGGGATCGGAAGGAAGAGGGTGGGATCAGATTGAAGAGCTCTTCAGAACACTCGCTGTGGTAAATACGGTAGAATGCGGCCAAGGAAGCTATTGTTCGGCGCTGAGCTAGCGGCTCAAGGCTTCCCGTTACCTCCGGACAACCTATAATACGGATAGCCCGTCGCTGCATAGCGTCGAGAGCGTCCAGCAGATACTTCGCGGAGCCGTCCCAGAGGTGAGAGCAGTATTCGACGCAGGGTCTAATCTGCGTCTTGTACAGCAGACACCTCTGGTCCGGTGTAAAGAATCTCTTTACCTTATTCAGTATTCCTAGTTTCCGCGAAGCTAGCCCTATACATCTTTCGATGTAGTTTTTATTATTGAGCTCTCGACGAACGTCTATGCCAAGGATATCAAGGTTGTCCTTCATTGGTAATAATGCATTCTGAAGAGAGGGTAGGGGAAGGAAAGGGGATTTCTTCGCAGTAAATGCACACGCCTGTGTTTTGCGGGCATTGAACTCGACCAGGTTCTCGGTACCCCATTGAGAGATACTGTCGAGGTTACGGTCGAGATCAGCCACGAGTCGTCGTCTCTCCTCCTCAATCTCAGATCGCCCCGCCGTCGGACGAACCGAGTAACTCCCGTGCAGTGTGCTGTCATCTGCATAGCAATGAATGTTCCCGAGGGATAGCATATCATTGATATGCAGAAGAAAGAGAGTTGGTGATAGTACGGACCCCTGCGGTACCCCGGCATTCACTTGCAAGAAGCGAGAAGCCTGGTCATCGCAGAGGACCCGCACTCGGCCCTCGTTTAAAAAGCTGGCAATCCAGCTGCACAGTTGAGGAGGTAGACCATATTCCGGAAGCTTGGAAAGGAGCGAAGCATGCCAGACCCTATCGAAGGCTTTGGCGATGTCCAGGCTAATAGCCAAGGACTCGCCGTGCCTTTCCATAGCCCCACCCCAGACATGCGTTACGAATGCCAGAAGATCACCCGTTGATCGCTTTGGCCTGAAGCCGTATTGTCGATCATTGATTAGCGAGTGATCCTCTAGGAATTGCATGAGCTGCTTATTTATAAGGAGCTCAAGCACCTTGCAAAAGCTCAAGCACCTTGCAAAAGCTCAAGCACCTTCCAAAACATGTAAGTACTCTTGTTTTTATAAAATAAATTTGTATTCAGTGGTGGTTTAAATATATCACGTATCTCGGCCTCTTATCACAGTAGGTAGTTCCTACCCAGGAACATTCACAATAATAATCATACATTTTACACAGAACCACCTCACACGTACAATGTAGCCTTCACAATAATCTGTCTAACCCCAGCCTCCTCCCGCTGGCTCAGTAATACCGCAATGCCATAAAATATAGGTTTAATTTTATATTTTTATTATAAGGTGGTCGACACTCGAGCGCTTATAACTTTCATATAATTGTACTCCAAAACATCGGCTCACATTCAGTGGAAGCATTGTAATATTTATCATAAACAATGTTATCAAATAACGCACGTCAAGTTGCTCGAATTTATATTATTTGTTTTTCCATCACGTCTTAAAAGTTTTAGATAATTCAATTGAATAATATTATTATAAAACATTAATTCAATTCAATTTATTTAAGAATTTAGACAACTAAATCCTTTTGTCCTGACATACATTAGAACAATAAAATAAATAATAATTTTTTTTATCTAATTTTTTAAGAAGGCTTCGACAAAAAATAATACATAAAATCAAATTAATTAAAAGAATAACAGTAGATAATGAATAAGGCCATGATCCGATCACGTAGTCCCGTGCAACCTAGTGAACTGACCAAAGACTGCTCGTCGGGGATCGCCCACAACCTGTGCACCAGCGAGGCCACTTTCTTGAGCATAAGCGCGTAGAAATCGTCTGTACTTGTAGCAGCAAATATTTCTGATGCACTACAGTAATGGGAAAGCCCCACCAGCACCCTGAAGATGTTAAGTATTATTTTGCACACGCAGGGCGTTGTATGACTTTAGCGTATAAGTGGTCCATAGGCTACTTGAATACAATGTTTGGCAGAAAGCCTTAAATAACATGATCTTAACATTTACTGAGCTTTTAGTAAACCTGCGAGCTAACATATTTCAACTTACACACAACGCCCTACGCTCTCTCTCAATATCACGATCACCCTTTAGATCTTCGGTCACAATGTTTCTCAAGTATTTAAACTTTGTTACCTGACACTATAGGTGGATTCGCCCACATATTGCCAACCACATTATAGGACGCACGTAATAGGGAGCGAGCCTGTTGCCGTTTCCGGGTGCTTAATATATATATGACTTTTCCGGGTATCAAAAGTTGCACCGCGTGTAGGTGATGATAACTTGGGCCGTGGAGATGTTGATAGAGCACCCTATACCTCCTGCCCCTTAGCATCAACGAACAACTTTAACTTAGTTACAATTACCAAGAACGATGTTGTAAAGAGAATTGACAACTCGGCGACAAGTTATACACAAACCTTGGTGTACGAGCTCCTAATGAAGCGATAACTACACCACCCGCTGCCCGCTCCTATTTGTCACAAGCACAAAAACGGACGACGCGACGCGACACGACACGACGCGACGCTACCCGCGCTCTATTCACTCTTTCTATCACATGCTAAGGAATTCTCCATTAACGCGCCAATACGTGTGACGAATGTTCACAAAAACGCTAGCTTTAGAAAACCTATTTTGCACTTGGTAACGAATCAATGCCAGCGTTAGTCAGTTATATCGATTTCACTCCTAGAAGACGACAACTAACCTTATACTTACTCCAGTCATTTAGACCAAAGATTGACCGGCCCATTGAAAGTTTTAAAGGAGAGTTTTTAAAATTGAAGATTTATAGATTTAGGTGAAAACGAGTTATACAGCGAAAACGCGTGTTGAATTAGATGTTGCGGTGCTCTTATGCCTAAACTATTAAAGTAACGCCGTGAACTCAAAATTTTAAACAGAGCCGTAAATTATTAAATAAACTTCTTCAAAATAAAAAAGTCCCCGCGGCCTTGACGGTGGCGCCGCGGCGGCTGTGGCAGTATATACGGCGACAAAAAACAACGTTACAAGTTTTACTTTTCCGCGAAATACACATCACGAGCAACCCGTGAGCTTCACATTGTCACCCACGAAATAACACAGAGCAATATCCCCTGCCCCCTGGCCCCTATACTCCTCTCTCCCGCGAGACACTTCATGTTCTCG
The DNA here is from genome assembly GCA_963556515.1 of Nudaria mundana. Taxonomy (NCBI): domain Eukaryota; kingdom Metazoa; phylum Arthropoda; class Insecta; order Lepidoptera; family Erebidae; genus Nudaria; species Nudaria mundana. The sequence goes on from OY748287.1 coordinate 26,608,183, forward strand.
CCGCGGCCCCGCGGAGGTCTTTGTCGCGTTCTCATTACCGCGACCGCAGCTGGGGGGTGGATTAAATACTTTAACTCGACTCCTTATGTTATAGAACGTCCTTTTCCTTCAATGTTTAAAAAATGTATAACTCATAATAACACTATACATATACGTCGCTCGTCGTCGTTATGGTTTCATTTTTCTTGAATCTTTTCTGAAATGATAAGCATGCGTTATGAGCTTTTGTTAAACCTCTGCCCTGACCTACACTGAGAGACACCTCGGGTATACCCTTTGAAGGATAACTTCAAAATCCCAAGTCATTGGTCCGTCAATGCGCTAATCATGCGGTAGTCAATAGGGATCAGCAAATTGAAAAATAAAATACAAATCTTAATGTTGGCTGTAACTTCATTTTGTTGTAGTAAATTGCTAATTTAGTATGTATTACGTGATGTTTCATATTTCAAAAGGTAACCATCTATCTGCGCGATTAGCTCGTTACAAAGGTCCGCGTCATTACCTGAACCCACCCAACTCATAATAGGAAATTATGAGTCCGGTGGTTTCAATCTGCATGTTTTATATAACCCGTTACAGTTTCAACCCTTTTTAAATAACTGTAAAACGGATCATTTAAAGTAAGTGTCAGAATTGAATCAATTTATCAACGTTATCTCACATACTACAGATAAACGAATTATATATAATATAAAGGATAGTCTTTAACTTCTTTTCAAAAAACCTTCGGTTTGGACTAAGAAAAATCCCTCATCAACTTTTTGAATTTATCGCAACAGACTTATTATGTCCGTTTAGATTGAGGAGCCACATTTCGTATCTTAATGAAATTTATATAGGTATTTAGTAGTAAGTTTAAAAATTTTGTAGCCTTAATCCTCGAATTTGTAGTATAATACTTCAAAAGTTATAAGAACATAAAGGTGGCTCCTCAATCTAAATGTTTAGATTGAGGAGCCTCGTCATAACTAGGAAAATCATGGATGAATATTTACCAAAATTAGGTATGATTTAGTAGCATTCGGGATTAGTTAGTAGACAAAATTTGAGTTTTGTAGTATTAAAATTAAAAAAGTTATCATACATTATATGTGGCTCCTCAGACCATTACTTACGAGTCGTCATTTTTCATAGAAGGAGTCGTACAATTAATGCGCAATTTCTTGGTCATTTAGTAGTAAGTATTTTAGTTTTGTAGGATAAGGTTCAGTAATTAATTATGAGTGGATTAGGAGATATGGCACATTTTAACTGGCTCCTCAATTGAGACGCTTAAAAAAATATATTTGCCTCTAATCTACTTATACTTGTAACGAAATTTGTAACAAACACATCAATATTTAGTATAAATTTATACTAAATGCCCGTTATAATTCTGCCATAAAAAAGTACATATTTACGAACTTATTAGCTATTCTATAATTTCCCTACAAATTATTTCGTAGGGTGTCCATAATATATTAGTCCAGAAATATTATTAATATTTATATATAAAAATAAGGCCAAGTGTGAGTCTATTAAAATTTAAACTTTCTAACTATCACGGTTCATGAGCCCAAGACAGACGGACGGACAGTGAAGTCATAGGGCGTTTGTGCATTAGACGGAATTTTTCGGTAGTATCGGTACGATACTAATAATCAACTCAAACGAGTGAGAAGGTTAACGGAAATAGGCAACTATTTTATTATTATATTTCTGTATTTGAAAGCAATAAGTTCTTCTACTACTGTTAAGTATTTAGGCAAGTATACTTAAATCACAAAAACTTAAATGTCATCGCCAGGACTCGAACCCGTGACTTAACAAGGGGATGCTCTGACCACTTAGCTAAAATTAGCAATACCAACTTCATCAAATCTTTAGATTTCTAGATCGAGCTATTTATTACCAGTACAACAATTTTGACATTAAAAAAGGGTTCCGTAATATTATTCAGAGTAACTCCGATACTGGGTTCAAAACGACCATAAAATCACCGTGTTTAAGGAAATGTATTGCGACGATTTCAGTTCCTGTGATTAGATTCGATGGGCTTAGATGATATTTTATGATCATCCATACATAAATACAAACATACAAATTTAAAACTGACAGACTACTACGGTGGTGTGGTCGGTAGTGCATCCGCCCTCGACACCGGAGTCTCGGGTTCGATTCCCGGTCGGGACAAACTTTGTATGATGACACACGTTTTTGTACCGAAGTCTGGGTGTTTCCTATGTATAATAATCGCTTATTTACCACCGTTCACTTCTTATGTATGTATTTACAAAAAAAATGTATAAAAGTATTTATTTCAGTTTATCTAGTACTCATATCACAAGCTCTGCTTAGTTCGAGGCTAGATGGCGTTGTGTGAATTGTCCTAATATAATTATATTTATAAAAACAACTATTAAAAAGTATCTAATGAAAGCGTATTATTCTAATAAAGATTATATTGATGACAGAGATGCCTGGAAATATATAGGTAATATTCTTCACATCCTGCCTACGCCGGGCGCCACTGGAAATATCTTCTGCGTGTGCACCAAAGACGCTCGGCAACGGACGTAAGAGCGGCCGCGGCTTTGGGCCACGGAATTAAAAATACATGCTGCTTATAAATATATATGTGTGTAATAATTAATAATATAAGTACTACTGTGGCTCGTGGTCTAGTGGTAACCGACAATGTTAACACATTGCAAAGGTTAAGCAACATCGACTCAGGCCGGTCTTAGGATGGGTGACCATTTCATCATTGAGACCCCTCCGTGCCTCGGAGAGCACGTTAAGCCGTCGGTCCCGGTTGTCATACTAACATCTATGGCAGTCGTTAGGGGTAGTTGGAGCCCTAAATCAAAAATCCGACCGGTCTAATTACAGAACTTCGATATCGCCCATGGGTTGTGAAGGTCAGATGGCAGTCGCTTCACGGAAAATATTGAAGTTCAGTCGAATCGCAGTTAGACTGGAAAGCCGACTCCAACTGAGTTGGGAAAAGGCTTGGTGAATGATGATAAGTACTACTGTAATGAATTGTTGATTATTTAATTTTGTTTAACAAAGTCAGGTAAACTTAGTTGATATTTTTACTTTTTAGTTTTTTATATTACTGTCTCATAACCATAGGCTTTATATCATAAAATTTTGAAATCATAATTCGTACTTTTCGACCTAAGATTAGATAAAATAAATTTCTAAAATCATTCATCCTGTTTTCATTCATATAACATGGTTACCCTTAATAGCAAATTCTTAAGGAATATCTAAAAGTAATTTGGCTTTTAAATACCAAGTGATGCAATGTTGTTGTATACATGTGTATTTAGTAGAAATTTATACTAAATGTTAGTGTATCTAGTTTTTGATTCTGTTGTGATCTCAGGTAGGTACAGTCAATTATTCATTATCTAGAACGTCTGGATTGAGGAGCCAGATAAAATGTGCCATATCTCCTAATCCACTTATAATTAATTACTGAATCTTATCCTACAAAACTAAAATACTAACTACTAAATGACCAAGAAATTGCGCATTAATTGTACGACTCCTTCTATGAAAAATGACGACTCGTAAGTAATGGTCTGAGGAGCCACATATAATGTATGATAACTTTTTTAATTTGAATACTACAAAACTCAGATTTTGTCTACTAAATACTCGCGAATGCTACTAAATCATACCTAATTTTGGTAAATATTCATCCATGAATTTCCTAGTTATGACGCGGCTCCTCAATCTAAACATTTAGATTGAGGAGCCACCTTTATGTTCTTATAACTTTTGAAGTATTATACTACAAATTCGAGGATTGAGGCTACAAAATTTTTAAACTTACTACTAAATACCTATATAAATTTCATTAATATACGAAATGTGGCTCCTCAATCTAAACGGACATGACTTATTTAGTTTTTTTATTTACAGACTTATTTAGTTTTATAATATACTAGAGGACGCACGCGGATTCGCTCGATTGAAAAAAAATATACACAAAAACTTTTCTCGAAAACCACTCTATCCATTGGTGAAAACCGCATCAAAATCCTTTGCGTAGTTTTAAAGAATATTTATTTAATAGGTATTTACATATCTACACTAAACATATCAACAATCTTAAAACTAGTAGTGATAGTGATATAGTGATCAATAAAAGTATTAGTGATCGTATAAAAACGTGATTTTAAGTTTTATCCTGTGGAAATTGGAATTCTACTTATATCAAACTTAAATTATTAATTATGATAAAACTTCTTGGTGTAAAAATGTTAATTATGATAATACTCGTACTTCTAGGTGCAAAAATGTTAATTATGATAATACTCGTACTTCTAGGTGCAAAAATGTTAATTATGATAATACTCGTACTTCTAGGTGCAAAAATGTTAATTATGATAATACTCGTACTTCTAGGTGCAAAAATGTTAATTATGATAATACTCGTACTTCTAAGTGCAAAAATGTTAATTATGATAATACTCGTACTTCTAGGTGCAAAAATGTTAATTATGATAATACTCGTACTTCTAGGTGCAAAAATGTTAATTATGATAATACTCGTACTTCTAGGTGCAAAAATGTTAATTATGATAATACTCGTACTTCTAGGTGCAAAAATGTTAATTATGATAATACTCGTTTCTTCTAGGTGCAAAAATGTTAATTATGATAATACTCGTACTTCTAGGTGCAAAAATGTTAATTATGATAATACTCTTTTTTTTTTTTTTTTTTTTTATATTTGGTTCGCCAAATTGACGCCGCCCGCCTGGTGGTAAGTCGTGACGACGTCTAGCGATTGTGGGCCACTCTCACAGCACACATTACTATTGAGAGTGGCCCTCAACTTGACGACCTACTGATGTGCCTCTTCACGCTCCGCTTAAAGAACCCAGGATTATATGTGGGAGGAAACACGTGCACAGGCAGGGCGTTCCAGGCCACTATCGTTCGGCAGAGAAACGAACGTTTAAAACGTTCGGTTCTCGCGAACATGCTATCCACTGTGTGGGGGTGGCATCTCTGCCCGGCACGAGTCGTTCGGGATCGGAAGGAAGAGGGTGGGATCAGATTGAAGAGCTCTTCAGAACACTCGCCGTGGTAAATACGGTAGAATGCGGCCAAGGAAGCTATTGTTCGGCGCTGAGCTAGCGGCTCAAGGCTTCCCGTTACCTCCGGACAACCTATAATACGGATAGCCCGTCGCTGCATAGCGTCGAGAGCGTCCAGCAGATACTTCGCGGAGCCGTCCCAGAGGTGAGAGCAGTATTCGACGCAGGGTCTAATCTGCGTCTTGTACAGCAGACACCTCTGGTCCGGTGTAAAGAATCTCTTTACCTTATTCAGTATTCCTAGTTTCCGCGAAGCTAGCCCTATACATCTTTCGATGTAGTTTTTATTATTGAGCTCTCGACGAACGTCTATGCCAAGGATATCAAGGTTGTCCTTCATTGGTAATAATGCATTCTGAAGAGAGGGTAGGGGAAGGAAAGGGGATTTCTTCGCAGTAAATGCACACGCCTGTGTTTTGCGGGCATTGAACTCGACCAGGTTCTCGGTACCCCATTGAGAGATATTGTCGAGGTTACGGTCGAGATCAGCCACGAGTCGTCGTCTCTCCTCCTCAATCTCAGATCGCCCCGCCGTCGGACGAACCGAGTAACTCCCGTGCAGTGTGTTGTCATCTGCATAGCAATGAATGTTCCCGAGGGATAGCATATCATTGATATGCAGAAGAAAGAGAGTTGGTGATAGTACGGACCCCTGCGGTACCCCGGCATTCACTTGCAAGAAGCGAGAAGCCTGGCCATCGCAGAGGACCCGCACTCGGCGCTCGTTTAAAAAGCTGGCAATCCAGCTGCACAGTTGAGGAGGTAGACCATATGCCGGAAGCTTGGAAAGGAGCGAAGCATGCCAGACCCTATCGAAGGCTTTGGCGATGTCCAGGCTAATAGCCAAGGACTCGCCGTGCCTTTCCATAGCCCCACCCCAGACATGCGTTACGAATGCCAGAAGATCACCCGTTGATCGCTTTGGCCTGAAGCCGTATTGTCGATCATTGATTAATGAGTGATCCTCTAGGAATTGCATGAGCTGCTTATTTATAAGGAGCTCAAGCACCTTGCAAATGACTGAGGTGACAGCTATGGGTCGATAGTTGCCTGGATCGGACCGATCCCCTTTCTTGGGGATCGGTTGTACGTTCGCCTCCCTCCAGACCTCCGGCACGAGCCCTGAAGAGTATGACAGGCGGTACAGACGCGTTAATACTGGAGACAACTCAGCTGCACATTTTCGTAGCACCACCGCCGGAATGCCGTCAGGGCCACTGGCTTTCCGCGTGTCGAGTGACCGCAGCACTGCCCGTACATCACATTGCCTGATAACAATATCAGGCATTGTGTGGCCACAGTTGGCGATGGCGGGGGGCTGCAGGCCACGGTCGTCGACCCGGGAATTAGCCGCAAAGAGGTCTGCGAGCATATCCGCTTTCTCTTGGGCTTTGTGAGCCAGTGTTCCATCTGGGTAACGCAGCGGTGGCAGCGAGGGCTGACAAAAGTTAGATTGCACGGCTTTGGCCAGTTGCCAGAATCCACGGCTGCCCGTGGGATGGGAAGTGAGCTCCTGACCAAGCCGCGCGACGCGCTGGGCATCCGCTCTCTTAAAGGCCCTCTTACTCGACTTTGTGGCCCGGTTGTACGCTGCTTTGAGGTGGCCCACGTTTGGGTCGCGCACAGCCCGGGCCCTGATCCAGGCGCGATATGCCGACTGTTTTTGTCGAACAGCTTTGGCACAATCTCGCCCGAACCAGGGACGGGCTCTGCGGATACTGGTGACATCAGTGAAAGGGATGTAATAATCCATCCCTAAACTGATCTCGCCAGCAATAGCAGAAGCACTATCCGAAGGAGCCTTTCCTACAAAGCAGCGCTGGCTCCAGGGGACGGACGCATAATAATCGCGTAGACCGTCCCAATCCGCTGACGAGTAGTGCCATAGTCGTCGTGACGTTTGTACAGGACGTGCAGGAGGTGACACCTTCATGCCAGCGTGAACAACACAGTGGTCGGAACTACCCAGTGGGGCTCCTACCGAAACACTGTACTGGGCTGGGCGACTCGTCAGCAGTAGATCCAGCAGAGCGGGCGCGTGATCTGACCTGTCTGGTATCCGGGTGATCCCGCATACCATCTGGGTCAGACCGTGGGAGAGAGCGAACGCATGGGCGGCTCTACCCGCATGATCAGTCTTGAGGGACCCCAGCCATTCAATGTGATGGCCATTGAAGTCCCCCAGAAATACTAGGTCAGCGTTCGGGAACCGCACCTGCGCTTCATCAGCCGTCTCGCTGAGGTACTGGAAGAGCTTTGTTGTCTCAGAATCCCCTGTGTGGGATCGGTAGACGCACACGTAGATCTGGCTCATAGAGCCATGGTCTACGTGCAGCCAAAGGACGGAATTGGAGGGGTTCTCTAGGCAGCGCAACCGGCGGCAGCAAACATCCGCCCTAACGAACACGCACACCCCGGCTTTGTCTCGAAATTGTTCCTCGATGACATAGCCGGGGTAACACAGGTAAGACGTGTCGTCAGGGCGGCGTATTTGTGTCTCCGTGAGGAACATCACAGCGGGCCGTGCCGTCTCAAGGTGGTGGTGGACGGTATCGAGGTTCGCATGGAGTCCACGGACGTTAGTGAACTCCACCTCGAAATGTGAAGTTGTGGGGTTTCCTAGGGCCGCTGTGTAACGTTTATTTCTTTTTTGTTGCACTGCCATTGTAGATTTTGAAGAAGAAGCGTGAAGACAGGGCGACATTTGGTGCAGCAGTAAGTGACAAAGCGCAGGGGCTAGCTTTGTCTAGAACCGTGTGGTTAGGTCGGAGCCGACTCGCCGGACGGAAGGGCTCCCAAACCCCCCTGATACAAGGCCGCCGCTACCCCACACCGGTTACCACCCGGAGCGGCGACCCCACATCAGGATTATGCGCAACATGTGGGGCAGCCTCCTGGGGTGGTTGGCCCCAGGCGGGCCCCATGACTGTGTTGCGGGCGGCCGCGGCAACGCCGTTGCTAAGGGTCTCCCTGGCCGGCGAATCGACCCACACCACCCACACTAGACTCCGTTTCGCCCCCACTGGTCCCATGCCTGCTGCACCATACATCGCCCCGGGCCCGGCGGTGCAGCTGCTGAACCCCTAACGCAACCCAGCCTGGGCTGGGTTACTTGGGGGGCTTTAGCACAGCTGCACGGTGGTACCCCCCCGGACCAACACTGTTGTACCACCTGGTACCCACGTAGGGGCCGAAGCCTCTCCATAGGTACCGTAAATTAACGAGCCTCGTCCGTTTATCAGCAGGTGCGCCACTAGCAGGTGAGGTCGCTGGGGCCCTATAGATGTTGGTAGAGCCCCTTTGCACCCAAACTCGTACTTCTAGGTGCAAAAATAAACTAGAAAACTAAGTACATTCTATTCTATTACATTCTACCAAAATACCAACAACTAAACTATGCGCGTAGAGCACGTAGCACTCGTAGCGCGTAGCTCTATACGTAGCGCATTATCCGTAGCAATTTTACATACACTCGCTAAATATCTCCACTCGCTATATATAATATCTCTTTGTTTGTCTCTCTTCTTATATTTGGTTGAGTTGCTTTACAAGTAATTTCACCACACAATATGATCGCCTTCAGACAACCATTGACATAACACAGTACGCTATCATAACCAATTAATCTTGTTGACACACGCTAACAAAAAGGCTCCGTGACCTTGAGTGTGACGTCACAAGATAACTTATGTTAGCCTCTTTGGGACACAAATTTCAGATAAAATAAGACGTAGTGGTTACGTTACTGAAGGAGACCTAGGAGAGATGTGACGTTGACTGAATTTTAGACACAAACATTGGTAACTTGTACTATGATGTCGTTACAAGATATATATAAATAAAAATAAATAAATATGTTAGGACAATTCACACAACGCCATCCAGTCTCAAACTAAGCAGAGCTTGTGATATGAGTACTAGACAAACTGATATAAATACTTATATACATTTTTTTTTGTAAATACATACATATTATATATAGGAAACACCCAGACTTCGGCACAAACGTATCTATCTTCACACAAAGTTTGTCCCGACCGGGAATCGAACCCGAGACTCCGGCGTCGAAAGCAGATGCACTACCGACTACGCCACCGAAGCAGTCAAATGTCGATGGAACCTCACATAATACTTCTTTGTGACTCATAGACTCTGTGTCAGCGAACTTAGAAGGGATTTTATGGACTATCTATACAAATCAATAATGTTGAAGTATCTGTTTGTAAGTCCAACAGCTTTTCACTAAATGCATGCAAGTAAATACAATACTTACATAAAAAATCTAATATCAAATTTTTCTTTGCCTGTCAGTCCGTTTGTTTTGGCTAATCTCTGTATTGGGTGGACTGATTTTCACGGAACTGTTATTGGTATAGATAGCTGATGTTAATAAGGAGTAATTTAGGCTACTTTTTATTTCGGGAAATGTGATCCCGTGAGAATTGGAAATTAGAATACCAAATTTAAATATACATTTATTTTCAGTACATAGCCAAAACAAAAAACGAAATGAAATAAAGTGCAGCCTAGTATTGCATTCTGTTTGCTCAAAGAATAACTGAGAGATTTTAAATGTTCTCACAATAGGAGTCGCGTCCAACAGCCAAAGGGTTAAGTGGAATTTCTAAAGAAAAAATGGTGAACATGGTACATTAGTAGAATATACAACAATAGAGCCGACACAGGGTGCGCGGGTCGCCGGTAGCAGGTCGCAGGTCGCCGGTAGCAGGTAGCTCGGGCGCTCTACGGAGATTGTTACGTAAATATTGTAGCCTTTTAAGGGAAATTACGTCCATTATAAATATAGGACGAACATTATACAGGTAAAAGTGCTTTCATTTTAAATGTGAAAAGAGCGTTCCAAGTTGAATAGAGTAACTTTTGGCATCTTTTCTCAACAATGGCTCCAGATAGTATCTGAAGGTAAGTCGGCGAGTTTTTGTTATTCTTATATCTAGGTCGCGGGCGGCGGCGCTATCAAAGGAACGATGCCCAGTTTACTCTCATTACTCAGAAAACCTTGACATCTGATGACCGAATAAACTATGTTTATTCGGTCAATGGAAATAAATCTGGTTATTTGCAAAAGCAACTAGATGTTTTGAATGAGGAATATTTCTTGTAAAACGGGAAGCCTATTACTAAAACTCCGCTGTCCGTCCGTCCGTGTGTCCGTCTGTCACTAGGCTGTATCTCACGAACCGTAACAGTTAGACAGTTGAAATTTTCACAGGTGATACTCGTATATCTTATTTGCCGCTATACTAAAAACTAGCAACCCTTAGCGCAAACTACGCAAGTAATATTTTTTTTTTTTTTACTTTTTGTCAAATTTCTAATCTTATCGCACCACTTGAGACCACGACCTTTCCAACGGTGTGCCACACTTGACTGTGCGACTCTTAGTTTAGGAGGAGAAGCGGCTTCACTGGCGTATTATATATATATAGATAGATACATGTCAAAAATTGTCACAACAACCGACTTGAAATGACCGAAATGGGACAAAATAATTGTCAGAGTGGGACCAAATTGAAAGTTACACTTCAGAAGTAGTAGCTTTCATTTAAAAAAAATTTAAATCGGTTCAGAGACATGAGGTATCAAACAAAAAAAACACAGTCGAGAACCTCCTCCTTTTTTGGAAGTCGGGTGAAAAACAGAATAAAATTAAATAGTTAAAGGGCTCACGTACAACCAACGTGATTTTTTTACGGCACCCTTGGTGTGCGAGTCCGACAACCACTTGTCCGGTTTTTAAACATAATAAACTCATAAAAGACACCTAATTGAAACAAACTAAAATCAGGTGATATTTAATCATAATATTATAGTCTTAAAAGTCTTCCATGCTGGCCTGGGAGCGAAGGAAAAACTTAGAATGGTCCAGCCCTTACACAACCCGGGGTGTCGTAGAAGTCGACTGAGGGAGATGGCCCGGTGCACAATAACCAGCACTGCAGGGCACCCATCAGGCGGGGGACAAACCGTCCACAATAGCATTCCCAAGGAGGGTTGACGTCAGGCAGGCGGCCGGTTGTAAAAAAAACCATTGCCAAAACCATTTTTGCAACATGAGGAGCAATAATAGAGAGCGAAATAGGGCTAGGGCGTACCCCACAGGCGACGCGCAGGGACAGCACCCGGTACCTGTGGGAAATGGACAAGGGTTGTCGCATAGGGGGTGGATACGACGTAAGACGCAAGCCCATCGCGAAAGAGAAGTAAGACTGAGGTATGCAAGTTGGAATGTTGGCTCTATGACTGGGAAAGGAAGAGAGTTGGCCGATGTGTTTAAGAGAAGAAGAATAAATGTGGCATGTTTGCAGGAGACTAAGTGGAAGGGTGCAAGTGCTAGAGAGATTGGTGAAGGATATAAGTTATATTACATTGGGAGTGATGGAAAAAGGAATGGAGTTGGTGTAGTACTGGATGGTAACTTGAAAGAATGCGTGACGGATGTGAAAAGAGTAAACGACAGGATAATAGTTGTGAAAGTAGTATGGGAGAGTATGGTGCTAAATGTGATCAGCGTGTATGTACCACAGAGCGGGTGTGATGACAGAGAGAAAGAAATTTTTTGGGAGGAATTTGATAAAGTCATGATTAGTATACCAGAAAGTGAAGAAATATGTATAGGAGGAGATTTTAATGGACATGTAGGAAGAGTAAATGAGGATTATGAAAGAGTGCATGGAGGATGGGGATACGGAACCCGGAACAGTGACGGTGAAACACTACTGCAGGTTGCTTCCTCCCTTAACCTGGCCATAGTGAACACGTGGTTTCGTAAACAGGACTCACACCTAATCACCTATAAAAGTGGTGTTCATTTGACACAGATTGACTATTTCCTAATCCGGGGGAGTAGGTTGGTCTGTGTCAAGGACTGCAAGGTGCTGCCAGGAGAAGGGGTAGTGAAGCAACATAAGCTATTAATAATGGACTTAAAGACCAAAGTAATCTCACAAAAAGGCAAAAAACGCCCCCCTCCTCGAATTATGTGGTGGTTGATAGAGAAGAAAGAATATGCAAGTAAGTTTAAAGAACGAGTGGTGAATAAAATGATAGAAATGAGAGATATGATGGATAAATCAGTGGATGAATGTTGGAATGAAATGGCGAGTTGTATCAGGAAAGTAGCAAAAGAAGTGTTTGGAGAAACGAAAGGTAAAGGTGTACTTGATAAGGATACATGGTGGTGGAACAGAGAAGTGCAAAAGGTAATTAAAGAAAAAAAGAACGCTTTTAAGGAATGGCAAAAAGAAAAAGGGAATGAAAGTGAAAAAGAAGAAAAAAAGGAGAAGTATAAGGAATGTTGCAAAAAGGCGAAAAAAGCGGTAGCAATAGCTAAATCTCAGGCCCAAGAGCAACTATACAATGCTCTTGATGGAACTAAGGGCCAAAAAGAAATCTACCGCTTAGCGAAAGACAGAGATGATAGAACGAAGGACGTAAGACATGTAAGATGTATAAAAGATGAAAAGGGTAAGATTTTAATAATAGAAGATGAAGTAAGAAATCGATGGAAGGTGTATTTCGAAAAACTTATGAATGAAGAGAATGCATGGAGTGGAAATTTAGAAGAGAGACGTGTGAATGTAGGTTTAGTGAAGGAGATTGATAGAAATGAAATAAGAAAAGCGGTACGAAATATGAAGAATGGGAAAGCCGTAGGGCCCGACGGTATTCCAGTGGAAGCGTGGAAGATATTGGAAGAAGATGGATATGCGTGGCTGACATTATTCTTCAATAAGTTGTTGTATGAAGTGACGATCCCCGGTGAATGGTGCAATAGTTCTCTAGTGCCCATTTTTAAAAATAAGGGTGATGTGCAAGACTGCGGCAACTATCGAGGAATTAAGCTCATGTCACACAGTATGAAAATTTGGGAGAAAGTGATAGAGAAACGAGTGCGAGAGGAAAGCGAGATTACCCAAAACCAGTTCGGGTTTATGCCTGGTCGCGGGACTACAGACGCCATATTTGCACTCCGCCAGCTGTGTGAAAAATATAGGCGTGCACATAAAAACTTGCACATGGTGTTTGTAGATCTCGAGAAGGCATACGATCGGGTACCCAGAACGGTTTTGTGGTGGGCCTTGAAAGAGAAAGGTGTGCCTGGGAAGTATATAGAGTTAATCTGTGCGATGTATTGTCGATCGAAAACCTACGTACGAACCGCTGCTGGCAACACCGACGAGTTCAGTGTCGCGGTAGGCTTGCACCAGGGCTCGGCGCTAAGCCCATATCTCTTCCTGTTAATAATGGATGCTTTGACATCGGAGATACAGGAAGAGACCCCCTGGTGTATGCTATTTGCCGATGACATTGTACTCGTCGGTGAAGACGGGCCTGAGGTACAGAGTAGATTGGAAGAATGGCAATGTAAACTGGAGAGTGTAGGCTTGAAAATCAGTAGAACCAAAACTGAGTACATGTTCTCTGATTTCGGCGGTCTCTCCAGTCCTACACCCATGGTGTTAGACGGCACACCAATACCAGTTTGCTCCAGTTTCCGGTACCTCGGCTCTCTTATCCAGGAGGATGGGGAAATCGATCGTACAGTGAAGCACAGAATTGACGCAGGTTGGATGAAATGGCGGCAGGTCAAAGCCACTATATGCGACCCCCAATTTCCTCCGAAACTTAAGGGGAAAATTTACAAGACTGTCGTCAGACCTGCCGTCCTGTATGGACTTTCATGTTTGGCCGTAAAAGCGACGGATGAAAGACAATTGCATGCAGCGGAAATGCGAATGTTAAGATGGATGTGTGGTGTGACAAGAATGGATAGGGTAAGGAACGAGTATATTAGAGGAAGTTTGAAAGTTGCACCAGTGAATGAAAAATTGAGAAGCGAGCGGCTGTCATGGTATGGACATGTTATGAGAAGAGAGGAAAGCAATGTCGTTATAAAGGTGCAAAGTATGACTGTAGAGGCTTTAAGAAGTAGAGGTAGGCCAAAGAAAAGATGGATGGAATGTGTGAAAGAGGATATGACAAGGAGAGGAGTGAATGAAGAGATGACTTCTGACAGAGGTGTGTGGAGGAGAAAGACTTGTTGCGCCGACCCCAAATAATTGGGATAAGGGCAGGTAGATGAGATGATGATTATAGTCTTAAAAGATCTTAGTACGCTCTAAAAATTAAAAGCCAGGTATTCTAGATCCTTCTGCGAGCAGGTAATGCTCGTGAAGGAGGCGGCCGGTAGGGTGAGGGAGCGTTCCGAAGCGTGCGGCGAGGACGCCGCAGACGTGACTACGCCCAGGACCATCGACCTCCATGATCGGGGCCTGAGGACGATGGATTAGCAACCCACCGTCCTTACCGAAGCAGGCTAGAAGGGCAGCGTGATGTGGGGCTGCACCCCCGCCATACACGCCTTCACTCACCGACGCGGGATAAAACCCGACCCCAGAGATGCGGGGTAACACCCGACCACCACGCAGTTGCCACCCAGGTGGCCAAGGTCCGCCGGGCAACACCGGGAATTCTCTCAGTCTCTACCGGAGGCGCTCGGCAATGGACGTAGGTGCGGCCGCGACATCGGGCCGCGGATTTAAAAAAAAAAAAAAAAAAAGGTATTCTAGATCAACTCTGAAGCAAAATATATCGCAAACAATTCACACCGTCGCGTCGCTTCGTGATGAGGCTTATAAATATTTACCAGAGCGAAGTGAATAGTAAAATATTACAGACAATATGCTTTATAGAATATCGGAAACTTATTTGTTCAAGTTATAACACGTTATCACAATTTGTCTGATACATTGTTTTATTTACGCCTGCACTTACTTGTTTACTGTTTGACTATCTTCTAATCTTCTAAAAATCAATTGCTGTTCGTTAACATTAATAATTCTTAGCCGTCATATATCTCAATGAGAACTAGTTGGCGACCGACTGGCGACGTCGCCATGGCGTCTCGGTGAGGTATCGGCCTAAGTCTCGCTAAAACTCGGGAACGGGTTGACCGATTTGGCTCCGATTTGGCAATCCAATATTAGCCAAATCGGTCTTGAAATATTCCTGGAAGTCCAGGGAAGGTTTAAAAGTAAAATTTCAGGCGGTACGAAGTTCGCCATGACCACTAGTTGATAATAAAAAGACCGGTCCTTGCAAAGAACGTTCAATATAGAACGGGTAATTGCCCTCACATTAATGACACCTTCGATGCTACCTTGACAATCCGACCACGTCACAACGGTTTAGTTTCTTATCGGATACAAGGTCACAATTATTGTGACTCCACATGCATGGTTTTGCAGCTGTAGTATAATATATTTATTATCACTGCATAGTGCAGACAGTTCACGTCCACACTTTCTCTGACAGACTAACAACACCGCGGCGTCCGACAGGGTTGCGGTCTGAGCGCTCAGCCAGCTACACCGTTGTCGGTATGGTTGTCGGCCTCAGCGCTTGCTTATTACCGTATAAGTTCCACTAATCTTCTTATAAATAGCTCTCAATTTGACATCGTCTGGTGTCAAATGCGATGCGATTTGATAAGTAAAATCACGAAAATTCCGACATTTAAAAAATTCTAGAAATCTAGTTCTAAAAGTAATTGAAAATGGATCAAATAATTTAAAGGAATATCCATCGGAGGCTTTATCCTTTTACAATTAGTTTTTAACACGTCGTGGGTTTTCACAAAATTTTGAACTTTGTTTTTTCTTTTATTTTTTAAAGAGCATAGATGTTATGTTCTGCAGCGCCCTCTAGTGGGTTAAATTACACCTAAAAAGTACTAGTAGTTTCGGTTTTATACAAATAAATGTTTACTGCTGCGCCCCCTGGTGGGTTATCATCGTAACACTTATTTAAGAACATGCACCAATCAAGCCTATACCCATAATTTGACAACTGCATCTAAATCGAACAAGTACCTAGTTTTGGAGAATAATGGCAACATGGGCTTGCACAGACACACAAACACACATCCTCTCACCCCAAATGCCGTCTCAGTTCCATCCGTCTCAGTTCCATCGTGGGTAAAAAGAAAAAAATGTAGGTAGTACTAAGGAGCATTGTAACTTTCTTAATATTTTTATAATTATACAAAGACAGTTGTAGAAGCGATTTCAAAAAGTAACTTTGTTGAGCCACAGAATAGTAGTCGTACTAACATAGTTGAGCTGAAAAAAAAACTAACCTTAAATTAACCACTCAGATATACCTATTTTGCTTTATTTAACCGGTAGTAGTTTTCGAAAACTTGTAAGCAACAGCAAGACAGGTGATACTAGTTTACCTCACTCATCGGTAGAGGGCACCACTCACTTTGTTGTGTTCCCTCAATTTACAAGTACCCGATAGTTGCCTCACACCTGGCACTGTTAACTATTTAGCAGCTACTTTACAAGATGGACGCAAGCCCTTTTGCTCAGGGAACTGTGGTTTAGTGAATTACTTGAGGAACCTATTCAACTATCAATTGATTTTTTGTGTATTTTAACCAATTGTGTTCAGTGGTGAGTTGGGGACAATAAACTGTTCGTGGTGCAAACTATTCATCGCAGCGTGATATTATATTACCTTTATTACTCGATTAGAATGTGTCTTTATATACATACATACATACATATGGTCACGCCTCTTTCCCAAGGGGGTAGGCAGAGACTATGGAATTCCACTTACGATCCTGGCATACTTCTTTCGCTTCTTCCACTTTCATAACTATCTTCATGCACGCTCTCCGGTTCTGGGTACTCTTAACCTGGCCTTTGGTCAAAACATCTCCGATTTGGTCGAAGTACGTTCACCTAGGTCCTAGGTCGACTCTTACCTGCTTGTCTTTATATAGGTAACATATTTTTCAATTCGGTCCAGTAGTTACGGAGCCTATTCAATGCAAACAAATAAACAAACCCCTCCTCTTTATAAGAATTAGTACGAGTATAGATAAATCGCAGAATCGAATAACCTCAAGCTAATCTGAACCATGGCCTTTCCCTTCCAAAGACTTTAATCTGACAACAACTAAGACCACAACCGAAAACCATAACCAAATTCATTGAAATTTAAAGAAACGAAATATACAAACGGGGTAAGATATAATATGTGTGTCACATACAGTACTCATCACTACCAAATGGTTTTATTTAGTGTGTTTACATACAATGCAATGAATTTTATTTGAGCACTCGTAAATGTGTCCATACACGAAGCGCAATGGATATGGATATGACTTTAACTATCGTTATAAGATATTGTCTTATTTTGACAATATTGTCTCTTCTTTACATTTATTTTTACTGTCATTATTGACATTATTCTCTTCTTTAATTAAGTGTCCGTTTCTAAACAAGACTTAATTGTGATAATAATCCAAGCTACAACTTAGGTAACCTACCATAAACTCTCGCGAAGGAGGCGGCCGAGAGGGGGAGGGAGCGTACCCTCCCCGCCAAGTTCCGTAGTCAGCGGCGAGGGCGCCGCAGACCCATCTACGCCCAAGACCATCGACCTCCATGATCGGGGCCTGAGGACGGCGGGATAAAACCCTACCCCAACGACGCGGAATTCTCATCCCGACCAAACCCCCGCAGAGACCACAGAGGTGGTCAAAATACGCCGGGCGCGACTGGAAATACGTTCTGCTTGTAACCAGAGACGGCCGGCAACGGATGTTAGAGCGGCCACGGCCTTGGGCCGCGGATTTAAAAAAAAAAAAACCTACCATAAACTTACATTTTGTGGCAATCTAATGAAAACATGGGGTATTTAGTTGGTCTCTACGTTTGGGAAGCTTCGCGTATATACCAGAGCCTGATCGAATTCGTCCTTCTCATTATGACACCCTGGCACAGAATAGGGAATAGTACTTACATAATTCTGGACATTCTGACAATTGACCCAACACACTCCTATCTCTTTATTTTGGTTCATAATTTATGTGTAAACATTTATTGAGCGGAGTTTACGAAGCTCTTTCTTAGACAACTCGTATATTTCGTTCGTTAACGAACTCCTCTTAAACGACTGGACCAATCTTTTTGAAATTTGGCACGGTCATAGTGACCATCACCGTGAGTGCATATGTCTGAATTCATAAAGATCGGTCCAGTCGTTTAGGAGTTCGACCGGATCGACCAACTCAGCTCAATTATTGCAACAGCAGAATGTATTGCACACCTAGTTAGAGATTATACTTAGCTACCCTTCGATGATATCAAACATCGGAAAGTCGTAAGCTACCATTTCTTGTTCGATCTGTTGGCCATGTGGGGGCTACCACCCATTTAAATATTTATAAAAAACATTCTATGACTACCTCTTTAAAAAGGTTGCCCAGCTAATACAAGTATAATGTTAATGTGTGTGTATGTTGTCGGCAGGTGTCGTGGATCCGGCACCGCGACCTGCACATCCTGACGGTGGGCGGCTACACGTACACGTCGGACCAGCGCTTCCAGGCGACGCACGCGGCGCCGCTCGACGACTGGACGCTGCACATCAAGTGGGCGCAGCAGCGCGACGCCGGCGTCTACGAGTGTCAGGTCTCCACGCAGCCCGTGCGATCCTTCTTCGTCACACTACACGTTGTAGGTGAGTGAGCTTACAACTATTGCTCTGAATCGCCGTGTCAAATTCAATCAAACTCTGAAAACGTTAGTATTCACCTAGTTTTATAGTCATACTCGTATATTATTCTTATATTACCAGCTGGTATAGCCTCATTTCAGTGAAGTTAAGAAGTTAGACTATATTGTGTTTGAACTACCAGATATTTTTATTCTCCGCAACTTTCATAATACGTTACCATATAAAATCCTTTGAATGTTGTTCATAGATGTATTTTTAGATAAAACCGCTTTCAAGATAAAGTTATAAGCGTTTAATTTAATTTGTGGCACTTGAATAATTTATATAGTGCTCTAGGTTTGAGTGGGCAATGTACTTTTTTTTTTTTTTTTTTTTTTTTTTTTTTTTTTTTTTTTTTTTTTTAATTCCGCGGCCCAAGGCCGCGGCCGCTCTAACGTCCGTTGCCGGGCGTCCCTGGTTACTAGCAGAGGGTATGTCCAGTGGCGCCCGGCGGACTTTGACCACCCCTGTGGTCTCTGCGGGTGTTTGGTCGGGACGAGAATCCCGCGTCATTGGGGTCGGGTTTTATCCCGCGTCAGTGAGTGAATCTGGTTGCGTGCTATGGGGCAAAAGGCCCCGCAACACGCAACCCTTCTAGCCTGCTTCTGTAAGGACGGTGGGTGGCGATCCCGCCGTCCTCAGGCCCCGATCATGGAGGACGATAGTCTTGGGCGTAGTCGCGTAGTCTGGGGCGGCCTGGCCGCCGACTACGGAACTCGGCGGGGAGGGTACGCTCCCTCTCCCTCCCGGCCGCCTCCTTCGCGAGCATGACTTGCTCGCAGAAGGACACGGCCGCGTTCCACCTACTCCCGCTGGATACCATGGCTTGAAGCATGGTCCCCAGCGAGAGGGTATCCACGCCCAGACCCACTACGAGGTCCCGGCGCTGACTCGCCCACGCTGAGCACTCCACCAACGTGTGGAGTGCGGTGTCGTCGTCGGAAACCTCGCAGTGTTGACACCGGGGTGTGACCTCACGATGCATGCGAAACAGATAGCTACCGAAGCATCCATGCCCGGCAACCATCTGCGTCGCACGGTACGTGAGGTCACCATGCTGCCTCTGCAGCCAATCATCCATGATCGGTCTCACCGCCGCGATGAAGATGGCACCCCCCTTGGGTTGCTCAAGTCGCACCCTCCATGACTCCATGAGATCCTGGCGGAGTTGGGACCGCTGGTCCTCGATTTCTCGAGACGCAGGCCTGTGGTCCCGCTCCAGCGCCTCCTTGCGCCATTGGAACAATGACGCAAGGGCTCTCGCTTCCAGGTCCCATGGAGGGGTCCCGGCTAGGAGACATGCAGCCTCTCCGGAGATCGTGCGGTACCCCCGTACGGTTCTGACGGCCAAGGTTCTAAGTGGTCTGTTTAACAGAGTCACGTTCCCCTTGACCGCCAACCTATCCGCCCATACGGGAGCCCCGTATAGGGCCATACTCCGCACGATCCCCAGGTACAGTCTCCTGCAGGAGGCGTTGGGTCCCTTTAGGTTGGGCATCAGTCGCGAAAGCGCGACCGATGCCTGCGTCACCTTGGGGACCAAACTTCGGAAATGTGGTCCGAAGTTCCATCGGCTATCAAGTACGATCCCTAGGTACTTCATCGAGGGCTTGATGCCGATGCTAACGCCTCCCACATTTATGCTGGAACCTTCGGGTGGACCGTTCCGAGGTCTGTGAAAACACAGAACCTCGGACTTGTGCAAGGCCACCTCCAGTCCCAGCTGCCGTATCCGACCCATGACTCGAGCAACACCCGTCGTGACCTTGAGTGCTGCCTCCTGGTACGTTGCACCCCGCGCCGTGACGAGGGTATCGTCGGCGTAGCACGTTACGCCGACACCCCTAGGCAACGCACCCCGCAGCACCCAGTCGTAGCCGATGTTCCACAGAAGCGGTCCCAGGACCGACCCCTGCGGAACACCGCACGACACATCTCGCCGAGCTAGCCCGAGCCAGCTGGGGAAAGCTATGGCCCTCTCCGAGAGATAGGCCCCGACAATACGACGGAGGTAGAGAGGCGTTTCGTGATACACGAGCGCCTCCCTAACGCAGCTCCATGGCAAGGTGTTGAACGCGTTGGCGATGTCAAGAGACACCGCCACCACCACCTTGCCCTGCGAGACTGCTTCCTCCGTCAGGCTCTTCACGCGCATGATCGCGCTCACGGTGGAGCGTCCCCGACGGAAACCGAACTGGTTATCCGCCAGGTCTGGCCCCACACTCGTGAGATGCTCGACGAGGCGTTCCGCGATAATTCGCTCAAAGAGCTTACACACCTCGTCGAGCAACACGATCGGCCGGTATCCGGACGGTGAGTCCACCGGCCGCCCCGCCTTACGGATCAGGACCAGTTTCCCCGTCCTCCACACCTTGGGAAACTGGCCCCTTTCGAGGCATGCGCTAAAGAGCCCCATGGGCAATGTACTAGGATTTACAAATAAATTATTGTAGAAGTGGTACGAGGCGGGCGAGTGCATGGGGTATGGTGGTCAGTGTCCAGTATCTTTGCGATTAGTCGCACGGACACTGCTTGTAATGTGTTCAGTGAGCGGGTGTACCGCGACCTGCATCATATAGAGGCGAGGTGAGGGGACCACTCGAGTAGGAGGTACTTTGACAGTTAACCTTTCCAACAATCGGTTCGAAAATGGGAATTCAGCACGGAGCCATTGTCACGGAACATTTTAACATTTTTATTGGAGCGAGAGATCGTGTTTTGAATTAATCGTTAGGTTTGAATCGGGACGTCAATTTGTTGTAAATCCATGTATAGACGCTAATGCGATTGGTTGCAAACTCCCTTTGTACAAATCTAGCTTTGCACATAACTCATGAGTCATGACGTACAGACGAAACGTATTATGTGCAATGATTTCTGCGCAGTTTATTTTTATTGGGCATTATGTTCAGTAGTGTAGTTGCTAAGTACATGGACCTTAATCTGATCAGAGGGGGTAATTTTACGTAAGCCCCTTGCGACCTGCCTTGGGAATGAAGAAAGTTATGAAGTGGAAAATAATAAATTTATTAATGTATTCGTTTTTACGACAGATTACGACGAGATCTATCAGCGGATGTTATCTGACGCAGGTGCGTGAGCATCCCGTGTGTGTTATAATACCTACTAACAAGTGTGTCGCGCTGAACTAACTGAATATGGCATATCGGTACCTACATGGCGTTGTTTGTGATGGAATGATACTTAGCTTACTTAGTAAAACATCGGTGGGTCAGTTCCATTGGGTGTGTTTACTAATTACACGTCTTTCTATGATGTTACTAACATCAGTTGCGCTTTAAGTATATTAATACGTGTGTATTAAGTGGGGCTAAAAATACTAGCAAATTGTGAGTGTGTAATGCACCTCTGCCTACCCCTGCGGGGATATGGGTGTGATATGTGGTCTAGTGTGTGTATTATTGCATACCTACCAAGTTCTTTTAATTACGTAGGTAATTAACGTTTCAAATGTGCTTTTTTCTTTTTTTTTCCTTTTAAATCCGCGGCCCGAGGTCGTGGCCGCACCTACGTCCATTGCCAAGCGCCTCTGGTAGAGACTGGGAGAATTCCCAGTGGCGCCTGGTGGACCTTGGCCACCTGCGTGGCCACTGCGTGGTGGTCGGGTGTTACCCCGCATCCTTGGGGTCGGGTTTCATCCCGCATCGGTGAGTGAAGGCGTGCGTGGGGTGCAGCCCCACATCACGCAGCCCTTCTGTAAGGACGGTGGGTTGCTAATCCATCGTCCTCAGGCCCCGATCATGGAGGTCGATGGTCCTGGGCGTAGTCACGCCTGCGGTGCCCTCGCCGCACACTTCGGAACTCAGCGGGGAGGATACGCTCCCTCACCCTACCGGCCGCCTCCTTCACGAGCATACAATGAATAAACATACGAGTACAATGAATAAACATACGAGAACATACTCACTTCAAAATCACGGAATAATTGTTATACCTTTGCAAGTAACCTATTTTATGTTTTCAATCATTTCCACTCGCTTTTAAACTGCTGCACACATGAATCTAATTAAAGTGTCACTATTTTAGTGCAAAATTAGGTGTAGTGTACAAATATGTTTAGTCCATTGACAAAACTGAGTGCTATAATATATAGCACGCAGCAAGCACGTGGTTATCTTATACGAGTATACCAGTAATGTCTTATATACCGAGAACCCGCGACTGTCAGACTTACGTCACGTTGTAAAGACTGTAAATGTGTCAGAGGGACAGGTTGTGGTTACTTCACGAGATATCAGGTTGCAAAGCTGGTTAAAATCCTGGCACGGTTAGAAACCCTTGCCAGACGCCCCTGACCCTGTGACCTTTGCAACCTGAATCTCCGGAAGTAACCACTACCGACGCTCCATACTCACAGATTGTTCTTACCTGTGTTGGACCACCATAATATTATGTCTGGCAGTCCCAGGGTCAATCATTTTTGCCCACAGTGAAATTCCTTTTATTTTATTTTTATTTATTTTTGTACACACACAGTAAATAAAAAACAGTAAACGGATATACAATGGCGCCACTTATCTCTAAAGAGATCTCTTGCAGTGGGCCTAAGAGAGGCGATCATGATGCAAACCGGTGCTGATGTATGTGCAGCTTAATAAACTTACATAAACTATAACTACATAAATACACAAATACATACATAAAAAGTATATAAACATACATAGACGTACACTAATTAAGGTAAAGAAGCGAGATAGTGTTCCTTAACTCTCTTCTTGAAGCCAGACACAGTTCTGTAGTTCCTTATATCGGTTGGAAGAGCGTTCCACAGTCTGACGGCATAAACAGTGAAAGAGTAGGAGAAGAAGTCAGATTTGTGGGAAGGACAATTGAGGCGGTAGGAGAGTGGGCCGGCAAGATTCATCTGATGCACGCATCAGTGTGAAGATTGTGGCTTCACTGGTGGGTGAAGCCCAATCTTCCCTCGACAAGCTCCTCGCGCGGAGCATAACCAAGGAGGAGGCGCGGCTCCGGAAGCAGGTGACGAGCCTGGAGGTGGAGCTCGCTGCTTCCTGGAAGCAGATGGACGACCTGCGTCGGGAGGTCGCTGACTTGACCAAGGTGGTCAAGGCGCCTCCCGGTCCCATGCTGCCGCCTCCTCCTCCGACGGCTGGACCAGCGCCGAAAACAGTGCCTAGGAACGCGCCCACCACGGCGCCCACCACGGCGCCCACCACGGTGCCCACCACGGCGCCCAACTCGGTGCCCACCACGGCACCCACCACGGTGCCCGGATCGCCGCCACAGCCTGTGCCGACTATGGTACAGGTCCTGACGGCGATCGAGAGGCGCCTCGCGGTCCTGGAGGACCGGGCGTACCGCCCTCCGCTAGCGCGTCCCGCGTTTTCATACACGGCGGCTGTTGGCGGTTCTCGCGCTCCAGGACCAAGCGGCACACCCGCTGTCCGCCGCCCCACTCCGCCCCAGTCCGCTTCAGCGTACCGGTTGCCAGCCGAGACCGCGGCCAAGGCGCCGAAGGCCAAGGGGCGCGGCAAGAAGAGTGGCACCCCTGCCGTCTCCTCTTCCTCTAACGTCGCTCCCGCTGCTTCTTTACATCCCTCCGGACGGGAGGGATGGGAGGTAGTGGGGGCAAGAAGAGGAAGACGAAGGCCGCCAAGAAAGCGGCCAAAGCCGCCGCGGCGAAGGCGCCGAAGAGGCCCCGCGCTCCTCGCTCCACAGCCGTCGTCCTTACGGTGACGACGGAGGGTGTGGAGAGGGGTGTGGGGTACGTTGATGTCCTGAGGCAAGTCAAAGCCTCAGTCGACCTCTCAGCCCTCGATAACCAGGGGGGTCTCCGGTGCAAGGCGACACGCACTGGGGCTCGCCTCCTCGAGGTCTCCGGCGCCTCCAGCGGCCCTAAAGCTGACGCCCTAGCAGCGCAACTTAGGGACGCGCTGGACGCAGAAGCCGTCCTCGTCACCAGACCCACCAAATGCGCTGCATTGTGCATCACGGGTCTGGATGACGCGGCCACGATGGAGGAAGTAATCTCTGCCGTCGTGGAGGCGGGCGGCTGCCCCCGTGACCAGGTGAAGGCTGGAGACATCTCCTTCGGCCCCACTGGTCATGGGATGACAGTCGTCCAGTGCCCCGTCGCGGCGGCACTGTAAGTGGCGGACGGACGAAGCCTCCTCGTAGGGGGCTTCCTAAAGGCGCAGGTGCACCTCCTTCGTGCCCGGGAAACCAGATGTTTCTGGTGCATGGTGGTGGGGCACGTCGGAGTGCAGTGCACAGCGGAAGTCACCGTGGGCGATCGGTGCTTCCGCTGCAGCCAGCCCGGTCACAAGGCAAGTGCCTGTAATGCCCCGCCTCGCTGCTTTAGATGCGATGCGGAGGGCAAGACTGCGGATCACCGGGTCTGCAGCACAACCTGCGCCGCCTCGAGGCCAAAGCCTCGTCCGTCCGCTGAGAGTGGTGGGGGTGCCGCTACTGCACGGCCAGATGTTTCTCGGCGGGATGCTGATATGGACGTCCATTAATGTCTGACGCCCATATCCGCATCCTGCAAGTGAATTTGACCCGATGCCGCGCTGCTCAGGATTTTCTGTACCAGAGCATCCGGCAGTGGTCCATAAACTTGGCCGTGGTTGCCGAGCCG
Source organism: Nudaria mundana (assembly GCA_963556515.1). Lineage (NCBI taxonomy): Eukaryota > Metazoa > Arthropoda > Insecta > Lepidoptera > Erebidae > Nudaria > Nudaria mundana. The sequence continues at coordinate 26,633,497 of OY748287.1, forward strand.
TACTACGTCCACCCGGGAAGCCCGGTGGACGAGGACGGCTCGGCCTGTTTTATCTTCGGGGGGTCCGCCGCAGACAGCTCGCGCCTTGCTATCATTGCAAGGGGCCGCGGGTGTGTTGCGCACTCGCCCATCCACATCTCGCCGACACTGGACGAGACTCAGCTTGAGCTATGGCTCACTGAGCTCGACGTCGTCTTCGCTGCGTGCAGTCCTCGCCGTGTCCTACTCCTGGGAGACTTCAACGCCTGGAGTGAGGCGTGGGGCTCCCGGGAAACCAGGGACAAGGGGAGGCTTCTTGAGGACTGGACCAGAACACGTGGTCTGGAGGTCCTCAACCGGGGGAATGTCGCCACCTTCTGGCGGCGGGGGACCAGCTCGGTCGTGGACGTATCGTTCGCGACTTCTGCCCTCGCCGCCCGTATTACTGGCTGGCGCGTGGAGGAGGGTGAGGAGACGCACTCGGATCATCGGTACATTCGGTTCGATGTCGTCCCCCCACCTAACCTCCCACAGCCGGTAGAAAATCCTCCGGATCCGCGTTGGGCACTTCACCATCTGGATCAGGAGGCTCTCCTGGAGGCATCCATCGTAAAGGCCTGGATTCCGGTACCAGACCGGCCTGCCGATGTGGATGCCGAGGCGGACTGGTTCAGGAGAGCCAGTCCGCCAGGAAGCAGGTGTACTGGTGGTCGCCGGAGATTTCACAGCTGCGCGCAGCATGCATCTCCGCCCGCCGCCAGTACACCAGGTTTCGCCGGAGGCTTCGCCGCCCAGACGACGCGGCAACCCGAGAGGCGGAGCTTTATCAGGCTTACAAGGAGGCTAAAGGTAATCTCCAGGAGACAATAAAGCGGGCCAAGACGGTGCCTCGCGAGGAGCTTCTGGAGACCCTGCAGCAGAACCCATGGGGGCGCCCATACCTACAGGTCAGGGAGAAACTCCGACCTAGGGCGCCCCCACTGCAGCTCCAGCTGCAGCAGCTGGAGCGGGTTATGGGCTCCCTGTTTCCGACGAGCGCGGAGGAGCACGTCTCTCCGCGCATGGCTCCGTCTCTGCCCGACGCGTGGGTGGGGGAGCTAGGTGCGGCAGTACTCCGGCTTGAACGCCGGAAAATCACGGCCCCCGGACCCGACGGCTTTCCTGGCCGTGCATGGGTCCTGGCCCTCGTAGAACTCGGGCCTCGACTGATGGGGCACTTTAGCGCATGTCTCGAAAGGGGCCAGTTTCCCAAGGTGTGGAGGACGGGAAACTGGTCGGGGACGCTCCACCGTGAGCGCGATCATGCGCGTCAAGAGCCTAACGGAGGAAGCAGTCTCGCAGGGCAAGGTGGTGGTGGCGGTGTCTCTTGACATCGCCAACGCGTTCAACACCTTGCCATGGAGCTGCGTTAGGGAGGCGCTCGTGTATCACGAAACGCCTCTCTACCTCCGTCGTATTGTCAGGCCTATCTCTCGGAGAGGGCCATAGCTTTCTCCAGCTGGCTCGGGCCAGCTCAGCGGGATGTGTCGTGCGGTGTTCCACAGGGGTCGGTCCTGGGGCCGGTGCTGCGGGGTGCGTTGCCTGAGGGCGTCGGCGTAACGTGCTACGCTGACGAAACCCTCGTCACGGCGCGGGGTGCAACGTACCAGGAGGCAGCACTCAAGGTCACGACGGATGTTGCTCAAGTCGTGGGTCGGATACGGCGGCTGGGACTGGAGGTGGCCTTGCACAAGTCCGAGGTTCTGTGTTTTCACAGACCTCGGAACGGTCCACCTGAAGGTTCCAGCATAAATGTGGGAGGCGTTAGCATCGGCATCAAGCCCTCGATGAAGTATCTAGGGATCGTACTTGATAGCCGATGGAACTTCGGACCACATTTCCGAAGTTTGGTCCCCAAGGTGACACAGGCATCGGTCGCGCTTTCGCGACTGATGCCCAACCTAAAGGGACCCAACGCTTCCTGCAGGATACTGTACCTGGGGATCGTGCGGAGTATGGCCCTATACGAGGCTCCCGTATGCGCGGCGCATTTGACGGCCAACAACTCAACGCTCCCTAACAGACCGTTGAGGACCTTAGCCGTCAAAACAATAAGGGGCTACCGCACGATCTCCGGAGAGGCTGTATGTCTCCTAGCCGGGACCCCTCCATGGGACTTGGAAGCGAGAGCCCTTGCGTCATTGTTCCAATGGCGCAAGGAGGCGCTGGAGCGGGACCACAGGCCTGCGTCTCGAGAAATCGATGACCAGCGGTCCCAACTCCGCCAGGATCTCATGGAGTCATGGAGGGTGCGACTTGAGCAACCCAAGTGGGGTACCACCATCATCGCGGCGGTGAGACCGATCATGGACGATTGGCTGCAGAGGCAGCATGGTGACCTCACGTATCGTGCGACGCAGATCGTTACCGGGCATGGATGCTTCGGTAGCCTTTGCGGGGCCTTTGCCCCATAGCATGCAACCAGATTCACTCACTGACGCGGGATAAAACCCTACCCCAACGACGCGGGATTCTCATCCCGACCCAATCCCCGCAGAGACCACAGAGGTGGTCAAAGTCCGCCGGGCGCCACTGGAAATACGTTCTGCTTGTAACCAGAGACGCCCGGCAACGGACGTTAGAGCGGCCGCGGTCCTGGGCCAGAACAAAAAAAAAAGTCACTGAACAATTAAAATTTATGGAGATAAATAAATAAATACTTACTTACTATTAGAATATTGAATTTGTTTACAATACGTTAACAATACAATAATAAGAATTACAATATACAAAACAAACATAATTATAGACTAAAAATATTTACATTACAAAATATCGTTTAAAAAATCCTCCGCGTCATTGCCGACTGGGAAGGTTCCCAGAATGCTGGCTGTGTTGCCACGTTGGATGGCGATACTTATTCTTTGGGCCAGAAAATAGCCAGCCTTCTGGTCCTGAGAAGCATCGATTAGGCGTTTAGCAATGTCTCTATAGCACTCGGACCCCATGACCCCAGTGTCTCAACCTGCTAGGTTAGCATATTTACGCCGTTTAAGGCCTTCAGCCGATGCAGCAGCAGCGCCGACACATCTGGATGTGCTTGGAAGGTGTCAACGCATGTAGCGTCCCACACCAAAGGCCTTCCCATCTTCCACGGTAGCAACGACATACCGTCCGGTCTCTTTCCATCGCTTCGTGCTAAACCATTTGGTTCACGTACGGCCGGAAGACCTGCGGTGGAAATAGCCCTACGAATTATGTCGTTTAGAATAGCGTGCCGAGGTATACGACCTGCGCTTCTGCTACAAGAAAGGCCATGGTGTCCCAGATTATCGACGGCTACTCCACAGGTGCAATGATGCGGGGACACACAAGGTTTACCCAGCCGAAGGCAAGTGGCAATGCGGAAGGTTGTGTCGTCCAACATTGTACCGATGTTGGGCGATGGGAGCGTCTGGATCCATAACCCTGACTCCCATTCTCCAACAGCTAGTAGACGTGCACGCTCTGAAATATTGACAGAAGTGTCAATTAGTGTATTAATTCTCAATTTACCGAGCGGTGAATCCTACAGTCGCTGTGAGCCTAGGCGTGAGGGCAGGTCAGTGTCGGGGCAAGACATCCTCCAAGCATTTATGGCATCGGTCTTGCATCGCACCTCGGAATCAATCAGTGTATTTGACAAATTTTTCCTGACTAATTCTTCGGTGCTATGGACCGACGACAGAAATGCTGGCACACTGACATCTGTGACTCGACGAATACCTAGCCCGCCCAAAGCATGTTTTCATAAGTAATTTAATTTACAAGACAGATTCAGTCACATCTCTTTTTGTTATTTTTTTGAAATTATACTCATTACATTGTCCTGAGTTTCCAAACAATTTCATAACCCGTATAAAAAGTACATTTTTCCATCAGTAACCGTGAAGCTTATCAAGTAGCGAGAAATATACAGTTACTTAACACTCTTTTCTCCGGCAAATGCAACGTTGGTTGTTTATAACCTTTTATCGATTTTAAAGGTAAGAAAGTTCTGCTTTTCCCAGAACAAATGGCGTAACTCGACCCGAGAGCTTTTCGTATTTCTTACTTTCTTTAAAATTTATATATTCTCTAAAGCCCAAGTTAATGTACTGTCGGTATATTATTCTGGGGACTCTTACACGTTATTTAAATATTGACACATGTACATTTCATAGGCGATTAGATGTCACTTAAACTTAAGTTTCGGCGAAGTTTGGAATTAGAATAAACTAAACAGGAGTGATTGATTTGATTATCCTCTTGACATGATGTAGCCTCCAACAATGACATATGCTTGTTTAAGTATTTAGCCAGTAGCTGGCACAACATATTCGTGATATGATGTACAGTTACAATGATATTCAGAAAAACTGAAATAAGCCAAAAGGGTTTGTACATATATTGATACCTACTACTATTACCTTAATAAATGAAACCAAACAAATTAATAATTAAGCAAAATATATTAAATATCCCGAGATTAACAACAATTGGTTCTAAAACAGTACATATTAAAGTTTTAGGTTCAAAAACTAGCAAACTAAACTCTACATACATATTTGATAAAAATCGGTTTTCAATTCCTGGTTTTTACAGCTGAAATATAAAATAGGAAAAACTCGTTACCAATAGACTTTGAAATACGAGGAAATAAAACCGCAAAGTTCCAAAGCCATGTTCCTGCTATAAACGAGTTATACCAATATTGCCTTCACGCTAACTGCGGAATGATCACGTACGCACTCTACCAACAAAACCTAGAAATTCTAGTCAAGCGTTTGTAATATTATTTATATGATTTGAATATTCGTTTACGCACGTACCACCTACATTATGATACTGTACTGTATAGTTAGATATACGAATATACCTCACAGCGTCTCCTTTTAATTATTTATTGGTATCCCATTTCTATAATAAAACCAAACTTATGTTTTTACTACTGGAGACAAGCTAAGTAGTCACACAGTTATAGTCACGTCGCTTTTTTCATAAATATACCACAAATGTTTTAAACGTAACGTCTGACTAACTCGATTTATAAAAAACTAAGTAATCATAACATACTTAGTATAAAACAAAGTCGCCCATTCCGTATGTACTTATCCTTAAAACTACGTAACGGATTTTGATGTAGTTTTCACTAATGGATAGAGTGGTTCTCGAGGAAGGTTTCTATGTAAAATTTGTCAAGCGGGCGAAGCCGCGGGTTATATATATTTTAATTAATCAAATCAAAACATTATAATAGCATCTGTTCAGAAACCTCGGCTGGGGTGTCAAATTTTCAGTCAAATACATTTGAACCTAATTCATGCAGTGTTTAGAGTGTGATCCATTAACAAACATCCTAATATTCTAATCTACTATCAGAAATTCTTTAATGTGAACCGACCGTTCGCTCATTTCAACTTGATCCACTTCCGACTGTGTACTGATAACGTGAGTGGTTACATTAGCGACTAATTTATTGATTCAGCGCCGCCAACTGTTTACTTCCCATTGCATTTGACAATACTCGAAACGTGTGTGTCGAGTAGACAGTAGGCAGTGTAGGCACTCTACTTCACTATTAATTCTGGGATATTTGAAAACAAAACGTACTTAACGGGCGAACGCTGTTTGCATAATAAATATCTACAATTGGTTAGTTAAGCTAAAAGGGATTGTTTTAAAGGACCCACACAGGAACAGATTGCCTGCAGGCTGAAATCGTTTAGTGGTTTGTGTAAAGTGAGTTCACGTCAGTAGTGTGGCTGGAGTTGAACTCACGTCCAGAATGTTGTAAAGGTGACTGTGATATTATGTTTTTCAAGCAGAATAGTTAGATCAAAATATTCTAACATGGTAACACTGTTATCCTTCACTGCCAATATGTTCACTAAGCTGATACCTCCTCCATATCTTCCGCACTCCTGTTTCTCTTATATAATTTCAGGCCACTTGTCAGCATGAAATTTTACAGACTTACTTCGTGGTTTTAAAGTATCGTACATTTTATACTCTCCGTTACAATTATATAGATTATTTATTAAATTAGTAGATACCTCAGTGTACTTACAACGTACGACTTACGACGTAACGACGTAACCAAAATCAGCAGAACTAATTTTCCAGAATAATTACTGTAAAGTAATACAGCTTTTAATAATGCCAGCTAACTACGCATGCCAAGTAATATAACACCCACGTTCAGGAAGAAACCCAAACTCTTAGCATAATTAAACCTTGTATGTAATGAATATAACTTACCGAGTTCGTGATATTCAATTTTATTATAATTATCATGTTGGAGCATGTAAAGTTTCTGTAAAGAAAACAACAACAAAGAGAGCGGTCATACGGGTTGTAGGGAAGCCGAGAAGGTCTCATGCCGTGTACAACAAGCCGCCAAGGCTTTGAACGGGTTCAAAACAATAATTTTTATTAGTTATTGCCTCTTGAATCAAAATTTTTTTTGAAGACGCACCAAAAAATCCGTTCTGCAGTTATCAAAGGTATGATAATAAATAGCGACACCATTTTGTGTTATGTACAGACTAGTTACTACCTGTAACACCACCTTTGGTTAATGTATGATTGTTACGTATTAAGAACAACGAACAAACACGCAAACTATCCCATCTGTGGAAACCGTCTTCGCAAGAACCGAACGTTTTAAACGTTCGTTTCTCTGCCGAACGTTGGTGGCTTGGAACGCGCTGCCTGCGCACGTGTTTCCTCCCACATATAACCCTGGGTTCTTTAAGCGAATCGTGAAGAGGCACATTACTAGGTCGTCAAGTTGAGGGCCACTCAGTATTTCTGTGTTTCTATGAGAGTCGCCCACAATCGCCAGACGTCGCCACAGCTTACCATCAGGCCATATTAAAAAGAACTATTTATTTTAGTTAGATTTCCCCGGAACCTCTAATGCGACCTGGACACCTCTTGCATGGTGCACGTTCGTCACTAACCATTATTGTTATTATAATGAGAACCAATGATCTTGATGTTTAATAAATGCCCAAATATATATAAAATATAAAAATGTGAGTATCATAACTTTTATCAGATCCATTACACGCTTAATATAATATTGAAAGAAATGGTGCGATATTTATGTTGTTTAATCGAAAACCAGCGCCGCGAGATTAATGTTCCACGTCGGAGCCTTAATGCGCCCTCGCGAACGGTTTAACAGCAAAACAAACATAATTACAGTATACGAGATGAAACTACACAGTACATACTCTATGCACTTAACTATATTTATGTAGGGACGGTATAAGTTTGCCAGTAAAGAGGCTGGACTTGACAACTTAAGTGCTATGTTTCAACAGGCATAATTATTGAATAGGTCCTATTACTACCAAAATAAACTAGTTCCGATGTAGTTTGGGTTTTATTCTAAAACTTTTTACTCTAATCATATTTGTCTAATGATAAGAAGGAAACTATAATTAAAAATGAGTGCACAGATTGTCACGATCGACACGGTCTCGCCCGTCCTCCTGAGTGTGAATTATGTCAACCATTTGTTAGACTGAGTGGAGCGGCTCCAGCCAGAATGTGCCTCACTCCACTACGTCACACTTTACACTTTTACCGTGACCCACCATACTAGAATGATTTGTAGATGCTCTACCTACGCTATACACCACAACTTTTCATTAAATTAAATTTTGTAAACTATAATAATTTGGAAGCTTTATAAACTTCCTACAGCAACAAATTCTACATTATATTTTTTTTATATAAATCTTAAAAACTATTGTCATCCGCAGAACTCGCACCTCGGGGGTTCCCTCTTAAGGGGAATGCTCTGCCACTGAGCTGTGATGACCGAACCGATTCTACTTTATTTACAAACTAGCGGACGCCCGCGACTTCACCCGCGTGATATAGTTTTATGGTTCCATATTCTCGCGGGAACACATTACCGGGATAAAAGTAGCCTATATTATTTCTTATAAAATCCTCACTAGTGAAAGTCCCATCAAAATCGGTTCAGCCGTTCCCGAGATTAGCGGCAATAAACAGAGAGACCGACACAAAAATTTTAAAAATTGCATATTTTGTATCAGTATCGTGTATACTATCGTAAGCAATGAGTAAAAAGCTGGTAATTTGAAATTACACACACTATTCAATTTTATTTATCTCTGTGGATGTATGGACAGGGATTCAAACAGCACTGGCTCTATGAGAAATGAGTACACTACATGGCGCCGCAAGTCTGTTGCTGATATAGGTAGGTAATCATAAAACCAGTTAATCGTAACACGTGCCTATGGGCCTTAATATTTTATGCAATGAAGAAATTCTTGACGAATAATAGGTTAATAATATTTGTTTTTTATAGTATTTGAGCGTAACATTTCCTACATTCTTATATACGTATACTCGTATCTACATTCTGAATATTCATAACCTAGTAGCTAAATTCCGTCTCTTGAAAAATATGTATGTATTTTACTATTATATATTCTGGTAGTGCATTTGTCAGGAAACGAAATGTTTCTCATTATAAAATGAGATAATTTAGGAGTCGTGAGATTGAAGCGACTGCGAGTCACAAACTGAATTACGGACGGAATGCAGCGGAACGAACCAATCTCAAGCATTCGGATCTTGGAATGTTATTACTACAAATTGCGTTTCTCTATCTTAAGAACATTATATGAAATATTTATCGTTGAATGTCGAATATAGGTATTGAATATACCTGTGTATCGCATGTTGCGTTATTGGTAAAATGTTTGATTACAGATGATATTTATTTACCCTGCGTAGGTATTGTTTCATTCATAAAATCGAGTTACCAATTAAGTATCGGCATGAGCCGCATTGATGGATATGATATATGATATTTGCATTTCTGCATTACTCTCACCCTTTTTAACTGACTACCTCGAGTGAATTTAATTGGAAGTTTTATATTTATTTAGAATACTCGACCCGAAGAAACTAAAAATAAGAAAAACTCTTTGAAGTATTTAACCTCATCTAAATTTTTCACTCTTTATGTAAATACCTCAAGTAAGCCTAGTACAGAGGCGAGTGTACACAAATCCCGTGTTTATCCCGTGGGATCAGCCGCGATGCTTAACTCAATGTGAGGGCCAGATTACCGCGACCCTCACTGATCCAGCCTTCATACCTAGGCGCCGCCGCGTCGTAGCGTGGGCCTTGTACTTCGATCTCTACGACCAATAACCTTGTCTACACATCAATAAAGAAATATTATTAAAATCTTCAAAATTATGGCATACGGGCCACTTAATTGTTTCCCATGGCCTAAACATGTAATTTAAGTTTGCTAGTGCATTTGCTGACTAAAAATCGACGTGAACGTTATGTATGTGTGAATGACAATCATTGTATTTGTTCACAAACATTCTACCAATAAATCCCCAGGCTACTAAAACATCACTTGTATTATTACTGTCATTGAAGCGTCCTTGTGGAGCTTAGCTCTAATAAATAGTACAAAACCACACAATACATAATGGTCCCAATAACTAATGTGCCCACACTAAGCAGATATTAGTTCAGTGATGTCGGTCGCACCGCGCTTCCCCGCTCGCGAGTCAAACACGCGCGTTTACACACCACTGATCACTTTGACAATTCAGCTACGAAATGGGCTCACATGATTAGTGGGAGTTCATTATGGCCATGGAATAACTATGTATACATTACCAGAGTAATAATAATATATATACGTGAAGAAATTGATATTAGCAGTACCACCTCAAGTACTACCTCAAGACAATGCGGTTTCATTGTCTTTGCCGGGGTGATCATCATTATCACGAAATAATGAAGTAAGGAACGTTAACACGTTCAGTGTGGCATCCTACCACGCGTTCTTTCACGTGGTGCTATATAGGGTCTAGTAGACCTGTTGGTGAACTTTAACTTATGGTCATGTTAAGATAAGTGTAATCAATCAGTGGAACAAGTGGAGTACAAGTGTGTTTGGTCATCATCCATACAGATAAATAAAAATGAATACCTTGTGTACATCCGAAGTATCAGTGTGTAATATAACATATGCATTTGGTAAAACGCTAATTTTACCAAATGCATATGAAAGTATAATACGAGTCTGAAATGAAAAAAAATCAATTTTTATTTTTTTGTCTATCTGTCTTTCTATTTGTTTGTTCCAGCTTTCGGAACTTTCACTGGCAAATAGCAAATGTAATAAGGTATAACAAAGGCTGCTCTTTCCGGGAATGTGTTTCCGTGAGAATTGGGAACCATAAATAATTCATGCCGACGAAGCAATGGGCATCCGCTAGTGTACTAAGTAAATATCTCAAGTCAAGTCAAAAGTCTCCGTTCAATAATGTCCACTCACTTTTCTAGTGAGTTACATAGTTTAGTTAGTTTATTTGTAGATGAACGTACTTGTAATTAGCAACGTGCCTCGACCACTTTATCGACCTTAGAACATCACTAATGGAATGATATGTAATTCCAGTCGTAATTCCAGTGCGGTTATTGGGTAATCGGGCCGCGGTTGTTTAGCACCTGAGAAACGCATCCAAAGGATACATTTTCTAATGGTCCGTATCAGGTTTTAACAACCCGATATGTTTTTGTTGTTGTAATAGCTACTATTTTATGATAAAAATATAAGAAAAATATTTGTCACTCTCTCACCGCCTAAATTCCTAAGTCAATCATCGGATACTTTCAACCCGTTGCCGCATTCACCACGTTAAAGAAGAACGGTCGCTCCTATTCTGCTGAGAAGACTTCCGAAACCCAAATCCCAAATCATCTTGTACACTTACCTACTAAAACATGGAGGAGTAATAGACTTATTAAACGGCGGAACCGTTCCTTGGTACCTACTGATATAGATTGAGAAGCTGTGAAGCTATTAAACTACTTATTATCAAGCTAATAAATTCCTATAACAGAGAGATAACTATAGGTACTATCCAACGTGAACAAGGCGACGGAGTGGGTTACAATATTTAGCTATCCTTGTGTAAGGCGATATGAATATTTCCTTGAGACAATTCGTGTGTTTTATCGCGCCACCAAAATTGTTCGCATTACAAAATTGTTTTATTTGTCACTCTCGAGGAACGCCGATAAATCTTACTACTCGTCGTACAACTTCCAAGCGTTTATGATTTATGTTCCGATGTTTGTGATACTTTTATTTGTCGACTTGGCTACATTGAAATAGAGCGCTTACTTCGCTCATGTTATTTCAACGAGTTACCGTGACACAAACACACGTCAATATACTTTTGATTTTTATTCAGATCATGTTTGTACTTATTTACTTGAAAACGAAGCTTATAAATATACCTTACCTTACGCACTACTAACTAAAAATGTAACGACAACGTTACATTTTTAGGGTTCCGTAATTCAAATCTCGGAACCCTTATAGTTTCGTCATGTCTGTCCGTCCGTCTGTCCTCGGCTTTCCTCCTAAACGTCGAGTGCAAGAAACATGAAATTTTGAATATATATGTGTTTTTACTACGTTGACAAAGTGCTAAAAGAAAATTATGAAAATATTTTTTTTTGGGATACCTCCTCTACACGTAACCAGAATTTGGTTTTTTTTTTGCGTCTACCTCCCGGAGTGGGGTATCATTAGAAAGGTCTTTGAAAAACATTGAGAAGTTTCTTTTACGATTTTTTGATCAAGTATTCGCTTTATACTCGAAGCTCATTTTATTTGGTAATACACAGCGTCCCATTTTAGATCCATCTTATATATAAATGGCGGGCTCGAAAAGAGATACATAATTTTTAAGTTCACTTGGTCCACACATGGTCACGTACTGCCCTTGCCCTCTTTTTATTGTTGTAACAGAATCATTGTATTTACTGGCGAATAAAAAGAATGGCCGTGAGTTTTTCTTGCCAGGTTCTTTCCTCACAGGCTCTACCTATTGCCTTGCGAATCTGGCGGTAAATGTAAATGTAGAAGCATTTTCTTTTTTTGACGTTCATAATAACACTTATGAACTACCTACATGAATAAAGATATTTTGATTTTGAAAAATCTGAAAATATCTATGATGGTAGTCCATGTAATGAACTTTCAAGGAACAAGGAACTTCAAAAACTATAACGGAGTAGACAACTTCATTTGTTCAAGAGTTATAGTTGCTAATATGGGTGACGACGGAACCCTATTCTATGCGTGGCCCGACACGCACAGGGCTGGTTTTTACTCCTAATAAATTTACTTGAATTATACTTGAACATTTACTTGAATAAATGGTCCCAGGCCCATGCTTGGGACCCTTTATTCAAGTAAATTTTCACATAAAATGGGTTTAAGCTTACTTCGGTTATAATAATCGAACAGTCTAGAGTTATACTCGTAGTAGGTTACCTCGATATATTCTAGTCTTACTACTATTGACCTACATACTCGTACCATTCGTTCTAAACATCGGCATCGTTCAATACTGCACCACCCAGTAAATTTAATTCATTTCCATTATTCAGAGAAATAAATTCCGCTAACTTTTGTTTTAAAACACACGGCAGAATTAAAAACATTTTCTGTAAAATGATTGATTCGGGTTTTGTTTAGGCAGCATTTACATTTATAACATTTGTGAAGTTAGGTCCCCTAAGTGACGGGGGCATCAGTCGCACTTTCGCGACTCATGCCCAACCTAAAGGGACCCAACGCTTCCTGCAGGAGACTGTACCTGGGGATCTTGCGGAGTATGGCCCCATACGGGGCTTCCGTATGGGCGGCGAAGATGATGGCCAAGAACGCGACTCTTTTGAATATCCCACTGAGGACCTTGGTCGTCAAAACTATACGGGGGTACCGCACGATCTCTGGAGAGGCTGCATGTCTCTTAGTCGGGGCCCTCCTTGGGACCTGGAAGCGAGAGCCCTTGCGTCATTGTTCTAATGGCTCAAGGAGGCGTTGGAGCGGGACCACAGGCCTGCGTCTCGAGAAATCGAGGACCAGCGGTCCCAACTCCGCCAGGATCTCATGGAGACATGAAGGGTGCGACTTGAGTAACGAAAGTGGAAACCACCGACATCGCGACGGTGAGACCGTTCATGGACGAGTGGCTGCAGAGGCGGCACGGTGACCACACGTATCGTGCGATGCAGATCGTTACCGGCCATGGATGCTTCGGTAGCTATCTGTTGCGCATCCAACATGAGGTCACACCCCGGTGTTAACACTGCGAGGTTCCGACGACGACACCGCACTCCACACGTTGGTGGAGTACTCAGCGTGGGCGAGTCAGCGCCGGAACCTCGTAGTGGGTCTGGGCGTGGATACCCTCTCGCTGGAGACCATGTTTCAAGCCATGGTTTCCAGTGCGAGTAGGTGGAACGCGGCCGTATCCTTCTGCAAGCAAGCGATTCATAATTGGTTCAATAAATAAATAAATAATAAATAAATATATTAGGACAATGCACACAACGCCATCTAGTCTCAAACTAAGCAGAGCTTGTGATATGAGTACTAGATAAACTGATATAAATACTTATATACATTTTTTTTTTTGTAAATACATACATATTATACATAGGAAACATCCAGACTTCGGTACAAACGCATATGTCATCACACAAAGTTTGTCCCGACCGGGAATCGAACCCGAGACTCCGGCGTCGAAAGCCGATGCACTACCGACCACGCCACCGAAACAGTCAAAAATAAATAAATTAGTACAAAGCCTATTCAATTTAATCTAATAAGCAATCAAATGTTTTCTCCTTATTAGTTTAGATGAATGCAGATGTATAGTGTACTTAAACTGGCATAGAACGCTGCCAGCAGCACTATACAATATACTCGATTAGATAATAACGTTTGATCACGTAGCACTATGAATAAGTAATACATAACGAGGTGTTGTCTCGCTCCAATATCGTAGATCTCTTTAGTTAAACGAACGACTACAACCTCCGGCGGGATTCTCTAATGCATACAGTGTCGATGAACCAGATGCTGCGGCTGCATGGTGAACACTACGAACACGGTGTTTATGTAAAGCATCTTAATCTAGGTAACACAACATTACATTAGAGTTCATATGCTTAATACATGATATTAGGTATAACGACTTAATACATTAGTTTGTAGACACTTGTATATAATGCAACTTTTGTATGGGAGCCCCCTGAAAAAAATTGTCATGTTCTGTTTTTTTTTGTATTTGTTATCCCTATTACAACAAATACTAAAAACAACAGAAATACATCATGTGTAAAAATTTCAACTTTCTAACTATCACAGTTCATGAGATATAGGCCAAGATCGACGGACAGACTGACGAACCTTAACCTTAACCACTACTGGACCACTTTCCAAAAAATATTTCACTATTAGATGGCTAAGACTGAGAAGGCTATTTAATTTATTTTAGGTACTAGAAAAAAATACCACCCGTTAGCACCCGTAGCATGTTTTATAACACATTGCGCTGCAAAATTAGATACAGTTTCTAATAAGACATTTTCAGAATTTGCATGAGGAATTCATCAACACGGCATTGCTCTCTGTTTGGGTACTCAACCACCCCACACCCACTATGCTTCACTGCATAAAATGCAATAATACTGCACACATGACAGTCTTCAAACATTATTAAGATACAATGGATACGAAACTTGTGAAAGTTCTCCTTCATTATTTCTTCTCCAACCTAGTCAATTACGTGAGTCCGGACTCGGGCTAAAGCACTATTTAAAATTATTAAATTAGTTAATCAGAATGCTTCTTTAGACAATCTTAGACTTTGACAAGGATAAACGAGAGAAGTCCATAAAAATCATCGAACCAAACCACAAATTCTTCAAGTCTATTTCAGTTTTATTTACTGCAGTTCTTTTTTTTTTAATTTTGCGGCCCATTGTCGCGGCCGCTCTCACGTCTGTTGCCAGGCGTCTCTGGCTCGCGCGCTGAAGGCATTTCCAGTGGCGCCCGGCGTTTACTGCAATCTAACCAATTGTCTATGACCAAATGCGTTAAGAATGTGATATTGAAATGTATTTCCGCAACTCATATTAATCATTAGGACCATGAGACTTTGATAACTTTGGTAGTTTGCAAGTATTCCGGGTTTAACTTTCAACTAGTTCAGAACATTAAATGCTGTAGAGTTCAGAGCTATTGATTTGAATACGAAACGTTCCGCATTTCAAATCAAAAGCCCTCTTAACTATTTAATTGAATATCTAATGATATATCGCTGTAATTGTACTCTAATAATAATTAATATTTGACAGTCAAGGTTCTGGTCTCTCAAAGACTTGTCTCGTTTATTCTTCTTGTTATACCACGAGTCACACTCGTATAATTTGCAATTCGATTTGTGCCATACACACGTTCTTTTTGCCTAAGCGATAGTTATCGTAAAACCTTGTGTATTATCGGTGCCAAGACTGTTTAATGAGACAGAGAGAGGTACAATGATAGGCTGAGTAACAAATCCCTGCTGCTATAATATAAGCTACCCAAAGCCTTCACTAATACTCGTGAGCATTCTCAAAGGTACGCCGGTCGTAACTGTATGTGTTTGTTGCAGTACCGTCGGCGCGTATCCTGGGAGGGCCCGACCTGCACGTGGACATGGGCTCCACCATCAACCTGACATGCCTCATCCAGTTCAGTCCCGAGCCGCCCGCGTACATCTTCTGGTACCACGAGGACGAGGTGAGCGGACGAAAAGTAATTATGCACCACCACTTATTATCTTTGTAATATTATTTAAATGATTGTAGGTAGGATATTTTCGAAATCTCAAGTGACTTAAAAGTGCTGTAATAGTAAGGTTTTGATGATACCTAAAACATTATTAAACACAAATATTTCACCCCAATACGTGTAGCCATTACATAGAAATTAATAAGAAACTAATAGCTGATGTACAACAATTATTTCGCACTCTGCACGTACAAGATAGAATTATTCAGGTTTTACCCGTCCACTGGAAATACCTTCTGGTGCGTACCAGGGACGTCCGGCAACGGAAGTAGTAGGCCGAGGCCTGGGGTCGCGGAATTAAAAAAGAAAAAGTTTTACACGTCCACGTAGGTATACAGTGTACCGCTGTGACCACCTTAACTAAATATGCCAATATGTTGATTCTAACCCGGCAATTACACACGTGAAATATATATAATACGTCCCGTATTGTGTTTATGTAAAATCTGTAGGGAATATATTTTTGAAAAGAAAATGGACGAAAACATGAAATCGTCGCAGCGTCAAGCTGGTTGCACACTAGTTGTTAAACAGTGATTAATAGGCACGGACTTGCAACTAATAGAGCTTACCTGCTGCCAATCGCTCCGTGCGCCCGGCGCCGGGTAATTGGATGAGGCTCAGGTGAATGGAGTCTGACATAATGTTTAGCTGTATATGTACACAAACACTCTGTCTACAGTTTGGCACGGTTTTACATACGAGATACTAACTTTCAGTTTCGTCATCATCGCCCGCTTTTACTCTATAAAAGCGAGGGATGATGATGAAACTGAAAGTTAGCTTGAGTGTATCCCTAATATGGGTAATGAAGACTCCTAAGAACATAAAGTTGAAATCATACATCTTAAAGATGAGGATTAAACAAAAAAAACTAATACAGAAAATTTAAATTGTGAAATAATGAATGCATGCAGCCTCATTTCTATACTGTTCTAAGTCCAACCTACTATAACGCCCCATAAAAAGCTTGCACGTAGTCCTCAACTTCTATGACGACACAGTCAAGGCTGTCCTTAGATGTACCTCTCTCTAATTGTTAATCTAGTTAATTGCTATAACTTCATGGAATTTCAGTACTCGAATAAAAAGCTGAACATTAATAATATTCGGGGATGTATAGTTTAAATAGCACTTGTGTAAAATTATGTTGTGTATGCAATGAAGCAGGTGATATCGTATGACTCGTCCCGCGGCGGCGTGTCGGTGGTGACGGAGAAGGGCGCGGCCACCACCTCCTACCTGCTGGTGCAGGACGCTGCGCCCGTCGACTCGGGACGCTACTCATGCTCGCCATCTAACGCGGAGGTCGCCTCCGTGCGTGTCCATGTACTTAATGGTTTGTAGCACAGTTTTTCTTATTAAATTTGAACATTGCAAAGGTTAAGCAACACTAGCTAGATCGGTCTTAGGATAGATGACCATTTCATAAGATATCGAGATCCCTCCGTGCCTCGGAGAGCACGTTAAGCTGAAAACCCAACTGGTCTATCTTTAGAGAACTTCGAATGGTTGTGGAGGTCAGACTGCAGTCGTTTGACGGAAAACATCAAATTTCAACCGTTCCGCAGTTAGACTGGAAAGCCGACCAACCCCAACAGAGAGTTGAGAAAAGGCTCTGTGGATGATGAATATTTGTCTGGTTGCAGGCGAGCGTCCCGCGGCCATGCAGACGGGCTCAGCCGGTCCGTCCAGCAGCTCTGGGTGCATAGTGGCGCTGCTCCTGGCGTGCGTGCTGCACGCGCGGTTGCTGCGCGCTCAGCTCGCCAGATGATCGCACGCACCTCCCGCCCACACTGCGCAAGCGCCGCGCAGGTAACTACTAGTGCGCGACAGTGTGTGTATGTGACACAGTGAGTGCGTTTAAAAGTGAACTAACTACAAATACCACGATTCAGTTTAAATACAATATACTCTTCACCCGGGGAAATATAAACTATAATAATATAAGTAAATAAATATTATCTTAAGATTTTCATGAAATGTAAGTAAATAGTAGCGTCAAGTCACTGTGATTTAAATCATTCAAGTCTCAATAACATCGGTTACAGTTATTATTAAGTATAATAAAACTTCTCATAGAAGTTGTATAATAATAGTGATTTTAAAAGAATTGAACTCTATGACACATTTGTTAATACTACATATATTATTGTAAATAGGTATATAAAAATACGTTACGATACTTACTATGTTTTGCGATTGTTAAGATACCTAGTATAATATTTTACGAAGTTTGTAAAATAATTCAGTAGGAAGGAGTCGACCACTGATGATACGACCACTGTGAAATGTTTAAAACCTCAGTGTGTGTTAGCGAAAATATTACATTAAGATATCATAATATTGATTTAACTTTAGTTAATAAAACCATGTACCTACATACATTAATTGAAGACAGTTGAAACAATGCTGTAGCTACATTTGCGCAGAGAGGCCAGAGTGTGCAGTTCATGATTTGTCTTTTATTTTCCAACATTATTGGCCTATGTAATGTAGTGGGCATCGATTGGCTGATATGACGATGAACATGATAATATTATTATGAAATAAATGTGGTGAACTGAAGTAATGTTTATATGCGTCGTTCATTTGCTAGCTTGACAATCTGTGACCACAGTCATTGTAATGTAGTGAAATGTTCAATACAACTATCTCCTACATAATATTACTTATATTATTATCTTCTTTGTATTAACTGGCACTCGCAAACTAGCATTTTCATTTTACCCCTGCTTCTATTTATACATTTACTATCTGTCCCCGCGAACTTCGTATCGTCTTGAACCTTTTAAACCTCCCGTGAGCTTCTATTTATATTTGAAAATGAAAATTAGCAAAATCGGTCCAGCCATTCCCGAGTTTTAGTGCGACAAACGAACGGCGATTCTTTTTTATTTATAAGAAGAAGAAGATAGTGCAATGTCACCCCTGTAAAATATGTCAAAGTCTGCAGTTGTTGTTTATGTAAAAGAAGTAGTGCCATGGTAGGCACTACTATGGCACTACTTCTCTTACTAAGGAAAGATTAACTAGTTGAGGAGTAAGGGCGGGAGGCGAGAAGGACCGGGGAAGGGGGAGGGGTGGCGACGACAGTTTCACAAACTTTATGATCCAACCCTCGGTGTTAATCACCAAAGTTTTGATAAGCACTGAGGTTGAAAATAATACACCTTAATATTCAAAGCCAACGACATAATGACATTATCTTACATAGATAGTGTCTATTCTAAATTAAGATAGTTGAAAACTTCCTCGACAATATCAAAGAAATTACTATTTAATTTTATGGGTTCAATTCCACGAGATAAAACTACACTAACCAAACTAAAACGTGGTGCACCTAATTACTCAGGAAACTCGTTGCCCGCTCACTCAACGTAATAGTTAGTTCAATAAAATGTGACTATGTATAAATAATATCTATAATGAGATCTTTAACGTTTACCTAAAGTCATACATTTCACATATAGACACTTGTAAATAACGAACATTGTCCCTAAGTACCTACAGAGGTTAAATTGTACATAATGAATTAGCTAAAAAGATTTACAATAAAATTGCTCTAAGTAGAAATGAACAGATAAGTGTAAACTAAAGATAACTATATTAATGTCAAACATAAAACTATTGTTATGTATTATACATAAAACAGAATAAGTTTGTTTTCCAATAAAATGTTTAATATTTATGTAATGTTTTATTTAACTCACTTCTTGACAGGTGTCGAGATCTGCCAGAGTTTCAGACAATTGGTATCAGAGTTTTGAAAGGACGGCCAAACAAACATGATTTTGTGACGCCCTTGGTCGTCCTGAGTATTTATTATTTAAGTCTAAGTTTGTTACTGTAACTTCTTTGTAAAATTGTGTCTGACTAGAATACCCCGGGAACGGCAATAACCCCGCCCACTATAACGTGCGACTGGCAAAATGTGGCGCCTCTGTCTACACCTTTGAGGAATAGATGTGATTTTGTTGTGTTTTTTTTGAAGCAATGCTACATAGGTATTTTTGTTAATTATTTTACAATATAGGTTCCTAAATGGCAAAAACGAAAATTAAGGCTGTTAAGGGACCCTTTATTCTTTTTAAAAATAAAAGGTCCCGTGAAGAATGCTCTGGGCAATATAAAACTATAATTAGGACAATCCATTTGTCTACAGGCAGTTTAATTGGAAATTTGTAAGCAAAAGATTTCCTTTCCATTCTTTTTCGTGTGCGTTCGCGCAGCGGAATGTTGTTGAATTTAAAGATTTTAATTATGCAGATATTTAGTGTATGACGTCGTGTAATTGTGTATGGTAAAAAAAAATTTGTGCATGCAGCCATTGTGGAGAAATTCGCCAAAAACTGATTCCGCTGGGCGAACGTTGTCCTGGCGGAACTTTTTTTAATCCATGGACTTAGAAAAAAAATGTGTCCAAAAATTAGTGTGTATTTGTGTGTAATTGTGTATGTATGAATAAAATTAGTGCATGCATAAACTTCGGAGAAATTTAAGTTTCCGCTACGCGAACGTTTGGCCATTTGCTAGTTTTCATATAAAGCACTTATATAGAGAGCTGTAGATTTTTACATACGTTGTTTTGAATTTGTTTATATTTGTTTAAAAAACAGATTTAGAAAAAATCGTAGGGTTTAAAAGATAAAAATATAAACGTAAAATACGCTTATTAGGTCTTAGTTCGTAAAGTATGCACTTTGGGGTCAAGTTTTTCACGTTTATACAAACCTTGTAAATGTCTGCAACATCTTGCCAAGTATCAATGATGTTCCGTTAGTAATTAATGAGTTATAGGACAATTCACCATGAATAGATCACTGTTTACAAAGCAGTCAACTATCATTCGTATCATATCGTTTTAAAGGAATTGCATAGTAAAATGTATTCCAATAATTAGTGTATTAATTCAACTACTCACGTGCAAAATTTCATCTCATTAAATTCAGTAATTAAAGAGAAACAATTAAAATACTGACAAAGCAGCGAAAACCTACATAACCAGACCAAGTTCGGATGGCTACAAAAAAGCGGCCGTGCCATATATCTAAGTAAAGTTCTTAACCTTCCAGTATAGTATTTATTAATATGGTACAGTTGCGTACACAAGCGTTAGGAAAAATTAAAACAATTGCATTTCTTGATTGAAAAATATTTTTTTAATAATAACGCCACTATGTACGATAAAAATAAATCTTCAATTAACAACTACTTTTCTAATTAAACATCCGTGTACAAAAATATCTTTAATTACATCTAATAATTATTTATTTATTATTTATTTCTCGCTACCTGTTACGTAGAAACCCAAAAATTGGCGAAATGTGGGTGTCACAGAAATGTCACGCCTACCCCTTCTAGAACAACAGTCGTGAGCATGGCCGTGAGCGTGAGCATGGATTAAAAAAAGTTCCGCCAGGACAACGTTCGCCCAGCGGAATCAGTTTTTGGCGAATTTCTCCACAATGGCTGAATGCACATTTTTTTTTTACCATATACAATTACACGACGTCATACACAAAATATCTGCATAATTAAAATCTTTAAATTCAACAACATTCCGCTGCGCGAACGCACACTTCTTTTTCAACGAATTTCACGTAAATATAATTACAGACATTAAACTTACAGACATTAAAACGGCGCGTCTTGTCTACTTCAGCTACTTCCACAGTATCATGACATATGGCATACTACTGTGGGGTAACGCTGCCGATATTGAATGCATCTTTGTGTTGCAGAAGAGGGCTGTCCGGACTATCTATGGAATGGGGTCTCGGGAGTCATTAAGAGATAAGTTTAAGCATATTAACATCCTTACAGTGTATTCACAGTTTATTTATGAAATTTTATTGTATACCCACAAGAACAAAAGTAAATTTGTGAAAAATAGTGATAATCATAATCTAAACTTAAGAAATAAGGATAAACTGGCTGTTCCTAAATTTAGGCTTCATAAAGTGAGTAATTCTTTTGCGGGAACTTTATTCGAATGCACAATACATTGCCAACCGAAATAGCAAATTTATCTGTTAATAAATTTAAAAAACTAATAAAACGTAAATTGTGCCATAAAGCTTATTATAGTATTAATGATTTCTTAGATGACAAGGCTGCCTGGTTGTAACACGAATTGCTCCTTTCTAAATAACTCTGTATTAGATTTAAGATGAAATATTTTGGAAAAAAGCCGAACTGAGTTTCTTGAGAGCTCTTCTCAGTCTCGTTGCATTTTGGAACCCTCGGTAGAGTCACACCAACTTTTGACGAATCTAAATAATTTTCTAAAAATTTCAAAGATAATAAACGTTATTTTATTTTATTTTATTTTTAATTAATACGTACTTAGTTTATTCTAAACTAGCGGACACCCGCGGGAACACATTCCCGGAATAGCCTATATTACATCAGCTATCTGCCAGTGAAAGTCCCGTTAAAATCGGTCCAGCCGTTCCAGAGATTAGCGAGAACAAACAGACAGACAGCAATATAGACGGACAGACAGACGCTAATTTCAAAAATTGCATTTTTTATGTCAGTTTCGTGTATACTACGAGTATCGTATGCATTGAGTAAAATGCTGGCAATTTTAAATTACACACAGACACTTCCATTTTACTCGTATTTATGTGTATGTATATGGATGTATGGATTGGTATATTATGGGATTTACATATACATGTAGTCATGCTGACAATAGTTATTGAGCGGAGCGAAGCGGAGCTCAATACTGCATACCTAGTTAAATTATATTACTTGTAAATAGTATGAAACCACGACTTTCATCTATTTTTGTAGTTTCATCGAATGTAAATAAATTCAGCGCATGTTTTTTAATAAGCAGTCTCTGATGCCAGACTGAATTTAATTACAGAAATATCTAAAAAACTTCGCTATTCGTGTATTCTGCGACTGAGCCATTCGTTGCGTTCAATGGTCTTTAGTGCTCGTTGAGGCAATTTATGCTAATTTATTAGACTTTTATTTAAACAACGCAGAATTCTTTTAAAATTTTAGTGTTTATTGGTAGGTATTATACGTCATACGATGAACTGTTGTGAATGTAATCAGTTTGCGAGCCCAAGATTAGAACAGCTTGATTACGAGTACCTACTAAAGCCAATATGCAATCTCGATCCATATTTTGCTATCCGGGATTGATAATTCATACAATTCCCAATTTGACAAACTATCAATCCCGGTAAGTTGATACAACAGAGCACAAGATCCGCATACGTGGCTAAAGTCTGCCGAAACTCTAGGGTTATCCTTTCAAGAGCATACCCAGGCAATAGACGTTAGTGCGGAAATTAAGCACTATCAGTGGCATTGTATACCTATACATTTTACGTAGTTATTTGAAAAAGTAACAACACAAAAAAAATCCAAACCGGTCTTTACCGGGCACCTGTAAAAGTAAGTACGGTGTCTAGCGGTTAGACTTTTAGTGGAGGAACATTCAGAATTTTCTCGCTATTTACGGCTTTATAGTTCCTAGGAACTGTTTCAGTTTTACGAGGATCATAAAATATGGACAGGTGTAGTTTAGTTAGGTATATTTACTAAACTAACTCGTTTTAGTTGTGTAGCGACGACACATACCATTACTCGTCGTGTGACATTTTTTAAGATATTAGAAAATCAAGAAATTAAATATGCAGAACCGGTGGCGGTAGCTACTGTGGATAGTGCAGCAGTAACGGTAATAGGGTGTATAAATCAAGCGAGATTATGCGACCGACGCCAACCTACTAGATCCAGGGTTTAAAACAAAACTTTTACTTTCTAAAAAAAACCTTTTATCTTATAGCCCCACTTAATTGTTTTAAAGTGACCGAAGACTTGTAATTTATATGTTCAATATCATGATAATTCAAACACTTTACTTTCCTGGGAGCTTTTCTATTAGTATGTTCGGGATATTTACCAAGTAACATATTATTGAGTCTCCGATATTTCAGCGCTGTTGCAAACGCCGAAATATAACGAATAGTAATACGAAGTTTAAATCCCTGAGAACTCACCGAGGCGCTCGGCAATGGACGTAGGAGCGGCCGAAGCCTTGGGCCACGGAACTTAAAAACAAAAAAAAGGTGCAAACTGCTAGAATTACTATAATTTTTCACAGAAAACTCTGCACTTAATGAACTCAAGTTAAACTACATTACCGCCACACGTTGTCTTACAATAAATCAGAACAATTGACGATGATTGTAGCTTGGCACGTGCGAGTACTTTGGCCGATGTTATTATTCTGTATCTGGTACTTATAAAGTTTTTATCCGAGTTTATTGGGTTGTTATAGTTTTGGGCTCCAGAAATCGCTAACTTTTCCAACTCGACTTGCCCTAAATCTTCCAGTAATCTAATTTTTTGTTGTTTCTGAAGGGGCACTTAATACGTATTAATATTGTCTGTATCAATACAGAAATTGTCTAGATAAATATAATAATAACTTTGTAACACACATAGCACGCCTATATCCCGGCAAGGGTAGGCAGAGATGCATTACACACCCACAATTTGCCAGCATTTTAGTCCCACGTAATAGGGGGCAAGCCTATTGCCGTCCCCGGGCACACATATGTAATGGGTTGTGTCCAAAATGGCTGAATGAATTTAATTGACGTTTTTGAATAACGGTACCTTGCGATGAAATGTTGATAAAAGGCAACAAAATCTTACGTGCCAGTCGCTATGGCACATCCAAATAAGGTCCTGGGCGTCTCGGACTTTGTAACAATACAATCGAAGTATAATGTTTGTGTAAAAAGTAATAATAAAAAGTATAAATCCGCCGTTACAGCACCCCATACACCATTTTTTTATAAATTATTTGAAAATGATTTTATAAATTCCGGTTGAAGTACCATTAGGGACAACATGAAAGTAATATTTAAAATGTAATTATACCCGCTCTCTATGTATGCGTGATTACATGCCAAATGGCAAATTAAATCGAGTTCATGAAATAAATGCATTTTGATAGTCCTTAACGAATTCAGTTTATATTATAACCCAGTAACTAGATATCATCGAGCACCAACGTTGGCTGTCTTCAAATGAATGCTAAAAGACCATTACCTTGACTCCTAACTACTCTAAACTCTAACTTATTTTTCTTTTTAGAACTTTTGCATTTTTCTTTTCATATTACGAGTATATGCCAATACCTATCCACTGTTTACTTCACTTCTATCTTCTTATGTCCATCCAATGGTTGCCTGTAAGAGATCACTCTTAGTGATAAGGCCGCCATTTGTACATACTACTTAAATATTAAGTTTCTGTTTCATTTGTATTTTTTGTATTGGTGTACAATAAAGTATAATCTAATCTAATCCAATCTAATCTAATCTAATCTAATCTAATCTAATCTAATCTAATCTAATCTAATCTAATCTAATCTAATCTAATCTAATCTAGATATCTCAATAATTTCTGTCTAAAGTCTGAAGTCTTACTTATTCGAACGTGCACCTGAGATACCAATAAAAGTCTTTCATAATACAGCAATATGGTTCCTAAAGTCATCAAGAGCGTCGTCTCTGATACGTGGGAACTAGAAAATGACTGGTCGAAAATATTAATATCATCGTCCACTGAGCCTTTTTCCAACCAAGTTGGGGTCGTCTTACTGTGATCCGGCGCCTGCCATCTGACCTACACGATCCTTGGACGATATCAAAGCTTAACATCCCTTCCGAGGCATATGTATTGTTGCCATATTTAGTACTAGCTGTTGCCTGCAGCTCCGCCTGCGTGTTATAGTTTTCTTGATCACCAGTTACTGATTTATTATGTATAGCTGTTACTCTGCCTGCGTGTTACTTTAGATCGACATAACTTTTTTATTTATGAACCGATTGAAATAAAACAAACCTTAAATGTTAAGTTGAATAAACCACAACGCATACTGAATACCGCATTCAAGTCGGTTAAGCCGTTTCTGAGATTAGCGTGTTTAAAAATTCAGAAAAACAGACCAAAATTCTAAAACCCATTGTGTTAGGTTCTATTGCGTTCATAAAGCCCCCCTACGACAGTTTCTCTATTATATCTTCGATGTACAGATATCCACTGACACTGACAGACAGACATCGGAGAAAATGGATTTCGGTACGATGTGAGCCGGCGGAAGAGGCAGCGGATACGGAGTACCGTAGGCGACAGTAGGGTCCAACCTGAACGGCAACTCCTGCAACCAATTCGGCTCTCCACGTAATGACTTGTCATTCCTGGGGGTACAGCCGAGGAGGTCGAGAGAAGAACACGTATGATGGGCAAGCACGTGCTCTTAATGCTATGTCCCAGGCATGCAGCGCCTGTGGAGAGGTCACTCCGCCTGCACCTGCGAGGGTGCAGTAAACAACAAGGGGAGTCGCAGTTACCGGTTTTAAGCCTAGCGCTAATAGGTGTCTGCGGGCGCCAGGGGTGACTCCCGACGGTAGGATAGTCCATCGCGGCTAATTGACTAGTTACCGCCTGCCTCAGCTGGGCAGCCCCCGGCCAATAAGGTACTGGTCCGCCTCCCATCTCGCGCTTCTATAGGTGTGTGGAGCAACAGGCATGTCGCCGTGTCTGGAACGGGATGGGTCACATAAGCACCTGGCACACAAAAAACAAATAAGAGGATAAACAGAACCAACACTAGATTTGCGACATGGAACGTACGAACTATGCTCTCGGGAATTGATGATCCGACGACTCACCATACTGATGGCCTGCCACAGCTCAGAAAAACGACACTAATAGACAGGGAACTCTTCCGATTGCGAGTGGATGTGGCCGCACTCCAGGAGACACGTCTTTTGGATGAGGGTAATATCCGCGAGGACAATTATACTTTCTTTTGGAAGGGAAAGAACGTCGGTGAGAAACGTGAGCACCGAGTTGGCTTCGCTGTCCACAACCGCCTTCTTGATTGCACGGAAACGCCGTCTTGCGTATCGGAACGCATACTATCCATCAGATTGCTGTTGGTCTCGGGCCCTGTCACACTTATTTCGGCGTACGCACCAACCCTCCAAGCAACTGCTGAAATCAAGGATAGATTCTACGACGAACTAAGGGTAACCTTGGAGAAAGTCCGTTATTCGGACAAACTTTTGCTGCTGGGTGACTTTAACGCTAGGGTGGGAGCCCAATATGAGCACTGGCCGGAATGCATAGGCTGCCACGGAATTGGCAACTGTAATGACAACGGGCAACGCCTACTAGAACTCTGCGCGTCTCTCTCTCTCTCTGCGTAACAAACACCTACTTCAAAAGCAAACCCATGCATAAGGTGTCCTGGAGACATCCTCGCTCTGGACACTGGCACCAAATTGATTTCGTCATAACGAGAAGAAGAGACCTACGCGATATTCTTAATTCCCGTACATATCACAGTGCCGATTGCAATACAGACCACTCCTTAGTTATGACAAAAACGCGGCATATTCCGAGGAAACTTCATTCTTCAAAAAAATCCGCGCGTGGAGTCTTCTATTACACAGCTGCTATGCGAGACAAGGGCTTGCGCGGGGACCTGGCAGAACTAATTGAGGAGAAACTCAGCGCGGAAGCACTAGAGAATACCAACAGCGGACAAGACATGTGGTGCCTTGTAAAACACCAACTGGCGCATGCTGCGCGGATAAAGTCTTCGGACGAAAGAAAAAGACAACTGATGACTGGTTTGCTAAGTATGAGGACATTCTGCTCCCACTCATACAAGAAAAGCGTGCCACCCACATAAACCTCCTTAACCATCATTAGGACTCGGCAAAACTATCGGCCTATAGAACGGCCAAAGCGGAACTACAACGTGTCAGCCGCAGATGCGCTAACGAATACTGGGTTAATCTGTGCAAATCCATACAGCAGTGCCGGGACGCAGGGGATTTCAGAGGTATGTACCAAGGCATAAAAACTGCTATCGGCCCCACTAAGAGGAAACGCGCTGCAATCAAGGACGCACACGGAAACCCGATAGCCGATAAAAGCGAACAACTCGAACGATGGGTGCAACACTATTCTGACCTGTACTCCCAAGAAGTCCCTATAAAACCAAATGCACTGGACAAACTCTCTTCCAGACCCGAAATGACCGAGCTCGATGATCCTCCAACAGAAGATGAGCTACATAGAGCTATCCACAGCCTCAAACTCGGTAAAAGCACTGGAGCTGATAACCTACCGGCGGAACTTTTAAAACTGGACTGTGTTTTCTCCCCCCCTGTACGCACTCTTACTGCGCTGTTGGGATGAAGGATCAATGCCGCAAGATATGAGGGACGCCGACATCATTACCTTGTACAAAGGCAAGGCAAACAGAGGCGACTGCAACAACTATAGGGGAATATCACTGCTGAGTGTTGCTGGAAAGGCATTCGCTAAAGTCGTCCTACGTAGACTCGAAATCCTAGCGTCTAAAATATACCCGGAATCTCAATGTGGGTTTAGGGCGGGTCGCTCTACCAGCGACATGATATTCTCTCTTCGACAGGTTCAGGAAAATAGCCGTGAGCATCAGATCACTCTGTATATGGCCTTTGTCGATCTCAACAAGGCTTTTGACAGTGTAAGCCGAGAAGGTCTGTATGGAGTACTGGAGAGGGTTGGGTGCCCTCCAAAGCTTCTTCTACTAATAAAAGCATTCCACGAAAACATGCGGGCGTCGGTTGTCTATGACGGCAAGAAATCCAATGCGTTCAGCGTTAGGCATGGGGTGAGACAGGGCTGTGTACTGGCACCTACTCTTTTTGGTGTTTTCTTCTCAGCGCTACTCTTAACTGCTTTCGAGGACTGTGACGTTGGGGTACATCTGCATACCAGAAAGGATGGTAAGCTGTATAATATTAGTCTTCTCAAATCCAAACAAAAGCGGCACGACCTGATTATCAGAGAACTGCTTTATGCAGATGACGCCGCACTGGTCGCGAACTCAGAAGATGATCTCCAGGAGTTAGTGTCGAGATTGGGACGCGCCTGTGAGTCTTACTCAAGGAGCATTAACGCCAAGAAGACTGTCGTCATGGTACAAGGCGTAAATCAGCTTCCCAGGATCACATTAGACGGTTCCGTTCTCCAAGTCGTGGATCACTTCTACTACCTCGGATCCACTACCACATCTTCATTGGCGACCGACAGGGAAATTGACGCCCGGATTGGCAGGGCCTCGACGACTTTTGGCAAACTATTTGCGCGCGTTTGGTGAAACAACAAGCTCTCCAATAAAACCAAAGTCCTAGTATATCAGACCTGCGTCCTGAGCACATTGTTGTACGCTGCAGAAACCTGGACTACATATGCAAAACAAGAGCGTAAATGAACACCTTCCACATGCGCTGCCTGAGGACCATACTAGGCTTCACTTGGAGGGACCGAGTAACAAACGAGGAGGGCCTCAGAGGAACACGTTGCTTCAGCATGACTGCCTTGCTGATGCAGCGACGACTTGGCTGGCTCGGCCACGTTTACCGTATGCCGCTTGAGAGGTTGCTACGCGAGGTGATGCTAAGCCAGATCGCGGGCTCCAGGAGACCAGTAGGGCGTCCAGTACTAAGGTTTGTAATGTTTATAATTTTTAATGTTAGGATGTCAAGGATAGAAATAAAGTATTCATTTAAGCCACTATATTTTTATTGCAAGAACCTTTAAGATAATATAGGGGAACTGAGGGTTCCCCTCGGCAAGGATTTAATGTATTTTTAGCCTAGGATACAATTTAGGTCTATTCTAGATGCTATGTTATTCAGTAATATAGGGTATATGGTTGGTGCGCTTGGTCGGTAACGATAGAGTATCTTTATGAAGATACTGTGGTAATTAAGGATTACCCTTAATTACCACAGTATCTTCATAAAGATACTCTCAGGTTAAGGGATTTTATAGGATACTTTCCCGGTGAAATACGCCACTCCTGCAAGCCGGCAGACACCGTCTCTGTTCCGGTCTCTGCCCACTCCAGGCAGAAGGAAGCTGGGTTCTCACCCAGGTAGTATGGTAGTACCGTAAGCCTCCTTTCGGAGGCGAATATCCAAGCTTCACCCGATTAAATCCGGCTGATACATGCACAGCACGCATGCGTATCATGCAGGTCGGTTCCTAGCCAATCCTGGTCAAAATCAGGCAGACTCCTGTTTAGATTTGGTAGGACAAAATCAGACGTGACACGTGTGTCACACACAGTGCACTCGTACCCAAACGTTTAAATGTTAATATTAATGGTAATAGAAATAACCCGTGCGGGTCAGTTCGCTTGTGAGAATGTAAAGATGGTTGTCTCAAAGTCCAATGGCCGACGCGCCCCCGGCGTCCAATCACAGCTCACCTCACGAGATTTAATGTTGCCAAAAGATTATCCCAATTTCAACTGGAATTTAAACAGTTGAAATGGAATATCGACAACACCAGTCAGTGGCCTGTTTATTTTTATTAGTCGGGAAACGAAATGTCCTTAAAAGTAAAACTATTCCAAACCGGTCCCACACGAATTTATACTATTTATAGATAAAACCTATAAACAGTTGAGTAGTAGAACTGGTGAAAAGGTCGCCACACCATATCCAATGCGGCTCCATCGGGCAACACTGCCCGACGAACCAGACGGCGCCCCGTTTTACGCAGCAAACGTTGAAAACAGCCTATGACTTTATGAACAAAAAATACAACATTACAGGTTTAAGGACGTCTGCAAGCGCGATATGCGCAGCTTCGACATAAAGACGGACGGCTGGGAAAAGCGCGCCGAGGTGAGACAGGAATGGCGTCGGGACATAGGAGATGGAATGATTGGACATGACAATGATCTGTGCGAGGCGCTAAAACAGAAAAGACTCCGTCGCCATCTTCCACCTCCTGCTGACTCGCGTTACACCTGCCCCAGATGCGGCATGAAGTGCCGCGCACAAATTGGACTCCACAGTCATCTGCGCCGATGCGGGTGCACCTAAACCGCACAAGTGCCGCAAGACAATCATCCTTCAGGATGCTGTGGCCAATGATGATGATGACAGACATCGACCACTTTTTTTTTTTTTTTTAATTCCGCGGCCCAAGGCCGCGGCCGCTCTAACGTCCGTTGCCGGGCGTCTCTGGTTACTAGCAGAGGGTATGTCCAGTGGCGCCCGGCGGACTTTGACCACCTTTGTGGTCTCTGCGGGTGTTTGGTCGGGACGAGAATCCCGCGTCATTGGGGTCGGGTTTTATCCCGCGTCAGTGAGTGAATCTGGTTGCGTGACAAAATGCGGGCTTTCAACGGTTGGGTGATACCTTTATTGTTGTACTCCTTTGGCATACTTAGGTGGACTCAAACGGAACTAGACGCCCTGGATAGGCGAGTCCGTCAACAACTGACATTGCATCGAATGTTACACCCACGATCGTCTGTCATGAGACTGTACATTCCACGGAAGTGGGGGGGTCGAGGCTTTTTGAATGCCAAGAACCTCCACAACCGTGAAGTGTGCAGTCTCAGGGATTACTTCCTACAGAATGGATGTGACATTCATTGCGATGTTGTGAAAGTTGACAAGGGCCTTACACCTCTTTCCTTGGCTAACGAGAACTGGCGTAAACCAAAGGTGTTAAGTACTGAAGACCGTAAGGACGTATGGAAGAGCAAGGAGCTACACGGGCGGTTCTACCGAGTCTTAACAGGACTCGATGTAGACCTGCTCGCATCGGTGAACTGGCTGCGTTTTGGGGACCTCTTTGGGGAAACTGAAGGTTTTGCCTGTGCAATTGCAGATGAGGTTATCAAGACGAACAACTATCGGAAATACATCATGAAGGACGGTACGGTCGACATTTGTCGAGCATGCCACCGTCCTGGTGAATCACTTCGCCATATTATTTCCGGTTGTTCGTATCTTGCTAACACCGAGTACTTGCATAGGCACAATCAAGTAGCCAGGATCATCCACCAGCAACTTGCTCTTCAATATGACCTTATTGAGTCTGAAGTACCGTACTATAAGTACACACCAGTGCCAGTTCTTGAGAATGGTCGTGCATTGCTCTACTGGGACCGATCAATCATCACGGACAGGACTATTGTTGCCAATAGGCCCGATATCGTGTTGGTTGATCGGACCCAGCGTCGGGCAGTGCTCGTCGATGTCGCCGTCCCGCATGACGAGAATCTTGTTAAGGCAGAGAAGGACAAACTTAGTAAGTACCTTGATCTGTCCTTCGAGATAACTGCCATGTGGAACGTAGACTCGACGATCATTGTCCCGATGGTCGTTTCGGCAAACGGACTAATAGCTAAGAGTTTCGATCAACACCTCAAGAGACTCTCGTTAGATTGTTGGATCAAGAGTCAGATTCAGGAGGCTGTTATCCTCGACACGTGCCGTATTGTTAGGAGGTTTCTCAGTCTGTAGCCTCCACCGCCGGTAGTTTGGGTCCTACTCCGCTACTGGTGGGACACTATTTTTTATATTTTTAAATGTATTTGTGTTTTTTATAAATCTATTTAAAAATGTATAAAATAAGAATGTTATTGAATAAACGAAATAATAATAAAACTGGCAACTCTGGACATCTGTACATACGTCATTTTCATCAATAAAATATTTTAATATTTTTATCTCAAATATCTTCCTCAATTTTTAAAATTCTTACTGATTTCTAAATTATATCACCAAAAAGTCCATAAATATTATATTTCACAATTTATTACAAGAATACCAAAGTGCAAATATGAAGCGAAGTTTTGACAAACGTCAACTATCAAAATATCAGAATGTTACGAGAAAATAAATATTATGAATGATTATGGATAGCGATGATAACAAGAGCCAGGAGTAAAAATGCACAGATAACACCCCCGGACTCATCACTTAGCTCCGCCTCGCAAGCGCTGGACCGCACTCCTGCGACACAAGTGCTTGCTGAGGCGTCGAGTTCATCGTCAAGTGATGAGTATTTTTCCCCGCCGACGTCGCCAACACCTGTACGCCGGCGAGGGAGAGGCCGGCCGCCGAGCAGTTTGGGGCCCCGAAGCCTACCAGCTTCGAGTAGGGTCCCCACTACCGGTGGTATTGTGCACCGCATGCGATGGACTTCATCCATCAATGAAAACGTCATGCGGGCATATTATGAGGCTACAGAAGGGGAAACCAACCTGACTGCGTACCGTTCAAGGATGCTCCCTTTGTTTCAGGCTCTTGAACCAACAATGACCGTTGCCGTCCAGCGACTATCGGATCAAGTGCGGGCTATCCAACGATGCAAGTTGTTGGATCAACCTGTGCTTGATCGACTACGCCTGGAAGTGTTATCTACTCGACCAGCTCCAGCGTCAACGAGAGCACCGTCACCTGCTACACACACGGTTGCAACTAATGTCACTTTAGTTGATACCGTGCTCGACGTGGGAGATGATACGAGTGATATATCTGTCCAGGTAAGCGAGCAATTAAGGAGTACTTTAGAAGATGTGATCTCTCAATATAGGTTTGCACCTAATTCTAGACCACGGCTACCACGCTTGCCCATGCATAGACGAAATCTGGCGTTGATGGGAGCCCTGAATGCGTTGCTAGCTCCGTACTTACGGACTAGCAATGATTTGCTCGATACCCACTCGATTCTTTACTGTGGAGCTATTACCGCTTGTCGTGTTGCACGCGTTAAATTCCCTGAATTTAACCGTGCACCACGATCGGGTGGTGTGCCCGTATGGCAGGCAAGAATCGAGCGACGTATCGGCACATTTAGGACTCTCATTGCGAAGCTTATCTGTTTTAGCCGGGGAAATAGTCGTCCCCGGGTCATGCGTTTCGTGAGTCAGGCATTCGCTGGAACCGGTATTCGTCCCCAGCAATACTTAACCAATGTCACGGAACGTATTGACTTTCTGAAACAGAAAGTGTATGCATGGGCAAGCCGTATCCGTCGTTATAGAGAGCGTGTAAATAGATACTGGCAGAATCGCATCTTCCAAAGTGACCAAAGGAAGGTGTACCGAGAGTGGGAGGGAACTGGACAACGTTTGAGCGACGGACAACTGCCAGATGCTCACACCATGAATCAATTTTGGCGTGACATATGGTCGGTGCCCGTCGAACATTCGGAGGGCGACTGGATCCGTGTCGTCGAGCGTGAATGCAGTATCATCGAACCCATGGAGTCTATTACCATAGACTCCGAAGATGTTAGTTGTGCAATTCGTAAGGCCCCGAACTGGAAAAGTCCTGGGCCGGATGGATTGCACAACTTTTGGATAAAGTGGGTTCAGAGCTCGCATGAACGCTTGGCAACACAGTATCAAGAAGCCCTCGAGTCTGGTTCCTTACCCGCTTTTATGACCACTGGCATCACCTTTCTGCTCCATAAATCAGGTAGTACCACGGAACCTAAAAACTATAGACCTATCACTTGCTTACCTTCCATCTACAAGCTCCTTACATCCATTCTGAGAAGTAAATTAAATTCACACATAATGTCTAACAATATTTTAGATAACGCTCAGAATGGATGTAGGGCTGGGTCACGTGGTACTAAGGAGCTACTCCTTATTGACATGGCCATTAGCCAACAGGTCAAGCGGAGTAGGGGCGCCCTCTCTACTGCCTGGATTGACTACAAGAAGGCCTATGATTCGGTGCCTCATTCATGGCTGAGGAGGATTTTAGAGTTGTATAAAATTAATCCGACTCTTAAATCCTTCTTAGTCTCGTGTATGGGGCAGTGGACCACAGTCCTTCGTCAACCAGGTAGTGGTGGGTACGCCTCTGATTCGCATGACTTGATAAGGATTGAGCGTGGTATATTCCAGGGCGACAGTTTGAGTCCATTGTGGTTTTGTTTAGCACTGAATCCACTTAGCACATTGCTGAAGGATTCAGGGCTAGGCTATCGGTTTCGTAGAGGGGGTGAGGTTATTTCTCACCTGATGTATATGGATGACCTCAAACTATTCACACCGAAGCACCAAGATTTAGTGACATTATTAAAAACTACGGAAGTTTTTAGTAATGCCATTAAGATGGAGTTCGGTGTTGATAAGTGTGCGGTTATGCATGTACAGCGGGGGAAGGTTGTAAATTCACCGAATCTACAACTTTCTGAGATAATAACTCTCAGATCTCTCACCGAGACCGAAACATACAAATAATAAAAACTACATCGAAAGATGTATAGGGCTAGCTTCACGGAAACTAGGAATACTGAATAAGGTAAAGAGATTCTTTACACCGGACCAGAGGTGTCTGCTGTACAAGACGCAGATTAGACCCTGCGTCGAATACTGCTCTCACCTCTGGGACGGCTCCGCGAAGTATCTGCTGGACGCTCTCGACGCTATGCAGCGACGGGCTATCCGTATTATTGGTTGTCCGGAGATAACGGGAAGCCTTGAGCCGCTAGCTCAGCGCTGAACAATAGCTTCCTTGGCCGCATTCTACCGTATTTACCACGGCGAGTGTTCTGAAGAGCTCTTCAATCTGATCCCACCCTCTTCCTTCCGATCCCGAACGACTCGTGCCGGGCAGAGATGCCACCCCCACACAGTGGATAGCATGTTCGCGAGAACCGAACGTTTTAAACGTTCGTTTCTCTGCCGAACGATAGTGGCCTGGAACGCCCTGCCTGTGCACGTGTTTCCTCCCACATATAATCCTGGGTTCTTTAAGCGGAGCGTGAAGAGGCACATCAGTAGGTCGTCAAGTTGAGGGCCACTCTCAATAGTAATGTGTGCTGTGAGAGTGGCCCACAATCGCTAGACGTCGTCACGACTTACCACCAGGCGGGCGGCGTCAATTTGGCGAACCAAATATAAAAAAAAAAAAAAAAAAAAATACAAATACCTAGGTATGTCAGAGTCATTGGGTATAGCGGTAGAGGATATTAAGAAATCGGTGAAAGAACGTTTTTTTGGCCGCCTGACAAAAGTTCTTAACAGTTCTTTGTTCGGTGGTAACAAAATGCGGGCTTTCAACGGTTGGGTGATACCTTTATTGTTGTACTCCTTTGGCATACTTAGGTGGACTCAAACGGAACTAGACGCCCTGGATAGGCGAGTCCGTCAACAACTGACATTGCATCGAATGTTACACCCACGATCGTCTGTCATGAGACTGTACATTCCACGGAAGTGGGGGGGTCGAGGCTTTTTGAATGCCAAGAACCTCCACAACCGTGAAGTGTGCAGTCTCAGGGATTACTTCCTACAGAATGGATGTGACATTCATTGCGATGTTGTGAAAGTTGACAAGGGCCTTACACCTCTTTCCTTGGCTAACGAGAACTGGCGTAAACCAAAGGTGTTAAGTACTGAAGACCGTAAGGACGTATGGAAGAGCAAGGAGCTACACGGGCGGTTCTACCGAGTCTTAACAGGACTCGATGTAGACCTGCTCGCATCGGTGACCTGGCTGCGTTTTGGGGACCTCTTTGGGGAAACTGAAGGTTTTGCCTGTGCAATTGCAGATGAGGTTATCAAGACGAACAACTATCGGAAATACATCATGAAGGACGGTACGGTCGACATTTGTCGAGCATGCCACCGTCCTGGTGAATCACTTCGCCATATTATTTCCGGTTGTTCGTATCTTGCTAACACCGAGTACTTGCATAGGCACAATCAAGTAGCCAGGATCATCCACCAGCAACTTGCTCTTCAATATGACCTTATTGAGTCTGAAGTACCGTACTATAAGTACACACCAGTGCCAGTTCTTGAGAATGGTCGTGCATTGCTCTACTGGGACCGATCAATCATCACGGACAGGACTATTGTTGCCAATAGGCCCGATATCGTGTTGGTTGATCGGACCCAGCGTCGGGCAGTGCTCGTCGATATCGCCGTCCCGCATGACGAGAATCTCGTGAAGGCAGAGAAGGACAAACTTAGTAAGTACCTCGATCTGTCCTTCCAGATAACCGCCATGTGGGACGTAGACTCGACGATCATTGTCCCGGTGGTCGTTTCGGCAAACGGATTAATAGCGAAGAGTCTCGATCAACATCTCAAGAGACTCTCGTTAGATTGTTGGATCAAGAGTCAGATTCAGAAGGTTGTTATCCTCGACACGTGCCGTATTGTTAGGAGGTTTCTTAGTCTGTAGCCTCCA
This sequence comes from Nudaria mundana, assembly GCA_963556515.1. Lineage (NCBI taxonomy): Eukaryota > Metazoa > Arthropoda > Insecta > Lepidoptera > Erebidae > Nudaria > Nudaria mundana. The sequence goes on from OY748287.1 coordinate 26,670,268, forward strand.
CCACCGGTAGTTTTGGTCCTACTCCGCTACTGGTGGGTCACTATTTTTTATATTTTTAAATGTATTTGTGTTTTTTATAAATGTATTTAAAAATGTATAAAATAAGAATATAAATGAATAAACGAAATAATAATAAAAAACTACGGAAGTTTTTAGTAATGCCATTAAGATGGAGTTCGGTGTTGATAAGTGTGCGGTTATGCATGTACAACGGGGGAAGGTTGTAAATTCACCGAATTTACAACTTTCTGAGATAATAACTCTCAGATCTCTCTCCGAGACCGAAACATACAAATACCTAGGTATGTCAGAGTCATTGGGTATAGCGGTAGAGGATATCAAGAAATCGGTGAAAGAACGTTTTTTTGGCCGCCTGACAAAAGTTCTTAACAGTTCTTTGTCCGGTGGTAACAAAATGCGGGCTTTCAATGGTTGGGTGATACCTTTATTGTTATACTCCTTTGGCATACTTAGGTGGACTCAAACAGAAGTAGACGCCCTGGATAGGCGAGTCCGTCAACAACTCACATTGCATCGAATGTTACACCCACGATCATCTGTCATGAGACTGTACATTCCACGGAAGTGGGGGGGTCGGGGATTTTTGAATGCCAAGAACCTCCACAACCGTGAAGTGTGCAGTCTGAGAGATTACTTTCTACAGAACGGGTGTGACATTCATTGCGATGTCGTGATGGTTGACAAGGGCCTGACACCTCTTTCCTTGGCTAACGAGAACTGGCGTAAACCAAAGGTACTAGGTACTGAAGACCGTAGGGACGTATGGAAGAGTAAGGAGCTACACGGGCGGTTCTACCGCGTCTTAACAGGACCCGACGTAGACCTGCTCGCATCGGTGAACTGGCTGCGTTTTGGGGACCTCTTTGGGGAAACTGAAGGTTTTGCCTGTGCAATTGCAGATGAGGTTATCAAGACGAACAACTATCGGAAATACATCATGAAGGACGGTACGGTCGACATTTGTCGAGCATGCCACCGTCCTGGTGAATCACTTCGCCATATTATTTCCGGTTGTTCGTATCTTGCTAACACCGAGTACTTGCATAGGCACAATCAAGTAGCCAAGATCATCCACCAGCAACTTGCTCTTCAATATGGCCTTATTGAGTTTGAAGTACCGTACTATAAGTACACACCAGTGCCAGTTCTTGAGAATGGTCGTGCATTGCTCTACTGGGACCGATCAATCATCACGGACAGGACTATTGTTGCCAATAGGCCCGATATCGTGTTGGTTGATCGGACCCAGCGTCGGGCAGTGCTCGTCGATATCGCCGTCCCGCATGACGAGAATCTCGTGAAGGCAGAGAAGGACAAACTTAGTAAGTACCTCGATCTGTCCTTCGAGATAACCGCCATGTGGGACGTAGACTCGACGATCATTGTCCCGGTGGTCGTTTCGGCAAACGGATTAATAGCGAAGAGTCTCGATCAACATCTCAAGAGACTCTCGTTAGATTGTTGGATCAAGAGTCAGATTCAGAAGGCTGTTATCCTCGACACGTGCCGTATTGTTAGGAGGTTTCTTAGTCTGTAGCCTCCACCGCCGGTAGTTTGGGTCCTACTCCGCTACTGGTGGGTCACTATTTTTATATTTTTAAATGTATTTGTTTTTTTTTTATGAATGTATTTAAAAATGTATAAAATAAGAATGTAAAGGAATAAACGAAATAATAATAATAATCATATAGTATTGTTATAATAATGAAATATGCAAACAACTCTTTGTGGCTATTTAGGGCTTCGCTAATGGGGTATGATTTTATCGTTCACCTAATAAATGCATTTCAGTGAACTAATAAATAATAGTGGATCCTAAAATAGTAAATCTGCCACCTAATTTGAATCACCAAATAATGTTATATCGATTTCTTAATAAAAAATTACGTTTAAATAAATAATAGTTTAAAAACACTAAAAAATCACGCTTTTATAGAGAATCCAACTAAAAAGTAGAAAATAAATTTTAATAAGTTTGAATTAAGAATACATAGTGGAAATAAGAAATAAATGTATACATGGGGCACACTAAAAGTTTTGCACTTCTAGCTAATCGGAACTATTTGAATTTCGAATGTTATATTTTTTTAAACGTTGCAACCTTTTTAGTTATAAAAAAAAACAATTGGTGGGAATCAATTGTTCTGTATCACACATCAAAGTTCTACGTATGCAACGAAAATGGAATTAAGTCGAAAAGACAGCGGAGCAGAAGCGGGCTCGCGCGGAATGGTGCTCACAGATGCTACTGAAGTGCGACCACGGACATTCTAATGCTGTTTATGACATTGTCACAGGAGACGAAACGTGGATTTCATGGTTTGGTCCCGAAAAAAAACAGCAATCTTGTGAATGGGAGTTTGAAAATGAGAACAAGCCACCAAAGTCAGGTAGGCGAGAAACGTTGGTAAAAAAATGATCGCGTTTTTTTCTCAGCTACGGGTCCCATCTGTACAATTCCACTTGAAGATCAAAAGAGTGCTAATGCCGAGTGGTATTCTACCATTTGTTTACCCAGGGTGTTAGAAAAAGTTCGCGAAAGACGACCCAAAAGCCGCGTTCTCCTACATCATGACAACGCTTCTTCACACACGGCCAACAAAACAAAGTCATTTTTAGCTTCCAAAAAAGTACAACTCATCACCCATCCTGCGCATAGCCCCGACCTAGCACCCTGTGATTTCTGTATTTTCCCCAAAATCAAAGATTTTATGAGAGGTTTCACTTTTACCAACTCCGAAGAGGCAGTGATAGCGTTCAATCAGCACGTAGAAAACATGCCTTGAGATCAGTGGTCCTCCTGTTTTAAAAAATGGTTCGATCGCATGAAAAAAATATTTAAAATGTAAACGAGAGTATTTTGTAAAGCCATAAACATAATATTTCGGTTTTAACATGTTGTTTTTTTTTAAGTTACGCAAAACTTATAGTGTGACCTACGTATTATTGTAAAAAAGCCTGAGCTGCATTTTAAGATATTATCAAAATGATAATTCTTCTACTCATATCTGTCAATAAAATATTTATAACTATTGACACTATGCACCTCACGCTTTTTTTACAATAATATACATTTATTTCTTATTTACACTATTCCTAATTCAAACTTATTAAAATTTATTTTCTACTTTTTAGCTGGATTCTCTATAAAAGCGTGATTTTTTAACTATTATTTTCATTTTTTAGTTTTTAATTTAATTTTTTTTTTAAATTTTCAATCGAATTATTGCATTGTCATCGGTCTTTTGTCCAAACTTTGAATTAAATCTGATCGTTCAAAGTAGGGCAAAATCGAACCCAAAAGAGTCGGTTACAAAATAACATACATTTTTTTTTATATTCAATCGAATTATTGCATTGTCATCGGTCTTTGACAGGTGTGCAAAGTTTGAATTAAATCTGATCGTTCAAAGTAGGACAAAATAGAACCCAAAAGAGTCGGTTACAAACATTGATACGGCCCCTGCTAGGAAGTTACAATTAAACAACGTAAACAATTAACGTACTTTTATTCGCAGGAACCTAGGGTTTATATAATTCAATTAGCTATGAGTCTGTCGATAGTATAGGATCACAATACTGTTTACGGAAGTGCCCGGTGCACTTAACTGGGGGTCCACAGGCGACGGGCGGTCGGCTGGCAGGATCCGCTGGTGTCCTCCAATGATTTCAATTTGCTGACGAGTTGCTCCTGGTCGAAGACAACAGGAGCGACGGCGCAGCTTCTGGTTGCTCAGCAATTGTACTCTTCTCAAATATGGCTTATACTAAGCCCCAAGGTAGTTCTGAAAAGGACACAAGCAACGGATTAGATTCCGGCTCGGCACCGCTTGCCGTAGGCCCCACATGCAAATCTCCGTACAGATTCCCTAATTGTCGGGTGCACTGCACAATTATTTACATGAGGGTACATGACAAGGTTACACATAACACAGGATTATACAAACATGGGAACAGGGAAAACACAGACGGGTAGTTGGCTCATCCCTATAAATCGGTCACCGACCGGCGGCAGAAAATCTCAAAGAAAGAATTAACTAATAATCAAATAATAAAATTGAGCTATAGGCCCAACACAAATGTGGGTACATTTCAAAAGATTATTTTTCTACTTATTACGTATCGGACACGAAGTTCCTAAAGAGTCTGCGTTATGCGTATTTCCCATCTAACAATTAAAACTTTATAATGGTTCACTAATTTAGGGAACCTTAAAATGACGGTCCCTAAATGGCAGTCTAGATAATAAAATGTTACTGAAAAGTATCTCACAATGGTTCACCAATCTAGGGAACCCCAAAATGACAGTCCTTCTATGGCCGTTTCGATAATAAAATATTAAATAATAGTGAATATTCCAGATAGGTGGAATATGATCTAGGTATTTGAATTTACGTTAAACACAATATAAATTTAGAAAAATAACGGTTTCCCGGTTAGGCCGCGACCCAAATGGTACGGTGTCACAATAAAATTTGTCGGGTAGATGAATTATATTAACCTGGATTCTCTTTCTTGATATTCGCACTTTAAAATTATAAGCTATAGTTTACTGCTTAAGGCCGTAGGTGGTTAGCCCTTAAGAGAATTTTAGGTAGAATTATTTTTAACAATTTATCATTATATTCGATAGGGCAATGTTACTAGGTACTAGCATTCCATACGAGTTTATAAAATAGGTAATTACATAGACAACATATATAGATAGGTAATACATATATAATTATAGCATTTAGGGGTGAAGTAATTTAACCTCACCGTCCTAAATGTTTTCTTGTATAGTTTGTGGCAAGAAATTCAGCACCGCCTGATCTTGATATTTAATTCGATAAAATATTAATTACCTTTACCTCTATCGGAACCCAGAACACTCACGGAGTCTAAACAAACTATAGGTTTAAGTTAAATTCTACGCGGTTAACAATCTATGAATTAGCTATTGGTAATATTCTAATTATGGATCGCGCGGTTGACGTTATACGTAAGCTATTCTGTTCACAGCACTTGCCCCGGGTACTCGGGAACACAAACACTGATTTGATTTACTGAACAACTGTTGCAGATATTGATCTTACTAATTAATGGCAAGGGCAGCTTTTTTAATTATAATTATTTATTGGGTAATTTGACAGGTACCAATTATGACGTAAGCTATGCCATAACGAGAATTTCAATTATGCGAATGTCCCTGATCGCTGTCTGCACGGGTTTATCTAACCTCTGCCGCGGTAATGGAGTGGTGCCGTATCCCTACCCGGTCGCGTAGTGACGAGACAAACTACACATCAATGTCCGCGCTCGGGCTACCATTGGCCGGCGGCTAATCCTTATCTGTTCGATCTCAACTACGTCACAGAACAATGAACGAAGGAATTTATGTATTGTTTAAACCCGTTCTCAGGCCTTCTAGTATGTTCTAGTATTTTTTGATGTCGATGTATCCACATCGTAACAACATACATACCTACATACAAGTGAAGCTAATAAAAGCGTTGTAAAAAGCCGAAATCATAAACTAAAGGCATGAAATAACTTAATAAACATTGAATTTAATACACCTTTTATCACAGAATAGAGAATAGTACGTACATACAGAACTTGCACGTTAATTAATGCACATTCTTTTGTTTACAGAGAACATAATTCGAACGTTAGGGTCGTCAGGAAAGTGCCAGCATAATTTGACCAATAATTATGACGTTAATAATATAATAATAATATAATAATGTTGGACATTCTCACACAACGTCATCAAGCCCAAACTAAGCTATAAGCTTGTGCTATGGGATCTAGACCACTGATAAACATACTTATATATTTCTAAAACATACATAATATACATAGATAACACCCAAACTCCGAAATAAACATTTGTGGCACATCAGTAGGTCGTCAAGTTGAGGGCCACTCTCAATAGTAATGTGTGCTGTGAGAGTGGCCCACAATCGCTAGACGTCGTCACGACTTACCACCAGGCGGGCGGCGTCAATTTGGCGAACCAAATATAAAAAAAAAAAAAAAATTATTGTGGATCACACAAATATCTGATTTGACCCGGGAATCTAACCCGAGATTCCGGAGTCGAAAGCCGATGCACTACCGACCACGCCACCGAAGCAGTCATTAATGCCTCAATATCAACTCTATGTCAATGCCGTATCACAAACAAGAGACAATTTAACCCTTACTGACTTACACAACGTTAATTAAAGCACATGCTTTTGTTTACACAGAACATAATTCGAACGTTAGGGTCGTCAGGAAAGTACCAGCATAATTTGACCAATAATATTATGACGTTAATGCCTCAATATCAACTCTATGGTCAATGCCGTATCACAAACAAGAGACAACCGTTACTGACTTACAACTTCAAGTTGCGATTGATAGGCGAGTGACATAGGCCTGCTTTTATGCAAACCTAATCTTTAATACTTATGAAATACTATTTTTTGTATGTGCTATCTGTTTATGTGTCATAAAGTCATAACAAACAAACGATAAGTAAATAAATACTGTAAATTATGAAAAATTGTTCATAAAATGAAAACTACCAGGCCAAATGGCACCTATTCTGCACCGACTAAAGAAAAATCACGTAAATCTGATCACAGAGCGTAATCAGTGTACAGAGCGCAATCAGTGTACAAACCTATATTAAAAAAATATACCGATGCATTGATAACCTCCTCCTGAAGTTGTTTAAAAATTACTTGAAAATAATATCAGTCACTAAATAATGATACAGGGCGTCAGATTAATAGAACTATCTAAAACTGAAAAACCAAACAAAAAAATCTATGAAGACAATTTAACTATGTAAAGGGGGAAATACATCGTTGGGTGAATGGTGAGCGTTGACATGTTGAAAAGGTGACCACCTTAAACCTACAACTGAGTCTCAAGTCTCAGTAGACTGCAATGTATTCCCCACTTTATCACACGAGTGCTTAGTATTAAATCTCGCAAGTTTTAAAATTACTATTCCCATTACATTCTGTGACTTAGGTTCTGAAAATATTGTCCCCGAGATGTATCTTTGGCTCTATGTGCGTTACCAAATTTTACAGAGTTTTATAAAGTAGTATTGAGTGATTGGAATATATTTTTAAAACCCGTAGCAAAACGACGATAAATTCATGCTTAGCAACGATACTAATGAAAGTTATAACGTCGATGCAACTCCCCTGTACAGGGTGGCCCAAAATAACGTTGACAAAAATTGTAAACAGAATTATGTTTAATGAAACGTAACTAGGTATCATTGTGCACCATATTTTCTATTTATCTTCAAAATAGCCCCCTTTAGCACTGATACAGAGCGACAAACGCTTCGTGAAATTTGCTACAATTTTCCGCACTTCCTCGACGGATATTTTGTCCCACTCCCGCGTGAGGGAAGACTTCAGATCGTCGACACTTTGGTGACGCTTAGCACAGACCCTTGCCTCTAAGATAGACCATAAACTGTAATCCATTGGATTAAGATCTGGCGACTAAGGTGGACATTCTTTTGAGCTGATGAACCCTGGTAAAGTGGCCATGCACCACTGCTGAACACTTGAAGCCCTGAGAGCTGGCGCAGAGTCCTATTGGAATATCCATGGTTGGTAGCCGAAGTGTTGTTGGCTCCAGGGAAGCAGCACAGTTTCGAGGATGTCTTGTCGGTAATAGCCTTGATTGATTTTTATGTCTTTATGTATGAAAACTAAGGGAGTTTTGATAGTGAAACATATACCTCACCAAACCATAACTGTTTGTGCGTTTTGACGATGCGGAACAACCGCAGTAGCTCCAGGACGAGTTGCTGACCAGATCCTGTCATTTCGGTGATTGTGGGCTTGCTCAATCGAAAATAATTTTTCATTAGAAAAAACTATATGTTCCAAATTTGAAGCTGAAGTTTAAGCAATCTGCAACTCTCAAGACGAACTTTTTTGTCTTTATCTGTAAGCAATTGAGCTTTTCTAATTTTATAAGGGATCAATTGGAGGTCATGTTTCACTATACGTTGCACGGTGGAGCGACTAATCCCCAAGTCTCGTGACCTTTTCCTCACCTTTACCTGTGGATTGCGTAGTAACCTTTGTTTGATGATGTGTCTGCTCCTAGAAGTTCGAACAGTCCTCTTAGGTCCTCTTCCAGGACGGTCCTTAATGTTGCCCAACTCATTATAGCGTTTAATTGTCGCAGAAACTAACTGACATCTTCCACCAAGAATGCTTGCTATCTCACATTGCCTTTTTCCACGCTCATGCAAAGTAAGTATGGGCACTCGTTTTGCGGACATAACGAAATAAATTAATTGCAACAATTTTAAACCGACTAACAATGTAGATTTGGCGTCAAGGAACCAGCAAATAATATAAAAAACAAAAGAGAACAAATCCCGTTCCATTTTTGAATTTTCATTTTTAAAATGTTGTCAACGTTATTTTGGGCCACGGTGTAAGTTTAGTTCCATAAAACAACCATTTGATGGCTGGCGGGCTTTTAGATACCTACCGACAAAGGGAGTTGAAAGTACCTATAATAAAAACATTTTGTCCCGACTAAAACTTCTCCCACGTAACAGGAAAATGTTGTTCAACAAATTCCCAAATGCTTAACTAATATTGCAGTAATGCCAGTAAACTTCCTTTACAAAAGCTCTTGAAATGTTCAATAGCGCAATCAGTCAACACTGACGGTTGGATCGATTCTCACTGGATATCGCAAGGCACAGAAGTGCCTCAGAGGGACTCGCTGCGGTTTACTGAGGTTGGGTAAAAGGAGGTATTGTGTCAGCCCCGCGGGAACGCACTTGAGTGCTTTTACGCGTAGAGCATAAGCTTCGCATTTTTTTTCAAACATTTGCGTTCTTTTTACAGAGAAGTCAAGAACTGTATAGCGTATAGCTTAGGTACACGACAAGGATTTATTACGAGTATTTACTAGCGGACAAACGCAACTTCGCTCTAATTGGGGCTGGGAGAAGATCGTTCTACAGGAGCTCTCAAAAGGAATATACATATTCATCCCATTTTTGCAATATTTTGCGTGATGTTCTGCATTTTTCAACAATCATCATGATCTAATCTTAAAGACTTTCGATGGCTACTTATTTTAGTAAGAATCATAGAAATACAGCAAATGGCTTTTAAAACAAAAAAGTTATTTTTTACTTATTTAATGTATGTATGATGTAAAGCAACCCTTCAAATATTGGTGTTTGTCAGTATCATCGCGGTCAACCCATCCTCAATTAAAGCGCATTGACATAGGTTTCAGTATTTACAGAAAAAAAGGTAAAACAAAAATGGTTGGTTGAAATCTCGTGCGGTTCACCCGTTATCTGGTTGTGGGTAACACGATCAAATTACTTTCACAGATAAAATCAGTGTGATTTCAGTAAAACCTCTATTTGCATAGATTTGTTTCATTGTCCCGAGTCAAAATAAATAATTGCTTAGGACATTTATTAAACAGTAATGCGTAGCGCCCTCTAGCCCAAATTAAGCTTATAATTAACTTGTATTATGGGTAGCTGCCGCTCCGCACACATTTGGTATCCTCCTCTTTACTGCTTTACATTAATATCGCCCGTGTGAAACCGGCGATATTGTTGTAAACTGCATTCGCATTCGTTGTGTTACTTAAAAGAAACAATTCGACTAAAATAGTAATATTCACATAATGAAAACCCCTAACAGTAACGGCAGCAACCAAAATCATTTAATCCGGACAAATATATTGATGTCTGTAAATATTTAGACATCCTGACAGAAAGATACCCTAATCAAGCTACTAAAGTGCTGTCGACGGCGGGGTTAGAACTCCAACTTGTCTCGTTTGCTTGCGATACATTTAATACAACCACCCTTCTTCGCGAAAGGTTCATGAACTACTGTCTGGGTTGTAACACTTTGGTAAATAAGTTAACGACTATTCTACATTTTTACAAGCTTTTATTTACTTTCACCTGTCCCGATGTCCGTGTGTAATCAAACCATGCATGTTAAACTTAACTCACTTACTGGTTTCCGATTATTTCTTTAATGACGTGAGAAGTAAATTAGAAACCCACATTTGACCAATAACTGTGTTGGTCCCACGTAATAGTGGACAATCCTATTGTTATTACCGGGTAGCATTATATCTAATATAAAAACTCATTAACCATTCTGTAAATTGAACTTAATTCCAACAGCTAGGACCGATTTTACGTATATTATGTACCTACAACCTTTACAACTCTTCAGTTAGAGCCGGATTCTCTAAGTAAGATTCTATAATGTCATGGCATTTAAAAAAAGTGTTTAGGCAGACATATAGGCATTCCTGCGCTCTTAACATAAGTACGATTCGTTCTCAAAAGTTATACATAATTTACTAGAACATAGGAATCCGACTCAATAGTACAATCTCACAGGAATTCCGCTAAGGAGTTAATACCTTTCCATGATTTATGTTAAGTGGTCGTGTTCCAAGCGGAAATTGGGTTTGGCGCCAGATTATATTTGTTTAACAACGTTACTTACACGGAAATTTAACTGTTCTAGACGTGGTCTTTTGTAAATAGGTACCTACAGAGAACATAACATAATTTTGACTGCCTCGGTGGCTCAGTGGTATGAGTATGCGACTGCCGACCCTGAGGTCCCAGGTTCGATTCCGGGTCGATTCAAATTATTTGTGTGATCCACAAATGTTTGTTTCGGAGTTTGGGTATTTTCTATGTATAATATGTATGTATTTAGAAATATATAAGTATGTTTATCAGTCGTCTAGATCCCATAACACAAGCTTATATTAGCTTAATTTGGGCTAGATGACGTTGTGTGAGAATGTCCAAAAATATTTATTTAAAAAAAAAAAAAAAATATTTATAACAAGTTACGAGGAGTTAATTATTATTATAATAACGCCTTTTTATAATGTCCAGATTCTTCTGGCTATCTTCGGTAACCTAAAAAGATGGTCAAAAGAATAATGTCTGCTGAGATTAAAGATACGTGTGTACTAACGTGTACACTAGTGTAATGCATTTTAAATAAACTCACTTGTACATTCCACAATATTTTTTTATTTTTTTTTTATTTAAACTCCTAGCCGGTTTCGTCCATTAATATCCCAGCTGATTTAAATCATCATATGAACCACAAACATCTGGCTTTTCATTCCATGGTTCATAGACTGATCTCGATCCCGATGTCCAGAGAGTCATTCAGTACAGAATTAGATTTAATAAAGGTAATTGCTACAAATAGTGGCTACTCCACGAATCTAATTGAGGGTATAGTGGCGCGAAAGAGATCTAGGGCAGCCCTGAGTTTAACATACCAAGCGGACGCACCAGTTTCGGAGAACTAACGATGGGCGCGCATCCCTTACTTAGGCCACGTGTCGTACAGATGCTCTAGATCTCTAGGAATGCTCAAACCAGCGTTCTATACGAGTCATTGTTTGGAGCGCTTAATAGGTATTCGTAATAACTCGGAAAATAACTCGTAATAACTCGGAAAAACTCCTGTACAGCAAAAGAGTGGGGTGTATGAGTTAACATGTGCACAGTGCAACAAAAATACATCGGACAAACTGGGGCTTTCCATACGAGAGTGTCCGAACATACTAATGGCTGGAAGTAAAAAGAGACGGAATCGAATTTCGTGGAACACCTTATTACAGAAAACCTTTTACCCAGAATCCAACTTTAGAGCTGTACATATATTAGGTGATAAAAGCAGAAAGTTAAACGCTTTGGACGCTCTGGAAATTAATAAATTACTGATAGGAAACCGCGACGTTTTACTGAACCAACAATTAGACATAAATAATTCACCGCTATTAAAATATTTTAAAATCTAAATAGTGTCATTCAATCGTTTGACCGAGAATGGACCTCTTGTAATTATTATTATTTTTTAATTTAATTTTTATATGTTTAATTTAATTGTATTTTTTTTTTCACTTTTTTAAAACTTGTGTGTTACTAGACTAAGAATTACAATATACATAATTATACACTGAAAACATTTACATTATAAAATATCGTTTAAAAAAACCCTTCACGTCATTGCCGGCTTGTTCCCAGAATGCTGGCTGTGCTGCCACGTTGGATGGCGATACTTATTCTTTGGGCCAGAAAATAGCCAGCCTTCTGGTCCTGAGAAGCATCGATTAAGCGTTTAGCAATGTCTCTATAAAGGCGGCGAGCACTCGGACCCCATGACCCCAGTGTCTCAACCCCAAACGGCTCAAATATGTGATCACCTGCTAGGTTAGCACATTTACGCCGTTTGAGGCCTTCAACCGATGCAGCAGCAGCGCCGGCACATCCGGATGTGCTTGAAAGGTGTGAAGGTGCTAAGGTGTCAACGCATGTAGCGTCCCACACCAAAGGCCTTCCCATCTTCCACGGTAGCAACGACATACCGTCCGGTCTCTTTCCATCGCTTCGTGCTAAACCATTTGGTTCACGTACGGCCGGAAGACCTGCGGTGAAAAGAGCCCTACGAATTATGTCGTTTAGAATAGCGTGCCGAGGTATACGACCTGCGCTTCTGTTATAAGAAAGACCATGGTGTCCCAGATTATCGACGGCTACTCCACAGGTGCAATGATGCGGGGATACACAAGGTGTACCCAACCGAAGGCAAGTGGCAATGCGGAAGGTTGTGTCGTCCAACATTGTACCGATGTTGGGAGATGGGAGCGCCTGGATCCATAACCCTGACTCCCATTCTCCAACAGCTAGTAGGCGTGCACGCTCGGAAATATTGACAGAAGTGTCAATTAGTGTATTAATTCTCAATTTACAGAGCGGCGAATCCCACAGTCGCTGTGAGCCTATGCGTGAGGGCAGGTCAGTGTCGGGACAAGACATCCTCATTGTATTTTAATTTAAGGAACATGTATTATTTGATGAGATGTGACAATTGTTTGACCGATTTGAACTTTTGATTTTTATTTTTTATTAATAATTTTAGTTTTTATTAATAATTTTGACAAGACAGACAATTTGACATAATTTGACATTTAATTACAATAATCTGAATATAATATGCATAATAAAAAAAGAATAAATTTGCCCACTTTTGGGGCAAATTTCTCACACTGCCTTCTTAATTTTATTTATATGTACCCACAATGTAATGTTTATAATACTCAGTCCAATGTCAGCTACAAGATTAAGTTGAATATCTCAAGAATACTAAGTAGAAAGTGATATGCGGTGAAAGTGAATACCTCTTGCCTTAATATATTAATATATGGATATTGGGCAAAACCGGACAGTAGTTTAAGTAATAAAAAAAAAGTTGTGGAATTTACAATTGAGTTTATTTAAAATGTATTATTATAAGTTCCACCAAGTTCCTTGAAGAGGCAATAGGCTTGCCAACTATTACGCAGGACTTATAAAAATATTGGCAAAATGTGGGTGATAAATTCACCTCTGCCTTCTCTCTCCGGGATATAGGCGTTTTTGTATGAATGATATTTTTAAGTTTCGCTATGTTATGTACTCGTATTATTATCATGTGATGTCGAATGGTATTATAAAAGGTGTAGATAGTCTTTTACTACGCCGCCCGCGCCGCCTCAAAAGTACTCATAATTTTGTGTTGTTCAGTTATATAATTTTACTATATGAATCACAAAAACTATATTCTTGGGCTGGAATCAAACCAGCGACTGATCCCTTTTTTTTGTGATCACATTGTGTTAATATCGCGACCTACAGCGTCGCCAGGGCGCCATCTACCGGTAGTTGAGGAACTAACTACTTTGGTAGGTGCGTAATGTTGCAATTACGTTTAGACACAGCTAGAGGGCCTTGATGCCAATCAATTAATATATTTTATAAGCAGTGAAGTATGCTAACTTTTTCGTATATAATTTTACAATATGAATCATAAAAACTATAGTCTTGGGCTGCTTATAAAATATATCAAATGTTCAGTTTTGTTCCACCAAGTGCCAACAGTCGAGTATAAACAATTAATAGTAGGCTTATCACTAGTGTCAATCTGCTACTAACTATACCGAAAGTACCACCGATCTGGCCTTACACGATCGTGTTAATTAATACTAGCAGTATCTAGTCCAGGGTATGATTAGTTTGAGCAATGATACATTGAATAGCAATCACCCAGTAATAGATAGAACAGCTTTTAATTAGCGCACGTAGTACTAATTGGAAACACAGCTATGTAATAGACACTGACAATATGTCCAACTTAATTGGAATAGTATTATTGTCAATGGCAGCCTGATAGTCAATATTGGAAACTTTAAGATATTAGAACTGTTTACTTCAAATGATTCTGAAGATTTAATGTCCACGCCTGGATCCACGTCTAGTCTAATACGCCATCAAGCTATAAACCATTATCAAAATATTGACTAGCATGACGTTCTATATAGTTCTTCAAACTGGTTTTCCTGTCAGCACCTAGTAAAAGCAAACTTTCTTACTCCGGCACCAGACCCAATATTAATATTGTGATGATTTTCTGTAAATATTTTAGGATTTTCAATAAATTACTTTCATTGGCTAAAAAGTAGTTGCCAGGCGAGGCCGTGACTGACTCTAATGGAGAATCTTGCCATTCAAGTTAAAACCTTTGTAAAGAAAGGTTCTCTTGAATCACTGTTTATATTGTTAATATATTTAATATCTTAATTATACTAGTTAATTTTTTACTTATATTATGTAAAATAATGTGTGACTAAGAATTATTATAAAAGTCAAAACTAATCCAGTTGTAATTATTTATCATAATTAATAATTATATATATAAACAAAATGTGTTTTGAATACCTACCTATATATACCTTGAATACCTATTTATTCCTCAATGTCCATACTTTACAAATGGTAATTTATTCGAATAGTATTGGAAAATAATTCAATTTGGAAATACAATTCAACTCAGCATTCCCGCGTTCCACTAATTCCAATATTGTCTGCGCTACTAAATACAATTGAAATTATTTGCTAAATTTGAAACATTCCATGTACATTGTACACTACAGCTGATGTTATGTTTGAGAGTATTGTAGTGTTTGTACATCGCTTTAACTAAAGCATAGGGTCGCATACTTACGCCTCTTGTATATAGGATCATGGTAGTGTTATTTCCAAATCATATACCTAAATGTACATTTTATTTTGGATATAAAGCACAACGATCCCAAACCTTGCATACAAAATGTTCCTACAAGGAACTACGAGTACATACTCGACAATAGCAGTGCCTTTCTTGTGGGTTTGTCAGATAATTAGTTATTCGTTTTTCGTTAATAAATTAAACTTCATTAAGTCTTAGATATTCACAAAAAGCGTTTTTTTTTCTCAGAAACGATTTAATTTTCGAGCTCGAACAAATTATTTTTCGTTTATTTTCTCTGTAGATATCTGAAGTATATGTTACAACCTGAATATTAAATTTTCTTTTCCAAAAATCATTATTTTCACTAGTAATTCCCAAATAATTGGTATCAGTTTACATAGGTCCAAAATTATGTTTATTTATATAACAAAAATGTATAAAAATTTTATGAAATAAATAATTATACCTACGAGTAACAGAACATCTTAAAAACATAAGACAACCTCCAGTTTTAAATTAAATTATGCAGCTATTCGTCAAATGTGGTTGTGTAATGCACCTCTGCTTACCTGCTCGTGACCCTAATGTTTGTAGTAAATACAAGTATACGTAGGTCACACTATAAGTTTTGCGTAACTTAAAAAAACAACATGTTAAAACCAAAATATTATGTTTATTGCTTTTCAAAATACTCTCCTTTACATTTTAAACATTTTTCATGCGATCGAAGCATTTTTTAAAACAGGAGGACCACAGATCTGAAGGCATGTTTTCTACGTGCTGATTCAACGCTATCACTGCCTCTTCGGAGTTGGTAAAAGTGAAACCTCTCATCAAATCTTAGATTTTGGGGAAAATACAGAAATCACAGGGTGCTAGGTCGAGGCTATGTGCAGGATGGGTGACGAGTTGTACTTTTTCGGAAGCTAAAAATAACTTTGTTTTGTTGGCCGTGTGTGAAGTAGCGTTGTCATGATGTAGGAGAACGCGGCTTTTGGGTCGTCTTTCGCGAACTTTTTCTAAAACCCTGGGTAAACAAAATGGTAAAATACCATTCGGCATTAACACTCTTTTGATCTTCAAGTGGAATTTTACAGATGGGGAGAAAAAGAACGCGATCATTTTTTTTTTCAACGTTTCTCGCCTGCCTCACTTTTGTTGGCTTGTTCTCATTTTCAAACACCCATTCACAAGATTGCTGTTTTTTTTCGGGATCAAACCATTAAATCCACGTTTCGTCTCCTGTGACAATAACATAAACAGCATTAGAATGTCCGTGGTCGTACTTCAGTAGCATCTGTGAGCACCATTCCACGCGAGCCCGCTTCTGCTCCGCTGTCAGTTCATGAGGGATCCAACGACAACAAAGTTTCCGAACTTTCAATTCTTCGTGTAAAATTTTCTGGATTTGACTCATACCAATCCCCAATAGTCCTCGAATTGTCTGATAGGTAATCCACGGGTTTTCTTCAATTAACCGCTTAAAAGTAGCCACATTATTTTCGTTGACGGCAGTTGAAGGCCGCCCTTCACGAAATTCGTCATGTAAAGAAACTCGACCTCTCTCAAATTCAGCAAACCATCGTCTCACAGTGCTCAAACAAGGTGCTTCTTTCCCAAAAGCATTTTGAAGACGAGCGGCATAGTCTTGCGGAGAGAGAGAACTTTTAAAATCATAAAAAATCATCGCTCTCAAAAGTTTTTGAACTTAATTCCATTTTCGTTGCATATGTAGTACTTTGATGTGTGATAAAAAACAATTGACAAATGATTTCCCGCCAATCGTTTTTTTTTATTACTAAGAAGGTTGCAACGTTTTAAAAAAATTTAACATTCGAAATTCAAATAGTTCCGATTAGTTAGAAGTGCAAAACGTTTAGTGTGCCCCATATATTTACAAAACAACTTGCACGGTCGAGCATGGTCTTTCGAGAAATAGCCAAGTTATGTAATCTGTGACTAAGGTGTGACTTTTCTTCTACTATCACACCCCATGTGTCATACGAAATTAGATTTATAGAATCTTTATACCATATAATATATGGTCTACCTACGTATTCCTGGAGCAATACCGATTGTAACATAATTGGTTCTTTTCATGCAGTTTGGTGTATATCTATACATTTATGAAGTAGTGCCACAAATACTGAACGCGGTTCAATCGTCTGCAAATGTTACCTCGACTTTTCTGGAAAGTGTGGCACTTGGATGGGTAAATAAAAAAATAGTTGCGGACTCCAAATAGGCGAGTCCCTGTAATATTTACTATTTGCTCAATACCTTAGAGAGTATATTATATTTAATGTTTAATAAATGTTTGTTGTCGGAGGATCGGATTCATTATATATGATATTATTATTGTTCTATTTATTTTTATTGCAAATATTTCTTACTGTTCAGTCAGACTTAATGGTATTAGTAAGTATATCAGCAATGCAGTACATCAAGCAAATAGGTACCTATGTAATACCAGTGTTAAGTTCCAATTTGCTTCGCATCATCAGAGTGAATTAGTAAATGCTTCTTTTCAGTCGTCTTTCGTATCTCCCCTCACTTTTTAACGACTTTAATCATTATTCCTTCTCGCGTGTGGTGTTAGGTTAGTTGCAGCACCTTGCTGGATATAGGCGATTACAAAATAGTTTTCGTAAGTTTTTAATTAAATACAAGTATTTTGCTCTAGGTACTTGTTTCCTTAGGAATCTCGTATTTAATAACTTTGTTGCTGAAAGTAACATTTAAGAATCGACGCAACACCGTTACATAAATAACTAACACTTAACCCCTAGATTGTACCATAATTCTAGCCCAAGGAAAATTCAAGACAGAAACCGGTACTACGGATATTTACTCAATCAGTTGTTGTGTAAAGTGTAGGATGGTAAATAATTAGACATTCTATAAAGTTAAAGGTAACGCAAGTAACCTTATCAATTTAAAAATATATTTAGCTATGTCAAGTTATACTTTAGGTACCTATTGTATTGTAAACATAACAAACTCAGTGCTCAATGTCATTCGGTTAAATATTGAAATAGTGGGTCTTATTTCCACTTTGGAAATGTAGGTCGCGCTTTGGTTCAGATTATACGAGTATAGTACGAAATATACTGAACTTTCAGGCGACCTTTGCTTATACATTTGCGAATGCTGCAGAAATAAATTCACGGTCAGGCTTTGGATGGAATACTTTATGTCTGTGTTTGTTTGGTATGATCTTGACCGTTTATTTTGTAGTGTGAATAGCTGTGGAAAATAATACAAAAAAATATATCCAAGAATACTTATAACACCAGTAAGGTGGACCTGGTGTCATAAGTAGGTCCAATCATTTTAGAGTTTTTCAAAGCACTTCGACCCTCAAAGTCCTGTATTACTTACGTGACTTTCATCATAAGTAAACTAAATTAAATGTCCATATCACATCTATATATCATCTAAATGGTGGTATATAAAGGCTCTGTGGATGATGATGGTGATAACAGCGAGTAAGAGCGAGAGTACCAATGCGCAAACACACCCCTCTACTCTCGCTAAGCATTCTTCATACGTGCATTGTACTGTAACAAGTTTCACCAAATTTCGTAAGCACTAGAGCACGGCTCGTGGTCACTTTATCATTCTCATTGGCTTCTCTGCTCCCGCGATCACTTTATAAATTAGATTGCCTACGGCCATGCCACTGACGCCCTGAAACTCCCCCCAATACAGTAGAATTCCTAACATCATTAAATACCACTCATCTTTCCTTACTATTTCCGAAGCAGAATGTACAAAGTATTCATTTACAGTTGTATCACAACGCGGTCAAGTATATTATTGTTTGGCTCATCCGAAGGATATGGTACCTTTTCTGTGCTGATTGAGAGTTCATTCATCATTTGGCTATTGTTGACTCATTGATTAAGTTCGTGTTCAGTAATTTTTTGCGCATCTCGAGATTGATTGGTTTTGAAAGGGGCCATATAAAGAGAATGTGGTGTGTGTATTGCTAAAGATTTCTTAGGTGTATAAAGTATCAATATTAATATCAATGTATCCTAATGTTACATAGACATGAATCGCATGATAGGTGCTTGAGATCATCAGGAAATCTACGGTTGACAATGCCTCAGCATTCTACAAGCTTCTTCAGTAACAGCCATCCGCTTGTGGAATAGGTTACCGGTGGAAATAAGGCGAGCTGAGACAATAAATAAATTTGAATTGTTAGTCAGAGATCTTCAGTTAAAACTTTGAGCTGCAGGATTCTTTGTACCTAACTACTAGTATTTCTCTTCTTTAATCTATTTGTATATAGATTTAACCTTGCTATGTTTATGTATATATGAGTGTTGTTGTGTGTGTTTGAGCGTGTGTATCTGTGTGTGTGTGTGTGTGTGTGCAAGTATGTACCTACCTTTACTGTGTATTCATATTATGTAAGTTTATTTAACTAATAATTAATAAATAATTTTAAGCTCCTTGTATGATTTAATACTGTATTGGCGTACAATAAAGCATATATAAATACATAAATATATTTCTCTTTATCTAATTTCTTGCTAAAAATTTGTGAATCAGCAGCAAGGCTCCGATTAGGTCTGCACGTGTTGCACATGCCGAATCACCTACAAATCTGCCCGTACACCGAAAGTTTTCGAAAAGTGTCCTTGAGGAGATGTCATTAAGAGGGCTCAAATGAGATTTGTTAGTTTGACTGAAACCCCAGAGTTCTCAACCCTTAATACCACACATAGTACACGCATAATAGGTTTTCTAAGTAGAACTTCTTGTACGTCATCATGTTTATTTATTTAAGAAAAATAATAATTCTTCAGCCCTATTGTGTAGACGGATCTCCGTCTACACAATAGGGCTGAAGAATTATTATTTCTTTGTTTTTTTAAACCCGAGTAATCTTACTCGGGTTTAAAAAAACAAAGAATACCTCGCATACCCATTGTCGTGTCGTCCCACTTTAATTAAATTACATCAAACTAATTACGTTTTTGTTTTGAAACCGTCAGATCGAGTATTTTGCGCAAGAGATATTTTGCAATTGAGATATGAAGGTGTAATACCAAATACGAGAGAAGCAATTGTTTTTATCCCAATTTTGTGTTATTCGCCATAGAATTTGAACATTCACTATTGCAATTTCCTTCTATTAGTATTTCAAACGATTGACGCGTTTAATGGGTGACAAATTTTTAGTAATATCGAAGCATTGTTGAGAGCATAGAGATGGTTAAAACAAGTAAGATGGAAAACTGTTACAAGAATTGCAAATTAAATAGAACGGTCAAGAAACATTGTAACCATAAAAGTGTAACCGTGAAATAGTGATCATTGTTGTTACTACGTTGTACGAGTTCTACATTAAGAGATCTTTACAGAATGGTGCGAGACATCTTGTATTTTACTAGAAACACTGAACTAATCACCGATGGCAAATAAAAGTTTAGATAAGTTTCAATTGGAGTTCTTATGAGTCTCACAGCGCCCTGGCACAGCCATTTAACACTTCTCTTGCGTCTGGAGTTAGTAATTTATTTCTGTAAACAAACAATGCTTAATAAGACAGTTCGAGATTATATTCTATCAGGTAAAGCGTATTTACTTTAAGTGTTTGCAGCCCTCGTAATAATTAATATCTTACGTCTGCAAAATACTCCCAAACACCCTATAGATACTTGTAATAAATATAGTTCATTATCTATGCAATATCAAAGACCCTAGTAACAGCTATTGTGTTTAGGGTTCACACATACTGGCACCACGCAACATGGCACAAGCAAATTTACCAATAGAAAAGTGATTTTTTTACTACAGTCCAAGTTGAAAATGTCTTCAAATGACATGTTATCTAATAATTTTGGCAATTGCGGCGTACTAGTAGTAGGTACCAAATTTTGAAAGGCAACATATTTATAACGTGCGCAGTACACAGATATTATGAAGCTATATGCCGATATAGCAGCTTTTGCGCTCTGTATCTAGTCCTGTAGAACTAAGAATTTATAAAACAGATATGTATTTTCTACAGAACCCAGGGTACGGGAGAGCAACTACCACTTGGTCGGTTCTTCTATGATACGTGGATGATTACGAGTATATTTGTATAGTGAAAATGAAGATATTTAATTATTCACCCCGATCTAAATCTGCATCTCTATGATGTTATGAATCTTCTTCCCCTCGGCACTCGAGGTGTACATAGTACATACTCGTACCTTCAGTTAGGTAGGTACTTTATACACACATTCATAAATATTAAAATGGATAGACTTTGTGTATGTTAGAAAACACAACGGAGGGCGGACCTGCAGGCAACAGCTAGTCTATCGAACCCACTTTTTAGGGTTCCGTACCCAAAGGATAAAACGGGAACCCTGCTACTAAGACTCCACTTTCCGTCCATCCCTCTGTCTTGGGCTGTATCTCATGAACCGTTATAGTTAGAAGGTTGAAGTTATCACAGGTATGATATATTTCTGTTGCCCCCATAACAACAACTACTAAAAAACAGAAGATAATAGAATTTAAAGGGACTTCCATACAACAAACGTGATTTATTTGCTGGGGAACAAAACTGGAATAACACCCCCGTTACGACTAAAAACCTCAATAACCACTCAAAAAAATAAAAGATGTTCTTGTGCCAAGTTTCGTGGAGATCAGATAAACAAATATGGCCGCCAGTCCAGCACACGCGTACTGACAGCCGACATTTCACCTCCTTCGCTAACTCAGTCAATAAAACAGATTAACGCATCTAAATTATACAGTACTCGTAACATTAAAGAAAATAATATCACGAAGCTAAATGAACCCCTAGAGTCATGCAAATTAATGTTTCAGAGTTCAACTTATGAACGCTTGGGGTGGAAACAGACAGAAATTAAGTTCTACAAGCACTTGTTATATTTATTATACAGGTTGTCCCAGAAGTCGACGTCAAGCCGGAATCGGGTAACAGGCCTTTTTTTTTTTTTTTTTTTTTAGTTCCGCGACCAAGGCCGCGGCCGCTTTAACGTCCGTTGCCGGGCGTCTCTGGTTACAAGCAGAACGTATTTCCAGTGGCGCCCGGCGGACTTTGACCACCTCTGTGGTCTCTGCGGGGGGTTGGGTCGGGATGAGAATCCCGCGTCGTTGGGGTAGGGTTTTATCCCGCGTCAATGAGTGAATCTGGTTGCGTGCTATGGGGCAAAGGCCCCGCAGCACGCAACCCTTCTAGCCTGCTTCTGTAAGGACGACGGGTGGCGATCCCGCCGTCCTCAGGCCCCGATCATGGAGGTCGATGGTCTTGGGCGTAGATGAGTCTGCGGCGGCCTCGCCGCTGACTACGGAACTCGGCGGGGAGGGCACGCTCCCTCTCCCTCTCGGCCGCCTCCTTCGCGAGCACGACTTGCTCGCAGAAGGACACGGCCGCGTTCCACCTACTCCCGCTGGAGACCATGGCTTGAAGCATGGTCTCCAGCGAGAGGGTATCCACGCCCAGACCCACTACGAGGTCCCGGCGCTGACTCGCCCACGCTGAGCACTCCACCAACGTGTGGAGTGCGGTGTCGTCGTCGGAAACCTCGCAGTGTTGACACCGGGGTGTGACCTCACGATGGATGCGAAACAGATAGCTACCGAAGCATCCATGCCCGGTAACGATCTGCGTCGCACGATACGTGAGGTCACCATGCTGCCTCTGCAGCCAATCGTCCATGATCGGTCTCACCGCCGCGATGATGGTGGCACCCCACTTGGGTTGCTCAAGTCGCACCCTCCATGACTCCATGAGATCCTGGCGGAGTTGGGACCGCCGGTCATCGATTTCTCGAGACGCAGGCCTGTGGTCCCGCTCCAGCGCCTCCTTGCGCCATTGGAACAATGACGCAAGGGCTCTCGCTTCCAGGTCCCATGGAGGGGTCCCGGCTAGGAGACATGCAGCCTCTCCGGAGATCGTGCGGTAGCCCCTTATTGTTTTGACGGCCAAGGTCCTCAACGGTCTGTTAAGGAGCGTTGAGTTGTTGGCCGTCAACCGCGCCGCCCATACGGGAGCCCCGTATAGGGCCATACTCCGCACGATCCCCAGGTACAGTCTCCTGCAGGAAGCGTTGGGTCCCTTTAGGTTGGGCATCAGTCGCGAAAGCGCGACCGATGCCTTTGTCACCTTGGGGACCAAACTTCGGAAATGTGGTCCGAAGTTCCATCGGCTATCAAGTACGATCCCTAGATACTTCATCGAGGGCTTGATGCCGATGCTAACGCCTCCCACATTTATGCTGGAACCTACAGGTGGACCGTTCCGAGGTCTGTGAAAACACAGAACCTCGGACTTGTGCAAGGCCACCTCCAGTCCCAGCCGCCGTATCCGACCCACGACTTGAGCAACACCCGTCGTGACCTTGAGTGCTGCCTCCTGGTACGTTGCACCCCGCGCCGTGACGAGGGTATCGTCGGCGTAGCACGTTACGCCGACGCCCTCAGGCAACGCACCCCGCAGCACCCAGTCGTAGCCGATGTTCCACAGAAGCGGCCCCAGGACCGACCCCTGCGGAACACCGCACGACACATCTCGCCGAGCTGGCCCGAGCCAGCTGGGGAAAGCTATGGCCCTCTCCGAGAGATAGGCCCCGACAATACGACGGAGGTAGAGAGGCGTTTCGTGATACACGAGCGCCTCCCTAACGCAGCTCCATGGCAAGGTGTTGAACGCGTTGGCGATGTCTAGAGACACCGCCACCACCACCTTGCCCTGTGAGACTGCTTCCTCCGTCAGGCTCTTGACGCGCATGATCGCGCTCACGGTGGAGCGTCCCCGACGGAAACCGTACTGGTTGTCCGCCAGGTCTGGCCCCACCGTCGAGAGATGCTCGACGAGGCGTTCCGCGATAATTCGCTCAAAGAGCTTACACACCTCGTCGAGCAACACGATCGGCCGGTATCCGGACGGTGAGTCCACCGGCCGCCCCGCCTTACGAATCAGGACCAGTTTCCCCGTCCTCCACACCTTGGGAAACTGGCCCCTTTCGAGGCATGCGCTAAAGAGCCCCATCAGTCGAGGCCCGAGTTCTTCGAGGGCCAGGACCCATGCACGGCCAGGAATGCCGTCGGGTCCGGGGGCAGTGATTTTCCGGCGTTTAAGCCGGAGTACTGCCGCACCTAGCTCCCCCACCCTGACTTCGGGTACGTCGTCTTCACTGATGCTATCCGCGTCGGGCAGAGACGGAGCCATGCGCGGAGGGACGTGCTCCTCCGCGCTCGTCGGAAACAGGGAGCCCATGACCCGCTCCAGCTGCTGCGGCTGGAGACTCTGGGTCAGTGGGGGCGCCCTAGGTCGGAGTTTCTCCCTGACCTGTAGGTACGGGCGCCCCCATGGGTTCTGCTGCAGGGTTTCCAGGAGCTCCTCGCGGGCCGCCGTCTTGGCCCGCTTTATTGTCTCCTGGAGATTACCTTTAGCCTCCCTGTAAGCCTGATAAAGCTCCGCCTCTCGGGTTGCCGCGTCGTCTGGGCGGCGATGCCTCCGGCGAAACCTGGTGTACTGGCGGCGGGCGGAGATGCATGCTGCGCGCAGCTGTGCAATCTCCGGCGACCACCAGTACACCTGCTTCCTTGCCGGTCTGGGTGTAACCCTAGGCATCGCCGCATCACAGATTTGCGACATGGCTCTCCTGAACCACTCCGCCTCGGCATCCACATCGGCAGGCCGGTCCGGTGCCGGAATCCAGGCCTGCACGATGGATGCCTCCAGGAGAGCCTCCCGATCCAGATGGTGAAGTGCCCAACGCGGATCCGGGGGATTTTCTACCGGCTGTGGGAGGTCAGGTGGGGGGACGACATCGAATCGGATGTACCGATGGTCCGAGTGCGTCTCCTCACCCTCCTCCACGTGCCAGCCAGTAATACGGGCGGCGAGGGCAGAGGTCGCGAACGATACGTCCACGACCGAGCTGGTCCCCCGCCGCCAGAAGGTGGCGACATTCCCCCGGTTGAGGACCTCCAGACCACGTGTTCTGGTCCAGTCCTCAAGAAGCCTCCCCTTGTCCCTGGTTTCCCGGGAGCCCCACGCCTCACTCCAGGCATTGAAGTCTCCCAGGAGCAGGACAGGGCGAGGACGGCACGCAGCGAAGACGACGTCGAGCTCAGTGAGCCATAGCTCAAACTGAGTCTCGTCCAGTGTCGGCGAGATGTAGGTGGCCACGACTGCCAACCCATCATATTCCGCCGCAACACACCCGCGGCCCCTTGCAATGATAGCAAGGCGCGAGTTGTCTGCGGCGGACCCCCCGAAGATAAAACAGGCCGAGCCGTCCTCGTCCACCGGGCTTCCCGGGTGGACGTAGTACGGCTCGGCGACCACGGCCAAGTTTATGGACTACTGCCGGATGCTCTGGTACAGAAGATCCTGAGCAGCGCGGCAGCGGTTCAAATTCACTTGCAGGATGCGGATATGGGCGTCAGACATTAATGGACGTCCATATCAGCATCCCGCCGAGAAACATCTGGCCGTGCAGTAGCGGCACCCCCACCGCTCTCAGCGGACGGACGAGGCTTTGGCCTCGAGGCGGCGCAGGTTGTGCTGCCGACCCGGTGGTCCGCAGTTTTGCCCTCCGCCTTGCATCTAAAGCAGCGAGGCGGGGCATCACAGGCACTTGCCTTGTGACCGGGCCGGCTGCAGCGGAAGCACTGATCGCCCACGGTGACTTCCGCTGTGCACTGCACTCCGACGTGCCCCACCACCATGCACCGGAAACATCTAGTTTCCCGGGCACGAAGGAGGTGCACCTGCGCCTTTAGGAAGCCCCCTACGAGGAGGCTTCGTCCGTCCGTCACTTTCAGTGCCGCCGCGACGGGGCACTGGACGACTGTCATCCCATGACCAGTGGTGCCGAAGGAGATGTCTCCAGCCGTCACCTGGTCACGGGGGCAGCCGCCCGCCTCCACGACGGCGGAGATTACTTCCTCCGTCGTGGCCGCGTCATCCAGACCCGTGATGCGCAATGCAGCACATTTGGTGGGCCTGGTGACGCGGACGGCTTCTGCATCCAGCGCGTCCCTAAGCTGCGCTGCTAGGGCGTCAGCTTTAGGGCCGCTGGAGGCGCCGGAGACCTCGAGGAGGCGAGCCCCGGTGCGTGTCGTCTTGCACCGGAGACCCCCCTGGATATCGAGGGCTGAGAGGTTGACTGAGGACTTCACGGTCCGCAGGACATCAGCGTACCCCACACTCCTCTCCACACCCTCCGTCGTCACCGTAAGGACGACGGCTGTGGAGCGAGGAGCGCGGGGCCTCTTCGGCGCCTTCGCCGCGGCGGCTTTGGCCACTTTCTTGGCCGCTTTCTTGGCGGCCTTCGTCTTCCTCTTCTTGGCCCCCACTACCTCCCATCCCTCCCGTCCGGAGGGATGTAAAGGAGCAGCGGGAGCGTTAGAGGAAGAGGAGGCGGCAGGGGTGCCGCTCTTCTTGCCGCGCCCCTTCGCCTTCTGCGCCTGGGCCGCGGTCTCGGCCGGCAACCGGTACGCTGGAGCGGACTGGGGCGGAGCGGGGTGGCGGACAGCGGGTGTGCCGCTTGGTCCTGGAGCGGGAGAACCGCTAACAGCCGCCGCGTATGAGAACGCGGGACGTGCTAGCGGAGGGCGGTACGCCCGGTCCTCCAGGACCGCGAGGCGCCTCTCGATCGCCGTCAGGACCTGTACCATAGTCGGCACAGGCTGTGGCGGCGATCCGGGCGCCGTGTTGGGCACCGTGGTGGGCGCCATGGTGGGCGCCGTGGTGGGCGCATTTTTGGACGCCGTGGTTGGCGCCGTCGTGGGCGCCTTGGTGGGCGCCGTGGTGGGCGCCATGGGTGGCGCCGTCTTCGGCGCTGGTCCAGCCGTCGGAGGAGGAGGCGGCAGCATGGGGCCGGGAGGCGCCTTGACCACCTTGGTCAAGTCAGCGACCTCCCGCCACAGGTCATCCATCTGCTTCCTGGAAGCAGCGAGCTCCGCCTCCAGGCTCGTCACCTGCTTCCGGAGCCTCGCCTCCTCCTTAGTGACGCTCCGCGCGAGGAGCTTGTTGAGGGAAGATTGGGCTTCATCCACCAATGAAGCCACAATCTTCTTCCTCCCCGCCACGTTTCTGTTGCCCCGCATGGCCGCGTTCATGCGGGCAAAAACGCTCATCAGCTCCCGCGCGGGCGGCCCACCGATTTCCCGGCGACTTCGCTGGGACAGTTGGACCGAGGACGGAGGAGGAGTTGGCGGCCGCCTTCTGTACGCGTCGAGACGCGTACGCACCGTCTTGACCGGCACCTCCTCCTCCGAATCGGTGGAGAGGAGGGACCCCCACCCGGAGCAGCTGGTGCTACGGTCGCGCGGCGGCCCCCCCTTCTCCTCGAGGGTCCTCTTCTTCGTCGCAGAAGAGCGGCCCTTCTTCTTCACACTGCTGGGAGCTGACCCATCGTCAGTCCCAGCAGCATCAGTTCCTTGGGGCGTCGACATCGCGCTGCAGCTAGGCGGCGCGGCGCGAGCCCCCAAATCAATTTGCATCGGAGTCCGTGATGGATGCGTAAAGTCGTCGGTTGATACTGCCCGGGAAAGGGCAGTATCGGGACCGGGGGTATCGTCGGGTTCACTATTCATAATGATCACAATTTTTATTGGCACCAAGTTCAGACTAAATACGTTCGGTCACCCAACTTGCCACTGCGTTACCGTGGTCAAGTTGGGGTCCAGGGCGGACGGCGAGGACGTAGTATCTAATCACTTGGGGCCCCGCCCCGGGTAACAGGCCTTTGTTAACCTTTGTAACAGGAATTTGTTAAGATCGGAAGATTCACCCGTCAGATATCGCGATCTTTAAGAAGATGTCGAGCTTGCATTACGATTGAAGGAAGGCAGTTTGAACATCTGCTGTAATTTTAATAAATCAAAGTTTTTCAATTATTGTTGCTTTATTTAATAACGTCAGTAACAACTATCATATTTTAATTAGATATCTCTATCTCAATCAAATAATAGTAGCTATCTGTCTCGCTCACACTGATTAAATCAGTCTATTGGTACTCCTCTAGCTATAATATTAAGAGTTACGGCCTTGTGGAAAGCCACAGTACATCAGAATAACTTCTAAGTAAAGTAATAAAACACTTAAAAAACTGTTTTTTTTTCGAAAATTAAAAAAATGGCCGCAATGCGAGAAATAAACTAGTGAGTGTTTTACAGTTTTAGAATCCTTATTAAACGCGCTAACTTTTAAAGTTACTTGCCTAACTCACCTAGTACATTTTTTTTTCAGTGTGGCCAGTTAAAACTGAGCTAAGTATTTATTTTGAATTTTTGGTTGGGCAAACGGTGACATTTTACTTCCGAGCTAGAGAAATTGAGTTTAAATTTCAGTTTAGACTTTAAAGAAAAAGTATTCAGGGTTACATTAGAGAAAAAACAAAACAAAAAAGTACATATCTGTAGCATCAGGAATGAAAAAACATTCACAAGGCGTAGATTTTCTCTACATTTTTTGAACGTCTATAATTCTTAAAATACAAGACCTAGATTTTTTTTTATATTTTTCTGACAACTGTTATGACCTAGCCTGTTACCCGATTTCGGCTTGACGTCGACTTCTGGGACACCCTGTATATGTAACTGGAATTCCACTTCAAGTATCCGAGTTGTCTAAATTTCAGTATCTTCTAATTCTCAAGCGAATACGGGTATAAACAGCCCGGCTACTTGCCAGTAAAGTTAATTATATATAAATGCAGGAGAGTACATTAATACCTTTATCGTCAAAGGGCCTAATGCTCCAGTTTTCGTATCCCATAAAAACCAATTCCCCGGATTTAACTTCTATGTTATGAGTTTCTTATAAAAATAAAAAATTATGTCATATCTGTGTGGGTAGTGGTTCGCATCGGCTTTACACGGGTATTGGGCACAGGCTAGCACAGGGGTATTGGTACCTACCTATTTGTTGATGGGCTATTGGTGACAAAACTGTTTTATTTAAACTATTTTTACAGAAAAACTAACTTAAGCATTACCCAGTTTTAATATGATATAAAATTCAAGGTGTAGGTTTGTTTCAATATAAGGATAGTAGGTATAGTAGGCACGCGTCACGAGGCATAAGGCACGCGGCACGAGGCACGCCATCCACACATTAGCGGTATCGTTGAAAATCTACGTGAAATGTACTGCTAGTTCGACATCCTACGATGCTCGTGTAACGTGAATGTTCATATAAGCGCTACACGTAGGGGAGAGACTTATCTAATTAATTAATGGTATTAACTAGTCATCAGTACAAGGTTATATTGCCACGATTATTTATATCGGTGGGGAGTTAGAAAGTTATTGTGCCTTACAATAATCCAAGACATAGGTGTCCCCCAGGAGAGGGGGAATCACAGTGAACGGAGCATTCGATTATAGGGTTTACGTCAACGGTATTGAAGTTTGAATGAGGATTAATCTACTTTTGTGACTGTCTAAACATGAAAGAAGGTGCGTATGCGCGTAAAATGCTAGTAATTATTATAAACTTTTTTTTTTTAATTCCGCGGCACCGCGGCCGCTCCCATGTCCATTGCTGCGGGCGTCTCTGGTGACACTGAAGGCATTTCTAGTGGCGCCCGGCGGACTTTGGCCACCTGTGTGGCCTCTTCGGGGATTATTATACACTAAGATAACTTTTGGTTGTTGTAGAGCTATTTCAACTAACACGACTGCTTTGGAACCATCCCTGGGTTGGAATAAACATTTATGTGATTTGATGTTTTCTAGAATTCTAATACTAGTTGATCACCGCGGCTCGGCGCGAAATAGTTTTCTCGTTTCCTACTAGCTTATGATACTCATGGATAATGTAGTTACATATCAGTGAAAGAATTTTCAAAATTGGTTCAGTAGTTCTGAAGCGTATTCAATTCAAACCAACATATTAGAGTATAATTTATGCATTTAAAATAAAGAGGGTCACAGCACAATTTTGGATAGTTGGAGACTAGATAAAGTTGTGTAGAAATGTCCAAATAGTATATAAGTTTGATAGTTCTTTCATATAGGTACCAGTGATATTGTATTAGCCAAATTAAAACTGTATTGCCAAATTAACACTGAATTTCAACAAATAGAAGTAATTATGGAATGGAATCAGGCGTTACCTGTCGAAAATCCATGATAAACAATGGGGTAAGATGTTGAATTTTTTATATAATTGCACTAATTTCGCTAAATAGAAGACATTATAAACGTCGACATATGTTTCACCTACTCACGAGGCATTCTCAAGACTGTCTCAGAGAGAACAGCAACCATAATAATTATTGTGTATCGCTTCATCTTCCGATAACATGATTTTCATTAAGTGTTATGACACTTAACCTCTGAGCCTCTGAGCAACCTCTGAGCACCTACTACTAGTTCTCTCTGCATCACCCAAAGGTTGACTGGTAGACAATGCCTGTGGCATTAAGTTCGCCTTTGTACAGTTTTATGCATAAGTTTAAAAATAAATAAATAAAATAAAAAAAGTGTGTGTGTCAGCTCCGACGCACGACTGGAGTTTACTCCTTAAGTACGAGTATCTAACCATAACAAATTAGAAAGTTGCGCACTAGAGGTGCGCACCAAAAACGTGACACGATTTTCGTTACTTGTTAGTAGGTTTTACCCCTCGGATTTTTCTCATACCGGGCGCCTTATATATGAAAATCGATTCTTAAGGAGTAAACTCCAAAAACAGCTGTTTAAATAGAAGTAAATCCAATACAAACAACCAGTTTTCTTTACAAAGAACCATAAAGTTTGCTTTACTGCTTAGTACTTCTGTGAACAGATAAGCTACAGCTCTGCCTCTGTCTCACTTGTATTTCATAAATATTTATGTTATTCTAACTCTCGTCACTTCCATTGAAATATTTTGTTTTAAAAAATGGTACTACACCAGCTTAAACTGTGACTGTACCTAGTATTAACTTGAGTTTAGATCTACTAATCGCTCAAACAATACTTCTACATTGACTGCGTGACAATGTGATATGCTGTAGTTTAGTTACTATCGTGAAGTGTTTAAAAAAATGCTTAATTAAATTAAATTAAATTAATCTAACTACTTGCAAACTAACTAATTGCAAAGTAGTTAGATTTATTTAATTTAACTATGGACTTCCGAAAAGTAACGCCTGATATTATCAACTTTAAAAGTAACGCCTGATAGTATTAACTTTAAAAGTAACGCCTGATAGTATTAACTTTAAAAGTAACGCCTGATAGTATTAACTTTAAAAAAATGCTTTCAACTTTTTCGTTTGTATTACGAGTTTTTTGGTTATTTCTAACTACATTAATAATCCATAGGCATGACTTATAATGTTCTATTTACAAGAGAATGTCTATTCTTAATTAATTAATTAATTAATGTGTCAATATATTGCATTGAAATAATGAGAATGGACTTAAACCTTTACTGCATGTACTACATACACATTATACATTTACACACTACATATAGGTTATATGTGGGCACATTTATTGGAGGAATGCTTTTTTCTTATACTCAGTACCTAAAATGTAATGTTCGTAGTCGTACCCTTTCGGCAAAATATCCAACTTTGTAACAATTTTACAAAACAGCTGCTCATTCGTGAGTAACAAACTTGTAGCGAGTGAAAGTTCACATAGAGCCGGACGCCCTTTGCAAGTTCCAACGAGATTATTAGAAAGTTTTGATGACTCCTGATGGCCGATAGATATACTCTGGCTTAATCTCGTTACGGAACACTCTGATGAAAAGGAAATAAGATCAATATTAAGTTTAGACGGCGGTAAAGAGATAATGGGCTATCTTGACCCGGTAATTACCACCCTCAGTAGGGAGATATTGGGCATTCTGTCCCACCTATTCCCTCGGGCACAGCCCTCGGTCACTACGGTGGGACAGAATGCCCAATATCATCCTATGAATCGGGCACAGCCCTCGGTCACTACGGTGGGACAGAATGCCCAATATCATCCTATGAATGGTTAACCAATTTCACTTGCTAGATGATTGCTTTCGTACAGCAAACTAACCCGATGCATGTTTGTTAAAATGAACACGTTAAGATCACATTTTTAAGATAGATAATTTATACGTTAAAACTTTAGGTTAGAACTTATGTTACTGATACATAAAATAACTAAAGTATCACTGGATATTCACATAAAATTTAAATAAAGTGTTTTTATGCACAATATAAAATTTTTTTTTTTTAAATAATTTCAGACATAGGTGTGTAATAGACTAGAAAATTATTTATCATAATTATTAGTTACTTACATGACATTGCTTCTTATTTTCTGTCTTATTTTAAAATCCAAGGATAGATAGAGTACTTAGTAGGTATACTGTATGTCCACAAAATGCACGTGCAGCATGTCGTGGGAATAGAATGTGAGACGTTCTTCGAGTATGGGAACGATGATGCATGCCTATTATACACAAATAACACACACCAGAACAAACTGCTGACATTACCTTAGCTTTGTAACGTTGTTACCCGACTGTGATAGAAAGAGGTGTATGACCAAAATAAGTATTGTTAAATGAATATTTTTAAAGGAATAAATAATAAAGGATAAAAATATTTCATTAAGCGTAAGCGTGTATAACTTATTTTTAACACTTTTATTGGAAGCTCAGTTCAAACAATTTCAATTCTAAACAATTCAAATATTCAAAGGACTTCAAATTGTTAGATTTGTAAAATTATTGTGAAATCACTTTGAATGTCATTTAACATTTTAATAATTTCGTACGATTTCTCTAGGATAGATATCTCTTTATCGTTAAACCTTAAACAAATTTATATAAACCACCTGTACTATAGATTCTACCTTTCAAATAAAGATAATCAATAAAATCGTATTAGGTACCTATATAGAAAAAAAGTTATGTTAAGATTATGAGAAAAAACACATAAAACCACATACAAATAAATTAGGTACCCACCTCCTTTTTTAGTCGGGTAAATACCAATATGACGTCGTCGTTCTTATATTGAATTGCTGACTACACAGTAACAAACGGTAAGGTATCCGTTTGACCGCTGACACAAGCACACACACACACACACACACACAAACCTCCTAATGAATATGCAATTGAATCTTCTCTGTTTATGTCGGAAATTATATTACAAAGTGTTAACATTAAATACCGCAATAAACTACGTGGTTTTCTGGATATGTCTGTTAAATAGAATTAATTACATACAATCACCTGTTTATCCCAGGACTAGGTAGAAGTGTATTAGACAACCAAATACCTATTGTCTAAAAATTCGAAATTTTCATCCAATGAAAGTATCTAAATCGGGTTTAGGATGCTTATGTTTACTGATCATTACTCATCATATCAGTGAAGGCAACTCAGTATGTATAACTGCTAGTTGATAATATATAAGTAGGTACGAATGAACGATCAAGGAACATACAGAAATTATAGGTAAATTTATTATGTATATCGGTTTATACCTTTGGCGGTGTTGGTAAAGACGTGGTTTTGTATTACAATTATTATAACAGTATTACAACACTTTGATTTAATTAGACGTAAGTAACATAAATTAAAATAAGCACCCGTGAAAGCATGAAGTTAAGTTTTAATTTTGATGTGAATTGAATATTGCTGAATTTATATTTTTTATGTATAAAACCCCACAATTGTTTAAATAAAATTACATTCGCTCCAGCAGTATCTTCCAGTGACCTCTCACTTTTCTCTCCAGTAACTTCCAGTGATAAGAAAAAAATGTGAGTAAGTTCTATTAAATTAATAATACTGTGATTAATTGTTATATTAATAATTAATTAATTAATGTGATTAATTGTTATCCAGCTCAGTTGCTTGGTTAATTCCCACCCGCTGGTGTAACTTTTAACACATTAATAATTATAAAATGTAGTTATATTGTTATGTGAGTGGCTTGGATAATTCATGTCGGCTGGTGTAACTAGGTATGATCTAACATAATTTGTTCTTTTTTCTTTTTAGTGGTGATTAATTCAGGAAAAGTCTTATCTGGGTTAAGTATGACTTTGACTAACATATTGGTCTTCATTTTAATTTAACAGGTCTGATTCAGAGTTTGAAAGTACATTTGAAGTTGCCCCTGTAGAGGTGAAGAAGAGAAAACCCAAAGGCAGTGTTGCAACCACCAACAAACGCAGCCGTAAGGACGACGAGTCGCATTCGGAGGAGCTTGCTGGAGGTTCGATACCCGCTCAATACAAGCGAACACCTACAGCACATAGGTATTGTACAATTTTTATTTATTTACTAATCAAGTGTTTTATACTTTTGTATATATGATTTTCATAGCATCATTTTATTAGGAATATTTATCATATTTATCAACCTGTTGGTTTAGTATAGTAGTTAGTGACTCTGATAAGTACGTCAAATGTCGTGGGTTCGATTCCCACCCTAGATAACTCTTTATATGATGGGCATAATGATTAATTTTGTGTTTGATCTAGATGTGTATAATATGTTCGAACCATCTTTATATTTATTTATTGTATTAACCACTGAAACCGTTTCGTCCCAAGTCTTTTATATACAGTTTTTTTTCTTTTTTGATATAAATTAGAAGAATAGGT
The DNA here is from genome assembly GCA_963556515.1 of Nudaria mundana. Lineage (NCBI taxonomy): Eukaryota > Metazoa > Arthropoda > Insecta > Lepidoptera > Erebidae > Nudaria > Nudaria mundana. Next base: position 26,704,980 of record OY748287.1, read on the forward strand.
TTGAGAATAGCTTGTAATCTATTTTTACACTTTTTCTTTGTCAGTTTATATGTTAAAACAGTGTTAGTAGTGGGTTAATTTATCTTCAACTGTATGTCAATAAAACGTAAAGTACAATCTAGTTTAAGAGCGAAATGGAATGTGTATGTGTTTCTATGTTAATGACACAAGTATATTTTATAGTTCCATTCTTACAGTTTTATAGAACGAAGAAACCAGCTTCGTTGGGTTTGTTTAAAATCTTACAAACTGAAGAAGCCGGCGTCAGCGCACCGAAAAAGGACGCCGGCACTGGAAGCCTAACGCTGTTGATGTTCGATATAAGACAGTGCTGATAACCATAAAGCTACAGTGTGATGAATCATCACCGTCGTGGCAAGCACTTCAAGCGTACTTGGGTCAAGCTTTTGTAGAGTTTGAGGACTCTGAACCGACTCATTACAGTGACAACATTGTGATAAAATAAATATATAAATAAATAAGTAGTTATTTCTGGATACACTTAAGCATATCAGATAAATTACTTATTTATAAAAGCTTTGGGAGATGTTCCTGGTGCTATAAAAATAATACCTAAAACAAAAGAAAACTATATATCATTTACTAAACTTGTACCCGTTTCAAATAATAAATTTTATCAACTTCGTTTTGTTGATTCCTATAAGTTTTTGTGCACAAGCTTAAATAAACTGTCTAACACTTTAAAACCGGAAATGTTTAAACACTTGCAAAATAATTTTCCTATTCGGGAGCAATTTCGTTTACTAATTCGTAAAGGAATTTATCCGTATGAATATATGGACTCGTGGGAACGGTATGATGAAATAAAATTACCTCCAAAAAAATGCTTTTTTAATTCGTTAAGCGACGAAAATATTTCTGAAGTTGATTATAAGCATGCATGTTTAGTATGGTCAACATTTAAAATCACTGATTTAGGTAGTTATACAGATCTATATCTAAAAACCGACGTACTTCTTCACACAGACATTTTTGAAAATTTTAGGATAATGTGCAAGCGATACTATTAGTTAGACCCGGCATTTTATTTAACTGCACCTACTTTATCATTTGATGCAATGTTATTAAAAACCGGTGTTCAATTAGAACTTATTGATGACTTGTCAATGGTGCGTATGCTACAGAGTGGTATTAGGGGAGGAGTTTGTCTCTGTTCTCACAGACATGCTAAAGCGAATAATACTTATCTACCGGATTACCAATCTACAAAGCCCGATTCCTACATCGCTTATATCGATTGTAATAATTTATACGGATATAGTATGTGTCAATATTTACCATTGTCCGATTTCAAGTTTCTTGATGAACAAGAAATTTATAAATTAGATGTAACCACTATAATTTACACAATGTTTTTCGATCTTTTAATATAGATTGAATTGCGTCTTGAATTAGTCTATCAACTGCTTTGCTTGTGTAAAATTTGGTTTGCAAATGAGCCACTATCTCAGACATTATTGTTTTTAAAGCTTTCTCTATGTGGTTTTGAACACTATTTGGAATAGAACTTTGCAATTTTTGTAAGTCATTCATTAGTTCACCTTTCAATTCATCTACATATGCTTTATTTACTGCATCATCTGCGTCTTGAGGAGGTTTGACACCTTTTAACCTCGATGTCTTCAAGTCATAATCTCCACGATCAGATTTTATTAATGCATTATCATTAAAATCCAGTATTTCCGATATACGCATTCGCTTATGAATATAATGACAAAATTTGTCTACATTCATATTAAAGGTGTTATATATGTTGAACGGTATATAGTAAAATGATACACATATAATATTAGTAGATTTATTTATTTAATGATTTTGCTTTCACGTAGTTCTTCAATGATAGACATTATTTCATTGTCTAGTCCTGTGTTACCAGCATCTCGAGAAGCAATTAAGAACTTTAATCTATCAACCAATTCATTGGGATCATTCCAATATACAAAATCTGTATTTTTTTTCCACATATTTGTTAAAGGTAATCCTTTTCCTAATTTCTGTCTACAACTTGGACTTTTACTTTCTTGTTCGAAAAGTGGTTTAATAACTTGCAAATATTTTTGTCCTTTATTACTTTTAATTGTTTTTTTTTAATCGAAATCACGACGATGAGCATTCGTTACAAGTAACATTGCCTTATAATTTTGCTTGTCATAGTCATTAACCAAGCTCAGATCAATGTCTTTTTTAACAGTAACTCTCGCAACCCAGGTGTACTTTCGTACTTGTGTCTGGCTACAGTAATAACTTGATCTCCAATCGTTATGCTAGAGGAACCTAACATTAACTGTCCACGGTTATTTCTTATACCAAATGGTACATCCGATAGTACTTGTGAAGATAATGACCAAGATGATACATCTGGATTAGTATCGACTAATGACTGAAATGAAGAGTCCGATGAGGGTTCCGATTCGTTACTATCATTACTGCTATCATCTGTTTCTTTCATATCTTGGTCTTGTGGTTCTTGGGGTTCTCCTTTTTCCTCCTTTTTTGTTAGAGCTAAGTGGTTATTAGTGTTAGCTATTAAATTGAGAGATTCTGTAACAGGCTTAAAAACTGTATCAAGAGCATGTCTATTATTATCTTCTAAATCCTTCATTTTACGTATTTTTTTCCTGACAGCTTGTGTCGCATCAACAATTTGTTTTTTCAATGATTTATCCATTATGTAAAATAGGTGGTAATTGGATAAGAACCAATTAAAGAATAACAATATAATACTGCAGTCTACTTAAATATTCAAATTTCATCTAATAATACAAAAGTGTCAAACGTTTTTCTATAGCAACCGTTGTTTTTAGAACAATCTTTATTAATTACCACATAATCAAAAGGCTCTTTCCATATTAGGGAACACATTTCTCGAAATTTAAACCATGTCATATCGGTGTTAACATGTTCTTCGTAAACATGTTTCAAATTAACTTCATCTTGCTTAAAAAGCACAATTAAGTTAGCATTATCTCTTACAAGTTGTTTAGGTATTTTGGTATAAGTTTGATTTAAATAAAAACTGTCAATCAATTTATGTCTTCCCATGGCAGAATAATCACACATATTACTTTGATTTTCACATGCGACATCGTCAAAAATAATCACAGAATTAGGTTTCGCATCTGTAACCTTCAAAACGTCATCATTTGCTTGGTATTTCTGGAGAGTGATACCTGGTACTCGTTGTAAAACTTTTTCTAAAAATATGTACTTTGGTTGATGTAGAGTTTTAGAATATACATAAACATTCTGAAATGTCAATCCATTTTCATGCAATAGAAGACCAATTAATAAGTTAGTTTTTCCACAATTTGATGGTCCGCAAATGATGCAACGTACTGTATTCGGCAATAATTCTCCATGGCGTAACTTGTTTTTTGTCAAATCGTCACAGATTGTATTGACCTGTAACGATTGTGTTTGTTTAACGAATTTCATGTTTGATATGTAATACTGATGGACTCGTAATGAAAAGATGAATTTCTAACATAAATATTTATAACTACAAGTAGTCGAGCCAAACTGGTTACAGAAAAGCTGTAGGTTATAAATGGTAAGTACGTTTTAGCTTATCGTAATTGTGATTCTACAAAATAGTTCCCTAATGAACATGCAAGGAGCTTCAGCGAACTTACGAACAGTGGGACAGCGTGCTCAAATGATATTAATGTGGGATATTCGTTTAGTTACGTTATTTCCCAATCCAAAGTAATAGTGGACATTCTGTCCCACCTTTATCTATCTTAAAAATGTGGTCTTAACGTGTTCATGTTAACAAACATGCATCGGGTTAGTTTGCTGTACGAAAGTAATCCTCTACCAAGTGAAAGTGGTTAACCATTCATAGGATGATATTGGGCATTCTGTCCCACCGTAGTGACCGAGGGCTGTGCCCGAGGGAATAGGTGGGACAGAATGCCCAATATCTCCCTACTACCCTCTGTATTGAGTCTGACGTACGTAAACAGCTTATGCGGTATACACACATTTCCTTTTTTCACAGTGCACCAAGTCATATAAGCATTTACCACCATGAGCAGAATGCTTGTTTAGTATCCTAGTTGTAAAGGAATAGTTACATAAAAGACTAGTAGAAACCACGGCTACATCCACAACATTGACCTAGGAAACCTATATAATAAATAGTGGATCTCATCACGACTGGACTCTTATTTATTTTTCAATTTCATTAACTCATACACGTGTATAAAACTGACATCGATGTATGTACAAACTCAGCCCTGAAAGTACTAATACATCATGTTTTCATAAAAAATGTTAAAGCCTTATAGAAAGAGGAAAGGGTCAAAGTGAAACCGACAGAGAACGGTGATTCAGTGTTTTGACGGAGCTACTGTGGCTGGTGTATCATCAATTACAGCCTTTCATCTCACCCTTCATGATAAACATCTGGTCAAAATATTACTTAATATTGAATTAAACGAAATGTTCAATACAAAATGAGTTGGAAATTTATACTAATATTATTGACTCCATTCAGTATTTAATATTATTAAGACAGAACTAAAAAATATTTTTACACGGCTTGTATATTGAAGAAGTCTTATTATTATGTTTCAATGCATGATTTAATGCGGGTAAACCCTTGGCCACATCCAGCTAATTAGGTTCCATATGTATTATGAGCGTAATATATCAATGCTTGCTTGCTTTAACTTAGGAGCAATACCAGAAATACCAACAGACATTAATAAATGTCAGTGCTTCAATACCAAAACCAATAAACTGACGAGTGACAGATATAAAGACCCACATCAACTTGCTGCGTTCCGAGTAAATAATTATTAGGTTCCTAGTGTAAATGTTGTAAATGTGGCTTTCGGGAATCTTACAATTAAATACGATAAGTGTAAGTATTAAGAATAAAAATAAAATAAATCTAACTACTTTGCAATATTCCGCCACATGCAAATTACCCAACTCTCGTATTTATTCATGCACAAGTCCGCCCTCCAAACCCACTTAGGCCGGAAGAATAGAGAAATAATTTTGAAAATAGAATAAATATGAGAGTTGTGTTATCGTGCAAAAAATAATAAAAAACCTCGACACGTGTTTCGCCCCCAACCAGGGGCATCATCAGGAGATGTCGATGGCTCGGCGCACGGCGACCGAATGAGCCACAACTCGTAAACCGCACCTATTTATATCCAAGTTTTTTTTTATTTCTACCCACAATCATAATACCAAATTATTTTATGTCTACCCACCACCGTTGTTTGAATGACGTATACCTACCCGCAGCAAAGGGGAAGAGGCGAAATTAAGTTGATCATTTAAAATATTAGGGTTCAAGCGTCTATGTTTGTAGATTTCTAATTGTTCCTAAACCGAAAGCCTCAGTCCTTTGTTGCAGGTGTGCAGAACGTCATAAATGTGAGGATTAGGTAGGGAGTGACCGAAGTCCAACAAATGTTTTGCGAAATGAGACCGTTCTGGGCGATTGTTTCTAAAAGCTGATATATGTTCTTTATATCGCGTCGCGAAGCTACGGCCGGTTTGGCCAATATAAACACCCTCACAATCCCCACACTTAAGCCTATACACACCTGACTTCCTGTCATCCCCAATTTTCTCCTTAACATTGCAAATGTTTCTCCGGATAGTGTTGTCCGTTCTAAACGCGACATGAATATTATTTTTACGCCAAATTTTGGCAACTTTATCCGATATCGGACCTAAATAAGTTAGACTAGCTCTATACCGATGGACGTCACGATCCGGGGGAACAGCATATAGTAAACTACGCGTAATTGAGGCTCGCCGCCTTCCAACTAAGTTGTCCACAAGCTTGGTACTGTAACCATTAGATTTAGCAATTTGATAAATAATATTTAATTCGCGGTTAAAATTTATTTGAGAAAGTGGAACCGAAAATAGACTGTGAACATAGCTGTGGAAGGCGGCAAGCTTGTGCTGCCAAGGATGTGGCGGAATATTGCAAAGTAGTTAGATTTATTTTATTTAACTATGGACTTCCGAAAAGTAACGCCTGATAGTATTAACTTTGTAAGTATTAAGATTTAGCAGTTTTTACATAGACCTTTTCTAGGGTTCCGAATTCAAGTTTCGGAATCCTTATAGTTTCTGGACTTTCCTCCTAAACGGTGAGTACTAGAAACATGAAACTTTGCATGGATATGTGTATTTAGTACATTGACAAAGTGTTAAAAGAAGTTTTTTGGGGTACCTCCCCTACACGTAAACAGAATTTGTTTTAGTTTTCTTGCGCCTATACCGAAGTGTGGGATGTCATTAGATAGGTCTTTTAAAAACATTGAAATGTTGCTAATACAATTTTTTTGGTTCTCGGAATGGAATGGCATCAGTTTGTGAGATATTCAATCATTCAGTCCCCTGTTCCCTCTAAAATCTAAACGGCTAGCTTGAAGAATCTGAAAATAATCATGATTGTAGACCATATGATACTTTGTTAGTTTAGACCAGATAACTACGAGTACGTTAGTTTAGGCGTTATAGAACCTATAATGGTTGACTACGGAACCCTATATTATGCGTGGCCGGTTTTTTCTATAAATCACCGATACAGGCCCCACTTCTATAAGTACTTATAAACCAACACCACATTTTCTGCACAACTATCTTCCTTTATAAGAACTGGACTTTCAAGTGTAATGTAGAAAATACCATTCGTTTAAACTTTGAAATGTAAGCAAATGAAAATAAATAAAATACTAGATATGGGACCTACGTCATTTTATAGTAAGATTTTACGGTGAAATGGTGAGATAGCAGACTTGGACTCAACTCCAACCAAGTTGTGTCGTAAATAACTGAAGGTGGAGCAACAGAGATCCTCTATTGTTAGTAACAAAGTTGCGACACCATCCGGTCCAAACCAATTTGGACTGTATGTGGAAAGTTCGAAAAGAGTCGCTACTACAACACTCACTGCGGTAATGGAATACGTTTGTTATTAAATACACGTCTGTACTTGTTTTGTTCGGTCTTATCGGAGAACACTAGTTAGTGTACTAGCTATTAGTTTAGCGGAATTTATCTTTGTTCATCGAACGATGTGTCAGGAGCTTGCACCATTTCTTCAAAACAAAAGGTTAAATTACTGTGAAAGCTTTGTTCTTTATACATTTTTAAAAACTTTCTCTGTTCAAACTGTAAGATGGGTTATGAGCAAATAGTTTCGCGAAACATTGATCTATGCTTGTTTGTACAATATCCACTTCAAATATAGCTTCATTACAGGCTTGTTGTGATTTACTTTTGTTGATTTTGTTTTTCATTTCTATAATACGAATGTGTCCGTATACCTTTCGGACAATTGCCATCCGCCGCAGATAATTTTTATGTACGATAGGTACATCAACATAAATATTTGAAAGTATTACATTGGTTAGTTTATCACCAGTGGCTGTGGGAATTAAGGAATAGGGAATGCACTAACGTGTTGTTGTGTTAGCTAAAGGGTATTGATTTTAATGACCTGACAGTACTACTTATTCAGTTATTAGGGATATTATTGTCGGCGCGCGTATATTATTCGTTCAAGTGCATGTATGTGAATAGAATGCACAGATTTAGCGAAGTGACACAGCTTATTCGTTGCGGTGAAATACTGTTGCGACTGTTAGTTTTCAACTGAGTTTCGGCGCGTCCAAACATTATGATTTAAATCGTATAAATTATTGCCAAAGTATTACAACAGAACAAGAAGACTTTATCTTGCTTTTAACGATACACAATACATACGCGACAGCCATGAAGCAACATTCACGATATAGAGTATCTGGCGTGAGTTAAGTGAGTATTATTGTTGAACAACAGACACAATGTTACGAGGTTATTGCATCCATCGATAACGTCGAGCCAATATTCTACAGCTTACTTGGCACAGTCATTGCATTCTTGTATTTGGGTTACACCCTGAAGCGTAAGTGTTCGATCGACAAAAACATTTATTAGAAAAAAATTAACATGACTTAATGAATATTGAGATTTTCTGGACCTTACGTATCGTATGACACACCGGAGAAGAAATACGTAGGCATCTATTAACGCATCACAGTTCGTAATTAACCTTACACACATAGGTACAATACAGTATACGCTGTAAACACTGGGCCCTCATTTTTTTAGACCGCGGCCTCTCTTACGTTCATTGCCACTCGGCACTCTGCCTCTGGTTAGCACTAGGAAGAATTACCACACTGTTAAACATTTTTACATAATTCTTGGGCAACTTTCGTTGCCCTAACCTTTCTGTATTTTTACATAACTATTTACATGACTATTACATAAATTTACATGACTATTACATAAATTTTATGTAAAACTTCATGAAAATTGGCGATTTAAAGGAAAAAATGTAAAATTCACGAAAATTACGTAAAATTTCATATTTTTCCGTAAGTTTCCCAGATTTTAAGGGAATTTTACAAGTTTATGTATTTTTTTGCATGTAAAATTACAGAATTTTTAACAGTGCAGTGGTGCCCAGCGGAATGCCAATGACGACCGACGGTCCCCGTTGGCGCCCGGTGGCATTAGACCCTCTAGAGTAGAATAATACATTTTGTTTCTAGAGCTGAAACAATAATGTAGATAATAACAAAATCTATTTCAACACAAATCATAAGTGGTAGGACGACGACGCGATGCGACGGGAGATTGTCGCGCTTCTCAAACTCCAGTTTGGTGCATGTTGCGTTTGTAATAAACTATTTCCAAGTACAACTTAGTGCTGTTTGCTGCGACACACTGCCGCCTTATACAGAATGTAGAATTACCATCGCATAAGGACATGTAAATAAAAAATGCAGATGCTAAATTTCCCGCGTCAGCAAGAGATAACTTGCTTATTAAAGCTAAGAATTTCAATAAAGCTCATCAACATTGCTTTCCATTCAGAGCCCTTTATAAAGCTCCTCTATAAATCCAAAAGCTCCCCAAGTCCGGTGGTTGATTAAACTGCGTTGGCTGAGCAATTTGTACGATGTCAAAGAACTCCCTATTTTCATGTTCTACCTTTGAACATCGCAATCTCTGCTCATTAAAAATAAGGCCGCTTCATCCGCGCCGCGGCCAGTATCAACATTAAACATGTGCCTAAATTAACTACAAATATAATGGTATAGGTGTTTTTATTTCAACTTAGTAATTGAGTACATACATAGCAGTAACATTATAATAATATTATTAACTTCAACATATATCCAAAACAAATTAAACACAAAACTTGTGCAAACAACCGGCGAAAATAAATTAACATTAATTCAAAGCGTGTTTATTTATTAAACTGTATTCATTAACATGAGGTAACATTTTGACAAGAGTATACATATGTACCTAATTTTTTTTTTTATTTTCACATTATTTACTTGTTATAATGTGTTACCTTATAACTGAAACGTGATTAAGTTTCGGCTGAGTCAATCCGTGTAGAGTTATTAGAGTTATTATTAATAAGAATAGAATATTTTAATTGCTACAATTTAATAATAAAAAAAAAAAGTTAAGAAAAAAAAGTTAGTAATCTTGACACCTGCCGTGTGAAAAAGTTTAACCAAATAAAATGACCTTGTAGGACTGAAGGACAGGTAAAGAGCATTCAAAGACATTTTTTAAAGTCTTGTTGTTATGAACACCGGCCAGTCCCTCGTTTTTCGTGTCTTTTCTTAGTTAATTAAACTCATATTAAGGTATATTGTATCTAAGTAGGTCGTAGTTTCAAAGGACAGACAACGAAGTATGTTGGTTGTCTCGATGAAATCCCACGAGATTGATGGAACAAGTTCTGACCGTAAACGCCTTCGCTGACAACACGGTCGTACGAAACTTTGTCTATAGTGTAATTTGAGACATCCTTACACGATAAATACATAGTATATGAATTTATTATGCATTGATATATACGCAAACCACGATGATGAGGATTCTGCACTTTGAAAAGTAGAATGAATACTTTTTTAAGTGAAAAGTACTATTATTCTATTCGTAGAATATCAGATTATACTGCAATGTAATTACACGGTAGGTTCTGGTTATGCTACATGCTACATGAGACTGGTCGTTAGGTCGGTACCAATGTTGGGTGCGTTTGTATATTGAATTTAAAATCCATCGATTTATTTATTTCTGAAACCCAGTGAAATATGCATATTATATCGATAATTCAGCTGATTCAGTATGACGTGTCGAGTGCGGGCCATTTCTCTTTATACCACATTATCATAGCTGTACAACACAATGCGTTCACATACAACATACGGTTGACTATAGCGGGTAAGTAATAGATGATATAACAACAAAATCTCTAATATTAACAACATATAACAACGGAACCTATAATTTTATTTAATATAGCGATCAGTTAATATAATGAACGATTGCTATAATTTTAAAATAACAATTTTTTCTAATATATGCTAATTTTTATAAGCATAACATACATTATATATAACATCGTTTGACATAACATACATTATATATAACATCGTTTGACATAACATACATTATATATAACATCGTTTGACATAACATACATTATATATAACATCGTTTGACATAACATACATTATATATAACATCGTTTGACATAACATACATTATATATAACATCGTTTGACATAACATACATTATATATAACATCGTTTGACATAACATACATTATATATAACATCGTTTGACATAACATACATTATATATAACATCGTTTGACATAACATACATTATATATAACATCGTTTGACATAACATACATTATATATAACATCGTTTGACATAACATACATTATATATAACATCGTTTGACATACCACTAATAATATGATTCTAATATGATTTTTTTCTTTGTAAGTTCTATCGTAGTTATAGGTAATAGCAACCTAAGTAGATATTAAACATAACTAGTACTAGTACTACTACTAGGGGCTCCTATTTCTGGGTGGTTTAAAAAAAACTAACCTTTCCGAGTCGGGGAACCATAATGACGTTTTTTATATATTAAACGTTTTTTATATATTTTTTTTATATAAAACTATAAATATAGACTAATGATTTTCGATTACATTAACGTCATATCAAACAACGTTATACTAATTAAGCTTTAACATAACATAACATAACATAGCATCACGCCTTTTTCCCCGAAGGGGTAGGCAGAGGTGTGCAAACACACCCACATCTCGCCAGCTATGTTAGGTCCCATGTAATAGGGGGCGAGCCTATTGCCATCTACCGGGCACAAGTTCCAGACTCTGGGATAATTATCTGGATAAAATTCTAAAGAGAATTATACATTATCCACCAGACCCGGGAATCGAACCCGAGACCTCGAGTGTGGCAGTCCGTACATAGTACCATTGTGCCACCGAGGTAGTCTTAATTAAGCTTTAGGATAAATAAATGTTATATGTAAAGAAATTATATAAACAGTTGGTATGTCTCACGTTGATTATACTCGTATCTTATGAACGATAATAACATGAAATTCGACCAAATGAGTTTATACGTTATGGGACGCACCCGACCATAGCAGGTTCCCACTGTAGTTCCACAGCTCTTTGTTTTACTCTGCAACTTAAAATAATACTCCTGTATATTGTACTGCACAATATGCAATTTCCTAACCTGTTCTAGTCAGGTTAGTGTTTGCTATTTTCAATGTACAGAATTTTCACTTCTACAGATTAAATTAAAAAAAAACCTAAACAAACTACAAACTATACTATCTAAAACTAAAACACTAAAATAAATAAGTAAGGCAGGGGGACTTAGGCAGAGTGCCCATAACACAGGCAGCATTCCCGCGCTGAATTGCCAATGAGAGTCTTTGCGCGAGAAAGCTGCCTGCGCGGAGATCGTGTTTGCTTAATATTTATTTATAAGCTTGATCCAATCTAACCTGCTCCTGCCGATCAACGGACGGTGTGTGACAAACATAATAGTGCCCAGTTCGCCTAACCCTGTCAGTTTTATGTTTTATTTAGTATTTCCCGCTGGCAATAGACTCATCCTTTGGTGAAAAGTGGGCGTATAATATACCTATGTACTTCCTCTTTAGGTTTGTTTGTGTTTTATTTTCCCAATAATATGAGAACTTCACGTATACCAGATAGTATTGTTGTACTAAGTACATTTGCTGAAGTGCGTCATATTTCCACTTCTCCTGTGTTCGTACTAAAACTGTTGCAGTTCTAGGCGTCGACCCCGGCTCCTACAGTGATATCAGCGGTACTCAGTAAACGATACTAGACATTGCTTTTGAGAAAAACTTTACATGATCAAACAGTAATATTTACAATAAGAATAACAATTTACATAATTATGTACAAAAAATATTGACACTACAAAATGTCATTTAAAAATCCTTCGCGTCATTGCTGACTGAGAAGGCTCCCAGAATGCTAGCTGTTAAATGTAGCATGATTTAGAAAATCATATTCACAAACACCTTGTCTATGTCAACATATTATCCTAGCAAAAGTTGTCCATTAGATGCTTCTACGAAGAACCAACTTCAAAAAGTAATTCACCCTCGATAATAATAAACCGGAAGAACATTTATTTTGTACAAATTTCTTTCTTATTAAAGTTTTATATTACTCTCAGTGTATAAACAAATTACTTTTTGATCATTTTTCCCTAATTGATGCCTTCAATAAATGTAATAACTTTTTTTTTGTATGCTATAAACGTTTCCAGTATATCTACAGAGACATCTCTCACTAACACACACATCTAATCTAATAACTTGTTTGTTGTTATACCTGAGTAATTGACTCCTCGTCAAAAAATCATTAAATTACGATTACATTATCTAGGCATCTAGTTATATTTCCTCAATTTAAATAAACGTTGAGCTGAAGTTAATTAAAATAAATTATTTAGTTCTGACAATTACGTTAGCTGGTGTCGGCATTTTGTGCCACAGAGCTCGTAGAAACAAATCTTAAAAGATTTAGTTAAATCAGCTAAGGTTCAACATTACAGCGAAAATAATAAAAGTAAAATAAGGGAATTAAATGGTACATTATTACGAGTATCACAATAAAAGTTACCATTTACGAGACCAGCACAAAAAATATTATAACAATTCTACTTATCCCGATACCAAAATATTTATGCGAAAAGTAAGCATTAATTTATTTTGTTCCCGCCGTTCTGCCAATTCGGAGGATTTATGGTCTCGTAGCGTTTGTTTTAGTGCCAAAGTGGTAGGAAACCTTCGGATAAGTGAAGAGCATCATCAATACGACTGTTCCTTGAGGACGATTTATGAGCTCCGGAGAACATTCATGATTATTTGAGTGCACGAGTGTAGGTATGCGACACAATGCGCCGACCACGATGTACACGGCCGCGGCCCGCAGATATACTTGTCTTATCTCATTGAATTGATAGGCCCTATCGACAGACATCTCCAGGGCCCAAGACCTGCACGTGAAACACCTGCTGATATATGAATGAGGCTCTTGCCAGTATTGCCCGGGAAGGGCAATAGGCTCACCCCCTATTACGTGGGGCCGATGACCAACGAAATGCTTTCTCTTTCTGTCCCTTTAGGCATAAAGACGTGATTTTGTGTGTGTGTGTTACAACTTTCACTCCTATTTTTTCGCTACAGTAGTCGATTGGTTAGCATAGTAATGCAGTAACATAGAGTCAGGCTGTAACGATATCGTACCCCCGATATGATTAGGATCACGATTAAATTTCGTTGATATATTATTATAAGAGCCCTTCTCCCTGAGCTGTTCATTTATCGCAGGAGCACAGTGTACACTTCAGAAGTCAACTCGAACACATTTCTCAATAAATTATAAATAACTAGTGACCCGCCCCGGCTTCGCACGGGTGCAATATAGACTACGAGCATGTAGCATGTCAGTCTAATAAAATAAAATATAAAATAAAATAAATAAAATAACGTTTATTATCTTTGAAATTTTCAGAAAATTATTTAGATTCGTCAGAAGTTGGTGTGACTCTACCGAGGGTTCCAAAATGCAACGAGACTGAGAAGAGCCCTCAAGAAACTCAGCTCGGCTTTTTTCAAAATATTTCATCTTAAATCTAATACAGAGTTATTTAGAAAGGAGCAATTCGTTACGTTGTTACAACCAGGCCGCCTTGTCATCTAAGAAATCATTAATACTATAATAAGCTTTATGGCACAATTTACTTTTTATTAGTTTTTTAAATTTATTGAAAGATAAATTTGCTATTTCGGTTGGCAATGTATTGTACATTCGAATAAAGTTCTCCGCAAAAGAATTACTCACTTTATGAAGCCTAAATTTAGGAACAGCCAGTTTATCCTTATTTCTTAAGTTTAGATTATGATTATCACTATTTTTCACAAATTTACTTTTGTTCTTGTGGGTATACAATAAAATTTCATAAATATACTGTGAATACACTGTAAGGATGTTAATATGCTTAAACTTATCTCTTAATGACTCCCGAGACCCCATTCCATAGATAGTCCGGATAGCCCTCTTCTGCAACACAAAGATGCATTCAATATCGGCAGCGTTACCCCACAGTAGTATGCCATATGTCATGATACTGTGGAAGTAGCTGAAGTAGACAAGACGCGCCGTTTTAATGTCTGTAAGTTGTCGGATCTTTTTGACAGCGTAGGCTGCTGAACTAAGCCTGGCCGAAATTTTCCCGATATGAGGCCCCCATTGCAATTTGGAGTCTAACGTTATGCCCAGAAAGACAGTGTCATCGACCAATTCTATTATATCATCCCTAACCTTAACACTGGTTTTAACAAGTCTTACATTAGGTAAGGTGAATCTTACACATTTAGTTTTATTTTCATTTAATAATAAATTATTAGCACAAAACCAGTGGACTATCCTAGAGAGGGCAATGTTTACATCGTCAAGTTCGCGCTGTCCACGTTTAACTTTAAATATTAAAGAAGTGTCATCAGCAAACAAAACTACCTCGTGGTCGTCTCTTATGAGGTGAGGGAGATCATTAATATATACTAGAAAAAGAAAAGGTCCCAAAATTGAACCCTGCGGTACCCCCATTGCTACAGGAGAACCAGGTGACTGTTTACCATTGATCACTACTTTCTGGACCCTATCACTTAAGTAAGAATTGACGAAATTCAAGGCCGTCCCCCGGATTCCGTAATGATCAAGTTTCTTAATTAAAGTCTGGTGCTGAACGCAATCGAAGGCCTTAGATAAGTCACAGAATACACCATAAGCATCATATGACTCATCCCAGGCCCTGTATATACACTCTAATAATTTAATACCGGCATCAGTGGTGGACCGACCACGAGTGAAACCGAATTGTTTTGTATGTAATAGTTTATTAACGTTAAAGTGATTTTGCATTTGATTAAGCATAATTTTTTCAAAAATTTTACTAAATGTAGGTAGTACAGAAATGGGACGGAAATTGGACGGATCTGAAGTACTACCCGATTTAAACAGGGGAATTAATTTACTAGATTTCATTAAATCAGGGAAAACACCACTATCAACACAATTATTAAATATTATTACTAGTTCAGGAGCAACCATTTCAATAAAAGAATTTACTAAATACACAGAGATGTCCCAGAGGTCAGCTGTTTTCTTGATATTTAAAGATTTAAAAGTTTTTAAGATAGTGTTTATGTTAACTTTACTGAATTTAAATATAACGTTACAACAAGGAACGTTTGCTTTTAACAAAGATTCTGCAATGGGGGTTGAAGAGCCTAGGGTTTTTGTCAAATCTACAGGAATTCGGGAGAAAAAATTTTCAAATTCGTTAGCGACCTCGAAGTCTGATGTAGTTATTTTACCATTTATATTAAGTTTAAAATGATTATCATTTAATTTTTGTTGACCTCTTTCCGCGTTTATAATTTTCCAAGTAGATTTAACTTTGTCTGCACTATTGAGAATTTTATCACTTATATATTTTGATTTAGCTGCTAAACAATCTGCTTTAAACTTTTTTGAATAAGTTTTAACATAATCTAGAAATGCAACTGATCTATTAAGCTGTCTTTCTGAGTATAGTTCATAAAGTTTTTGTCTACTTTTGTGTATACCCTCAGTGGCCCATTCACTGAAAGTAGGACTATCACTAATCATGACCTCCTTAGACTTGAATATGGAGTTGAACTCGTTGTAAAAAGAATCAAAAAATAATTTATACATTACATTTGGATCTAAGCCAGTGTCTAAGAATGGAATTTTATTGCAAAGTCCAACCCTCATACGTTCCAAGCGGTCACCAGTTATTGGTCTACATAATATTTTACGTTTTATAACTTTTTCTTTAGTGATTTTAAAAGATGCTATTTGCCCACAATGGTCTGAATCTAGCTTTTTTATAATACTTTTACTTTCTGGCAACATATCGCTGTATATATTATCCAGGCAAGTGGCTATTGTATTACAATATCTAGTAGGCTCCAAAAATAAGTTTGTAAGATTGTGTGATTTAAATAAATTTAAAATATTATAACTCATAGGCGTATTAACAAGTAAATCGACATTAAAATCACCACATACTATTAGGTACTTATTAGTTTTTCCAAGTTTACATAGAACTTTGTCAATAAGTTCCTCAAATTCGCAAAAGGGTGAGGTTCCAGGTTTATACACGCATACTACTATGAATTGCTCCATTTCCACGCACGACAGTTCGACTTTACACTCTAGAGAAAGAGACACAATATCTTTCCGTTCTTTAAATTTAAGTTGTTTATTTAATAAAATCAAAGATCCCCCCCGTACTGTGCTCACCCTGCAGAATGCACTACCAACCCGGTGGTTACTGAAATTGAACAAGAGCTCATACGGCTTACGCATATGTTCTGTAATACAAAAAATATCAATATTATCTGAATTCATTAACAGTTCCAACTCTAACTCTTTGCCATGTGTTAAACAACCAATATTTTGATGCCCTATGTTGATATAATTTACATTTTTTGATTTGGTTTGATTTGGAGGGCATTTTTTAACATAATTAATATTTGTAACTAAATTTAATTCAATTAATTGACTATGTCTGCTAAAGGGTAATATTGCCTCTGTTGTCGTAGAACTTAATTTAAATTACTTGGAACAGATTCCAAAGTCTTAACACTAAATCTACATTGCTCAATAAAAGCAGTTTTGTCAGCCAAGTTCTTGGCTGAAGTGTAAAAATAATTGAATAGCAAACTTGCTATTTGTCTCTTATAATGCTTTGGTAGAAAATACCTACCTTTGTTTACATAAACAATATGTTTGTTATTGTTAAAGTTACTGTCAGAAGTTGACAAATTGTATTTATATACAGTTCTCTTAAAAACAGAATTAAAGTCAATTACAGTCTAAAAATTCAAATATCCCAATGCAAATATTTGTATGCTATTTGCATTGGTGGCTCGTGGTCTAGTGGTAACCGACAATGTTAACACATTGCAAAGGTTAAGCAACATCGACTCAGACCGGTCTTAGGATTGTTGACCATTTCTTAATACACTGAGACCCCTCCGTGCCTCGGAGAGCACGTTAAGCCGTCGCAGTCGTTAGGGGTAGTTGGAGCCCTAAATCAAAAATCCGACCGGTCTAACTACAGAACTTCGATAATGCCCATGGATTATGAACGTCAGATGGCAGTCGCTTCACGGAAAATATCGAAGTTCAGCCGAATCGTAGTTAGACTGAAAAGCCGACCCCAACTGAGTTGGGAAAAGGCTCGGTGAATGATGATGAGTGTGCCTCAGAGTGCACGTTCATACGGTGGTCCCAGTTGTCATTCGAAAATCTATGGCAGTCGTTACGGGTAGTTGAAACCCGAAGAAATCTAATAATACTGGTCTAACTGCAATACTTCGATATCGCCAATTGGTTGCGGAGGTCAAATGTCTCTTCACAGAAAATGTCGAAGGTTGGCCAAATCCGCAGGATAAATGGACCCTAGACTCCGAGGTGTGAAAGTAAATGCAAAATGTATTTAAGGTAATTAAGTACCTATAAGGATTTTTTCTGTATTGCTTAAAATCGCTGTGTGTTCATTAGCGTCATTGGCCACCGCCCGGCCGCGTCGCCGCGCTCGTATTTTTTTTCATCACGAGATATCTCTTAAGTCATTCGTCCAAATTATATGGTTTGAATGTTAATTTTGGTCTACGTTTAATGAACAACGTATGTAAAGTATTCAATTAGATAAGGAATAATACTGCATTGTTACAAATAGCTTGGCAAATGACACATTATTTTTTTGCCATTTATAAAAGATAAAAATGGTTACTGTGAGTTATCCTTGAGAGATGGACATGGACTTTTTTGTAGACCTTTCTATGGTTTACAATATTATACTGTAGTACATTATTTTGATCTATCTCGTAGGGTTTCGTCAGCGTTTGCAATGAAAGCGCAAAAAAATGTGTTTATTTACGACATTACATTAGAAACCTCTATAATTATCGGTGTTACTCTAATATGTTATACATGTTTTATACATATGAACCTTCCTGTTGAATCACTCCATGTATTGAAAAAAAACGCATCAAAATCCGTTGAGTAGTTTTAAAGATCGAAGCATACATAGGGACAGACAGACAACGGAAGCGACTTTGTTTTATACCATGTAGTGATGTGCGTTAAGGTCGATTTACATCAGACCAGCGAATGCTCATTCTATACCCACTCTATTAAATTCTTCTAATGTAAACAAACTTAGAGCATTCTTTCGTTGTTCTATTGCGTTCTTGGAATATTCTAAGAATTATAAACTTAAGACTAACGGGTCTTTTACGCGATTATTGAGATATATACATACCTCTTTATTACCCGACGTTTCGGCTATCAGTGTGGTATGCCGTAGTGGCTCTCCGAACACAATAGTAGTGACGACGAAGTGAGGGTAGTTGAACAAACCCGCACTTTACGAAGACGACGATGAGGTGAAGCCAGTTCACCCGTGACCACGGCTCTTGTAACAGGGCCGAAACGTCGGGTAATAAAGAGGTATGTATATATCTCAATAATCGCGTAAAAGACCCGTTAGTCTTAAGTTTATAATATGTACAAAACGCGAAAGTTTAAAGAAGTATTCTAAGAATGCTCGCTTCGCTTGATGTAAACGGCGCTAGAGCTTGCGAACAGTTGCTTAGAACGTTCTTGCGTGTTCGGACGTGCTGGCTTCCCGGAGCGGTCTCTTCAAAGCGTTCTAGTGTTCTTGCGAATTGGAATACATACTATAATTAAAATACATAGATTTAGTTATGGATTGGTCTCAAGAAAAATGTCTTTTAATGATAGAATCCCACCAAAATTTCAGATGTCTGTGGGATTCGACTTTTGAACACTATAAAAATACAACTCGGAAACAAGATGCTTGGCAGGAAATTGCAAATCTACTAGAATGTAATGTTTTATTTTAAATATATTTATTTTACAAATTCATACTATCAGTTTCAGTATAAAAGTTGCCAAAAACCTTTCCAGGTTTGACATTCACTACCGAGCACAATTATTAGAAACTCATATCATAAAATAGGTACTTATATAAAACAATATCCCTCGGCCTACAGATGACACACAATATTAATTAAAATAGGCGGGTAGATGTGAAAATATTGCTGGTTAGTGAAAAAAACTTGCCTTACTAGGGAACGATTGTGCTGCAGTAGGTATGTGCAATATAAACGAGTATGGCCAGTGTAGTATAGCAATTATAGTTATACCATAGAATACGCATACAGCATGCTCCAAATTCAAGATTTGTTTTTATCAAGCAGATTAGTATACTAATGATGTATCCCCACTCTTTCTAGGTTCTCGGTTCTCATTCTTGCTCGTTGATATTTTAATGTAAATACTAAAAAGGAGCATTCGTTTACACTAAAGAATGCTCTAGTTCTAGCTCTAGCTCTTTGTTCGTTTGGTTTAAATCCACCTTGTTCTCAAACTCGATAAAGCGGAAGAGAAAAGTATTTGCTTAATTTGTAGGTATTGCATCTCAGTCCATTGAATAGTACGAGTAAGGCGAGTATCGAACATACGCAAATATTACATGAAACGACCTGCGCCGTAATAAAAAGTAATCGCCCCCGGTAAAAATAAAATGTGAATTCAACCCTTCAGTGCGCTGGCACGAGGCTTTTTATATCCACAGCGATAAAAATATATTTTCGTCGTTTCAGCACCGTGCTGAAGTCCAAGGCTGACTGCCTTGCTTAACCTTGACTATCAGGTATTGGCATCAGGCTATTATTCCTTCTTAGGGTGCATTTGAAATATAATTTTGTAGTTTCTAAAATTGATATTGTTCAGAAGAGCTCATGGAACTTACTTCCAGTCCTCAAAACGCATGCGGAGCAGAGGTGCCAGCCACATTTCTATTGCAATCCTGGCTTCTTGAAACAACTAAGCTCTTGAAGCCAGCAAGCATAGGTCCACTAATGTAGCGAGAATGGCCTTTACTCCTTGAATTTCAGCTAAGCTTCAGGGTCGAGAAGTCATCTTAACGAGTTACGTATAAATACGTGTTGTGAATATGGTTGGATATAAAGCTCACTTAATCACTCCAAAGTACACAGTACTGCGCCACTAAAATAGCTTGTGTGTCCTACATCCAAAGTGGGATAGGCCTTCAGCCATGTATTCATAATGACTTAACAAGATTATCGGTCTACCCTTCATGCGTACATACAGGCTTTTGAAGTTTCCTAATAAACGATCTATAGTCCAGAACAGATAAAAATAACTAGAGTGGTTTAGTTTATATATTTATAACCTAAATACTGTTTAGAATAAGCTGTTCTACTCGTTTAGATAACAGAAGGCACCGAAGTATTAATCGGACAGTTGGCGATAATAGATTAAATATATCTTTCAAGCTTTTATCCCCAATTAACCTTAAAGACTTTTCCAATGCGACCCTATTCGATACGAATCGCTACACTAAGAATTTCAATGGAACATCTCGTTTTCTGTCTAGATCGCACGAATCATTTTGTTAAAAGGAAATTACCCAATTCTTTTTATTCGGACGATCAAATTAGAATTACCAACGTTTTAGAGCGGCAGGTTCACCTTATATTGTATGCTACTTGCCTCAAATAAAGTACCTATTTGTACCTCTTCTAGTATGGTCCTCTATCTCGGGCAGTCTCGTGTAACAAGCCGTAATTTGTGTTACATACGTTAGTCTAATACTGCCTGTAGACACAGAATAGGGAATAGTACTTAAATACTGTAGGTACTCTTTTAAATTACACGTGGAATAAAAATGTGTTGTCCGTGTGCCAATTGCGACCACATTTCGATTGCCAAATAATATTTTTGTAGAACATGAAAACGGTTTTAAAATTTGTCACAACTTTATCATTTTCATTGTTGCAAACGCGCAGACGTCTTGTAGTGCAATACTGTGTGGACGCGCCTTTAAGAGATGGTGCAATGACCGTCGCTGGATTTTACTTAAACATATAACGCTTTTAAATCAAATTGTAGATATACGTACAAGCTTTGCCTAGTATTCATATTTATTATAAACTAAACACAGTCTACGTGATCTCTAGATATTAATCTTATTTTCAAGCAACTATTTACTTACGTTAATTACATAGTTAACTCGAATTACGTTTCTTGACTGTTCGTAATAACTATTTATCGTATGAAATTAATTCATTATCTCTAACAAAATATGCTTAAGTGTCTTAATTAGTTATGTTTACTTATAGTTGTGTTTTATTCTAGATTCATAGCTCGACGACGTCTTTTCATTTATTACGATTGTTTGGTGACAACAGCCGCAGTAGTGGGAAGGAACAATTTAGTATTTGGAACAATTTACGGGCACATTATAACTTACTCAATCAATTGACTCCCGTTATATTATTTGTTGAACAATTACCTTTATATAAAGTCTGCGTTTGCTGCTTTCATTATTCATAGATCATTATTATTCATTATTAAAGTTTGCTTACATAAAAGTTCCCGTTTAGCGGTATTAGGTTCCTTTCTCAACTTTAAGTGAAACCACTAAAGTTACTAGCGAAAAACCGACCAAGTGCATGTCGGGCCACGCATAGAATAGGGTTCCGTAGTCACACGTAAGAACCTCTATAGCTTCTGAACGAACAGTATTATCGAGTTCGTTATAATTTTGCTTTAAAGTTCATTACATGGACTACCAACAGAAATATTTTAGATTTTTCGAGCCAGCCGTTTAATTTTAAAGGGGGTGAAACTTGTACTACGGAACCCGAAAAGTGGATGTAATATGCCGCTGTGTTATCATTTGGAAACAGTTATAATTGTATTATGTAAAAACAGTGATAAATAGTTGCGGTCAAGGGGAACGTGACTCTGTTAAACAGACCACTTAGAACCTTGGCCGTCAGAACCGTACGGGGGTACCGCACGATCTCCGGAGAGGCTGCATGTCTCCTAGCCGGGTCCCCTCCATGGGACCTGGAAGCGAGAGCCCTTGCGTCATTGTTCCAATGGCGCAAGGAGGCGCTGGAGCGGGACCACAGGCCTGCGTCTCGAGAAATCGAGGACCAGCGGTCCCAACTCCGCCAGGATCTCATGGAGTCATGGAGGGTGCGACTTGAGCAACCCAAGGGGGGTGCCATCTTCATCGCGGCGGTGAGACCGATCATGGACGATTGGCTGCAGAGGCAGCATGGTGACCTCACGTACCGTGCGACGCAGATGGTTGCCGGGCATGGATGCTTCGGTAGCTATCTGTTTCGCATGCATCGTGAGGTCACACCCCGGTGTCAACACTGCGAGGTTTCCGGCGACGACACCGCACTCCACACGTTGGTGGAGTGCTCAGCGTGGGCGAGTCAGCGCCGGGACCTCGTAGTGGGTCTGGGCGTGGATACCCTCTCGCTGGGGACCATGCTTCAAGCCATGGTGTCCAGCGGGAGTAGGTGGAACGCGGCCGTGTCCTTCTGCGAGCAAGTCATGCTCGCGAAGGAGGCGGCCGGGAGGGAGAGGGAGCGTACCCTCCCCGCCGAGTTCCGTAGTCGGCGGCCAGGCCGCCCCAGACTACGCGACTACGCCCAAGACTATCGTCCTCCATGATCGGGGCCTGAGGACGGCGGGATCGCCACCCACCGTCCTTACAGAAGCAGGCTAGAAGGGTTGCCTTTGCCCCATAGCACGCAACCAGATTCACTCACTGACGCGGGATAAAACCCGACCCCAATGACGCGGGATTCTCGTCCCGACCAAACACCCGCAGAGACCACAGGGGTGGTCAAAGTCCGCCGGGCGCCACTGGACATACCCTCTGCTAGTAACCAGGGACGCCCGGCAACGGACGTTAGAGCGGCCGCGGCCTTGGGCCGCGGAATTAAAAAAAAAAAAAAAAAAAAAGTGATAAATAGTTATTATACAGAACATTGACACATTGTGTACTGACCCCTCACTGTGAATACCTAGTTATACTCCTCACTGCCGCTACACACGACAACTGTCCATAAACATCTGCTAACGACTCTTACATTTGTTGTAACAAATGATTGAATACTCTTCGTGTTTTAGACTTGGATTTATTTGTAATAACAGTTGGTGAAGTAGAAAACTAGAGTTGTTGTTCTGACTTATACATCATGTTTTAGTACTGTTACTGGCTTGTAAGATGGATTCTACGTAATATCTTTTATTTAATAGCTTGCCAATATGAGAATAGTAATGTTTTTATTGCAGTTGTACTCGTATACTTAATATAACTCCAGCCATAACAATCTTAATTACTTTTACGACATATACGTACAAGCAACTCGCAGTTTATATATTAACATCTTGTGTATCCGCTGATCCAAACCATCCACAGATATCTCGTTACAGCAATCCTGACTCACAAATCCTCCAAAAATAAGCTTTATAAATCCCATTCGGTATAAACAGAGGCAGGAACATTAACCACAGTGGTCCTATATCTTTATAAGGCGGGTGTCGTATGCCACTTGAATGGCAAGTACCCCGAGAGCCATAAATCGTTAACGTTTCTTCAACCCGCACGCACCATGACTCCCTCAGCCTTATCCCCCACTAACTAGATACTCTCACATCATCAGTTTTCAGTAAGCTGTTAACTCAACATAATCACACTTAGGGAATTGTACAACATAGCTACGAAAATTCTTATGATGCACTATCATTCATTAAGTTTACCTGACCGATGGCTCACTGAGAGGTGAATCCCAAGGGTTCCCCGCACTTGATACGGTATGAGTAGATACCCAAGTTCACTGCTGGCAAATTATAATCAAGGGTTGTGTCATACTTATTTATAGCTAAGTACCATGTAATTCGGACATTTAGGGGCTTGTACATATTGACCAACAGTCTTTAAGACATCTGGACGTTATGATACATTGGACATTCTGATAATTGGCCCAACACACTCCTAACTCAATTCTAACAGACCCAACTTTTACTTCAACTTTATTTGACGCTTTAGTAATTGTTTTCATACTGCACATTTCATTGTCTTAAGTTGCCTCCAGTTTCTATTCTTATCAAAAGAAAAATTGTTATGTGTTCCTTATTTATATGAATGATAATTTCAGTACCTACTTACCTTAAGTAAAAAATAAGTTTATATCCTAACAGTATTTTGCTCCTGATTAGCGTCATCAATACAAATAATAAAATACTTTAGATAAAGCCGTAAGGCGAAACTGGTCAGGTTTGTTAACCTTTCAGTAAAATAAAAGTGTAAACGTGGGGCTGATTCATAATTTGTCAAAAAATAAAGACCTTCTCACAAAGTGTGACAGGTTATAATGTGACGTGTCACAAAGTGTGACGTAGTTAGCATTAATATCAGCGGGGAATAATCGTGCTTCAATCAAAGCTTTAATTAGAAACTTCAAACTAATTTCGTGCTAGTAATATTGTATGTAACTCCTGAGCAGGCACATCTTGTGGCAGCCAACTAATACGAGCCGTTCTATTTCTACTCATTACACAAACACGTGAATATTTCAAGTTTACCCTGAGATTTCCCCTCCTATACCTCATGGAACTCGTGTATTATTTCATTGAAGTTTAGGCAACGTTCAGTTTTTTTTAAGTGTGCGAAGTTGTCCTATCAAGTCATTCTCCCCTGCACGCGGTGCTCCTGCAAAATACTCGGTAACGCATTAGCGCGCTCCCCCCTCTAAACAGTGAATGGGGAGATGTGGATGTAATGAACGCCTCTGTCTACCCCTACGGATTTGTTTTGTTAAAATAAACGATGTCCTAGCTTCCTTGTACTTATATGTATAGTACATGTCATGTAGATCATTGCGCGTTTAATAAACTGCGGTGACATAAGCGAGTTTATTAGGAAATGATGTGGTAACACAATAAAAGGTAGGTTGATATAATACGAGGCGAGGGTCAGCAGCTCTCTGTATACTCGGAGTTTTGTTTGCTCGGTATCTGCTGTAAAGTAAACGATCTCATAAATAATTACTTTAGTTATATTTAAATGAGTTTAGGATGATTGGCCGGAGGCGTTATAAAAGTTCATAAATTTCTGAAAATGGTTCCGTTGTTTCATCGTTTAGGATTTTATTATACGCTTTATTTTCAATTCCACTTGATATCACGTAACGTAAATATAAGGCCCCGTTCACACGAGAGATTTTTTGACTCGCGTTATAAATGCGTTTAAATAGATCAAATGCTTACCTAGCAAGCGACATTGCGATTTTTTATATCGAAGTGAGATGTAGCAGGTAGACATGCAGATGTTGACGCATAGTAATTGTACCTGCAGATTACATTTATAAAATATATATTAACATCATAACGGTAAAGAATTTGTTAGTTTGGTTCAACGCACTAATCGCCACACATCACTTTTATTTAGTGATGATATTGGAACTGATTTTGGTTCTTTTCTGATACAACAATTTAATTCAAATTGTTATTCAATTTTTAATAACTGCTATCCAGGTGCATCTTTTAATGAAATTATGCAAACGATATTAGAATATAATTTTGACTCAAACAGTAAAATATTTTTTTCTGCTCAAACAGGGGTAAAATTAACAAAAATGAACTATCCCTACACTTAGACAAAATGCAAAACTTAAATGTTGAACATGTTGTAATGTTTACATTACCATATATACAAGGTGTGCCAGACGTGGAAAATACTCTTAGACATAAGATAAATTTACAACTCAATTTAACTAGCCAATATAATAATAAATTCAATGTAATTGACTTCAATTCTGTTTTTAAGAGAACTGTATATAAATACAATTTGTCAACTTCTGACAGTAAGTTTAACAATAACAAACATATTGTTTATGTACATAAACAAAGGTAGGTATTTTCTACCAAAGCATTTTAGGAGACAAAAAGCAAGTTTGCTATTCAATTATTTTTACACTTCAGCCAAGAACTTGGCTGACAAAACAGCTTTTATTGAGCAATGTAGATTTAGTGTTAAGACTTTGGAATCTGTTCCAAGTAATTTAAATTAAGTTCTACGACAACAGAGGCAATATTACCCTTTTGCAGACATAGTCAATTAATTGAATTAAATTTAGTTACAAATATTAATTATGTTAAAAAATGCCCTCCAAATCAAACCAAATAAAAAAATGTAAATTATATCAACATAGGGCATCAAAATATTGGTTGTTTAACACATGGCAAAGAGTTAGAGTTGGAACTGTTAATGAATTCAGATAATTAAGCTCATGTTAAATTTCAGTAATCACCGGGTTGGTAGTGCATTCTGCATGGTGACCACAGTACGGGGGGGATCTTTGATTTTATTAAATAAAAAACTAAAGAACTAAATTTAAAGAACGGAAAGATATTGTCTCTTTCTCTAGAGTGTAAAGTCGAACTGTCGTGCGTGGAAATGGAGCAATTCATAGTAGTATGCGTGTATAACCTGGAACCTCACCCTTTTGCGAATTTGAGGAACTTATTGACAAAGTTCTATGTAAACTTGGAAAAACTAATAAGTACCTAATAGTGTGTGGTGATTTTAATGTCGATTTACTTGTTAATACGCCTATGAGTTATAATATTTTAAATTTATTTAAATCACACAATGTTACAAACTTATTTTTGGAGCCTACTAGATATTGTGATACAATAGCCACTTGCCTGGATAATATATACAGCGAAATGTTGCCAGAAAGTAAAAGTATTATAAAAAAGCTAGATTCAGACCATTGTGGACAAATAGCATATTTTAAAATCACTAAAGAAAAAAATATAAAACTTAAAATATTATGTAGAGAGTTGGACTTTGCAATAAAATTCCATTCTTAAACCCTGGCTTAGATCCAAATGTAATGTATAAATTATTTTTTGATTCTTTTTACAACGAGTTCAACTCCATATTCAAGTCTAAGGAGGTCATGATTAGTGATAGTCCTACTTTCAGTGAATGGGCCACTGAGGATATACACAAAAGTAGACAAAAACTTTATGAACTATACTCAGAAAGACAGCTTAATAGATCAGTTGAATTTCTAGATTATGTTAAAACTTATTCAAAAAAGTTTAAAGCAGATTGTTTGGCAGCTAAATCAAAATATATAAGTGATAAAAATCACAAAAAAGCAGACAAAGTTAAATCTACTTGGAAAATTATAAATGCGGAAAGAGGTCAACAAAAATTAAATGATAATAATTTTAAACTTAATATACCTAAATGGTAAAATAACTACATCAGACTTCAAGGTCGCAAACGAATTTGAAAATTTTTTCACCCGAATTCCTGTAGATTTGACAAAAACCCTAGGCTCCTCAACCCCCATTGCAGAATCTTTGTTAAAAGCAAACGTTCCTTGTTGTAACGTTATATTTAAATTCAGTAAAGTTAACATAAACACTATCTTAAAAACTTTTAAATCTTTAAATATCAAGAAAACAGCTGACCTCTGGGGCATCTCTGTACATTTAGTAAAATTTTTGAAAAAATTATGCTTAACAAATGCAAAATCACTTTAACGTTAATAAACTATTACATACAAAACAATTCGGTTTCACTCGTGGTCGGTCCACCACTGATGCCGGAATTAAATTATTATAGTGTATATACAGGGCCTGGGATGAGTCATACGATGCTTATGGTGTATTCTGAGACTTATCTAAGGCCTTCGATTGCGTTCAGCACCAGACTTTAATTAAGAAACTTGATCATTACGGAATCCGGAGGACGGGCTTGAATTTCGTCAATTCTTACTTAAGTGATAGGGTCCAGAAAGTAGTGATCAATGGTAAACAGTCACCTGGTTCTCCTGTAGCAATGGGGGTACCGCAGAGTTCAATTTTGGGACCTTTTCTTTTTCTAGTATATATTAATGATCTCCTTCACCTCATAAGAGACGACCACGAGGTAGTTTTGTTTGCTGATGACACTTCTTTAATATTTAAAGTTAAACGTGGACAGCGCGAACTTGACGATGCAAACATTGCCCTCTCTAGGATAGTCCACTGGTTTTGTACTAAGAATTTATTATTAAATGAAAATAAAACTAAGTGTGTAAGATTCACCTTACCTAATGTAAGACTTGTTAAAACCAGTGTTAAGGTTAGGGATGATATAAAAGAATTGGTCGATGACACTGTCTTTCTGGGCATAACGTTAGACTCCAAATTGCAATGGGGGCCTCATATCGGGAAAATTTCGGCCAGGCTTAGTTCTGCAGCCTATGCTGTCAAAAAGATCCGACAACTTACAGACATTAAAACGGCGCGTCTTGTCTACTTCAGCTACTTCCACAGTATCATGACATATGGCATACTACTGTGGGGTAACGCTGCCGACATTGAATGCATCTTTGTGTTGCAGAAGAGGGCTGTCCGGTCTACCTATGGTATGGGGTCTCGGGAGTCATTAAGCGATAAGTTTAAACATATTAACATCCTAACAGTGTATTCACAGTATATTTATGAAATTTTATTGTATACCCACAAGAACAAAAGTAAATTTATGAAAAATAGTGATAATCATAATCGAAACTTAAGAAATAAGGATAAACTGGCTGTTCCTAAGTTTAGGCTTCATAAAGTGAGTTATTCTTTTGCGGGGAACTTTATTTGAATGTACAATACATTGCCAACCGAAATAAAATAAAAAGTAAATTGTGCCATAAAGCTTATTATAGTATTAATGATTTCTTAGATGACAAGGCTGCCTGGCTTTCTAAATAACTCTGTATTAGATTTAAGATGAAATATTTTGAAAAAAGCCTAACTGAGTTCCTTGAGGGCTCTTCTCAGTCTCGTTGCATTTTGGAACCCTCGGTAGAGTCACACCAACTTTTGACGAATCTAAATAATTTTCTAAAAATTTCAAAGATAATAAACGTTATTTTGTTTTATTTTATTTCACATTATAAATATAAATGTTGTAGCCCAAACTAAGCTATAAGCTTGTGCTATGGGATCTAGACTACTGATAAACATACTTATATATTTCTAAATACATACATAGAAAACACCCAAACTCCGAAACAACATTTGTGGATCACACAAATATTAGATCCGACCCGGGAATCGAATCCGAGACTCCGGAGTCGAAAGCCGATGCACTACCGACCACGCCACCGAAGCGAGTTATGACAATGCTATACCATGCAGACACCAGAAGGATTATATTATCTACACGCACAAAGTCGCAGGCGTCCTCTAGCCCTTTATTAGTATGAATGAGCTCATTCATACGTCAGAGTTGCACATAAGCTCTTACTTTTAATGATTTTCTTGGTAATGTATTCCCGTGCAAATTGGGAACAAGACATCTATTTCACGCGGGCGGACCAGCAGGCATCAGCTAGCTACCTTGGTACATATCGAAGTGGCGATAGTGGGAAAGTGCGGATAACGTGAGGTGAGTTCTTTGAGTAGGAACTTGTTACTAACATTCTCTTTCACGAGGAAACAATCAAAAGTTTTAAACAACTTTTGCGATTTAATAAAACTAAAACGTGTCATGTGTAGCATCGAAGAACGTCGTGTATTAACACGCGACAATTCGTGTCGGGAGGTTAGATGGCTGCCGACAACGGGTAGCTGGTTCATTATATGTTGAAGAAACAATCTGCACTTTAGCAAACATCTGTATCAATATTAGCGACTGTTGACTGAACGACCTTGATGTTATTGCTCGTGGACACGACATCTCCATGGAGAAATGTCGTGCCATGCACTACAGTCGCTCGAACTTTGATTGTTTTAAAAAGCAATAAAACTGAAATATCTCAACTCGTTCCGGTAATATTCGTCTTCAATTCACTTTTGATATTGTTGTCTAACAAAACTACAAAAAAAATGCAAATAGTGAGCTTATTTTAGCTAATACAGTTTATTGATATTTATCGCTACGTTGCTGGTAACACGTTATTAAGCTGGAAACTTTCTTACGTACAATATTTACAACCTTAGTCTTCAATTAACACAAACAAAAAATAATTATTCTAAAAATTCGTATAAAAAATCATCCTCGTCATTGCTGGTTCGTTGTTAACATGCTGGCTGCGTGCATTGCTACAATGTATAGCGATCCTAATTCTTCGGGCCCTGAAATAAACAGGTTTTATACTCCTGATCCTGGAAAGCTTCGATCAGACATTTAGCAATAATTCTACAAAAAGCATGTTGCCAATGTTGAATTTTGTTAAACCTTAAAATGTGAATCATACCCATTATTGCAGCGCTTTGAAAAAACGAAAAGTGAAAATAACTGTTCCCCAGTGACTGTCGCACCCATTAACAAATCCTAATTACGCCCATTTATTAGGCGAATAAGTATAACACCTGTTTGAACACAAAGAAAGAGAAACGCACGCAATTAAAATATCGTTATTGTACCCCATATATTTTGTTACATTTTGTTGAATCATCTCAGTAAATTTCCTTGTAAATTTCTAAAGCATAAAATTAAAAATACCTTCTTACTGTACACTGATTGCGATGTCGGGGATGGTATTATTTTTAGTATATAATTATTTATATTGTAACTCTTATTAATTGTAAATAAATTGTTGGTATTAAAATAGTCATACATAACTGAACTCGCTTTTTACACGAACACGCTGAATAATAGAGAAAGAACGAATAATAAAGAAAGAACTCCGCACTGAGGGGTTCTAGTGAAAGTTCTATATAACTAGCTGACGCCCGCGGCTAGGTCCACTAGACAAATTATATACTAAACCTTCCTCAACAACTACTCTATCCATTGGTGAAAACCGAATTAAAATCTGTTGCGTAGATTTAAAGATAAATAGGGATAGACAGATAGCGGAAGAGACTTTGTCTTTTACTATGTTTTGAAGATTATGTACCTAGTGTTTCGGTGGTAGTGCGTTTTTTTTAGGTACACACTCGGAAGAATTCACTGTGGTGCACAGTGCCGGCTGACGTAGTGTGAAGTGTGCATGTGCAATGCTGGAGGATTCTGCGTTCGACTTCAGCCAGGCTTAGTTCTGCAGCCTATGCTGTCAAAAAGATCCGACAACTTACAGACATTAAAACGGCGCGTCTTGTCTACCTCAGCTACTTCCACAGTATCATGACATATGGCATACTATTGTAGGGTAACGCTGCCAATATTGAATGCATCTTTGTGTTGCAGAAGAGGGCTGTCCGGACTATCTATGGAATGGGGTCTCGGGAGTCATTAAGAGATAAGTTTAAGCATATTAACATCCTTACAGTGTATTCACAGTATATTTATGAAATTTTATTGTATACCCACAAGAACAAAAGTAAGTTTGTGAAAAATAGTGATAATCATAATCTAAACTTAAGAAATAAGGATAAACTGGCTGTTCCTAAATTTAGGCTTCATAAAGTGAGTAATTCTTTTGCGGGAACTTTATTCGAATGTACAATACATTGCCAACCGAAATAGCTAATTTATCTGTCAATAAATTTAAAAAAACTAATAAAAAGTAAATTGTGCCATAAAGCTTATTATAGTATTAATGATTTCTTAGATGACAAGGCTGCCTGGTTGTAACACGAATTGCTCCTTTCTAAATAACTCTGTATTAGATTTAAGATGAAATATTTTGAAAAAAGCCGAACTGAGTTTCTTGAGGGCTCTTCTCAGTCTCGTTGCATTTTGGAACCCTCGGTAGAGTCACATCAACTTTTGAGGAATCTAAATATACCACCCACACCTCACCAGCTATGTTAGGTCCCATGTAATAGGGGGCGAGCCTATTGCCATTTACCGGGCACAAGTTCCAGACTCTGGGATAGTGGGATAATCTGGGTAAAATTCTAAAGAGAATTATACATTATCCACCAGACCCGGGAATCGAACCCGAGACCTCGAGCGTGGCAGTCCGTACATAGTACCATTGTGTCACCGAGGTTTTGGACTAGTCATAGCTTATTTAAAAATAATTTAAGAATTATAATAATTTAAATAATGTTACATGGTAAATATCCCGAACATTCTAATCGTAATAGTCATAGCTTGGTCAGGTGGTAGTACGTTCCTCCTGTAAAGAGAACAGTCGTCTGGTTCAAGCCTTGCCCAAGACTAGTATTTGCGCTGTATATTGTAAAATTATTTTAATTAGAAATACTGAATGGAGTCAGGCGTTACCTGGCGAAAGTCCATGATTTAATTAGAAATATTTGTCATAACAGAAAACCGTCTCCAAAATTTTCCATCCATGAAACAGTCAGTAAATAAAGTTCTTCAAACCAAACCTTTCCCAAATGTCGATGTCTGGCTTGAGTTGTATAGCTCAATTTGGCAGAGCATTCCCCCTGTAAGGGAACAGTTGTTGCATTGAGGTCAATCTCAGACCTGTGTTTGTACCATTTAAGTTGTGAAATAATCATAAATAAATAATAATGAAGCCTTTATTCACTGACCATGCTACATTTTAACTTATATACAAATATTTTTTTTTTCTAATTAAAATAATATAAAAAATATTATGTCTTATGTAATCTTATTTCTACCATTTATCTCTCGAGCGAACCTTCTCCATCCTTCTATCTTTTGATTTGGCGTTCTTGTCGTCTCTTTCCATTTCGAGGATTCCATTCAATTAGTTCTTTCGTCCATTTTCCTTTATGTTGTCCTTTCTATATGTACTGTAATATATAGTAAGGACAAATAAAGGAAAATGGTTCCATTTCAGGTTTCTTAGTTTGTAATACATGTCTCGCTTTTGTCCTTTTCCTTATTTTTGAACATGTCCACCGGTGTTGAAGCCTTATGTTTAGCATACTTCGTTCTATGCTGCGTTGACAGACTAAAAGCTTTTGATTACTTTTGATTAAGTTTGGCACCCATAAATGAGACATGGGAAGATGCATACGTTGTATAATTTACTTTTCATTGATATTGGTATTGATTCATTTTTCATTATTTCTTTTAGAGATCAATACCGCTTCCAGGTATTGCTTATTATTCTATCTATTTCTTTGGTGGATTGGTGTTTAATTGATATTAATTAAAAACCAAAAATATTTCTACATATTCAATTACTTCTTGTCTCTATACATAGCTCCACATACAGTGTGAAATAGTCAATCAGTTACAAACAACAGTTAGTCAAGTACTAATAGCTTATTTGCACTATTACAAATATGTACCACAATATTTTATGTATCATTGATGCTATTTTACTGAGTACTACAAACGCATTTAGAACCAGTTGAAGCATTAACCTCACCGCTGGGAACTATCACATAGGTTTACAACTGTCATAATATTATATTAGCTTGTAAGCCATAGCCTAGTTTAGTCTATGCTTAGATTATATTAATATTGTCTTGTCTATGTTCACTTCCTTCTTCCTTCACTTTGTAACATGGCCCACTGAAATACACGACATGTATTATTACGAGCTCCTGTCTTTTATTCCAAAAACCAACAAACATCAGGTGTGGTGTAAACTGGCGTGTCTTAGGAAGAACTGGATCAACCAGAAGAAAAAAATGGACGAATCTTCAACGTCGTCGGGTCGCCTCAAGCACATGGACGTTCATGCATCCAACATGCCGCTCACGTGGAAAAATTGGATCACCAAATTCAAAATATATCTCAAAGCATTTAAATATGATCAAGAAAGCGAAGATAGGCAAGTTGCACTTTTATTACATTATATAGGACCAGATTGCCTTCACATATTTTATTCTTTCAACCTAGATGTCGAAACAGTCAAGCTACAAGTGTTGATCGACAGATTTGCAGGTTATTTCAGCCCAAAAGTCAATATAACCATGATAAGGCATAAACTTTTTAACAGAAAGCAACTGCAAAATGAACAGCTGGACAGTTATATAACAGATCTCAAAAATATAGCCCATCAATGTAATTTTGGTGAATTGCAAGACGATTTACTAAAAGATATATTTAGTTGGAATCTAAATGATCAGAATCACTACATTAAAGAGAAAATTTTGCAAGAATTGCCTACCACTTTAGATGCCACTATAAATATTGCTAAGTCACTAGAATCGTCCCGTAAAGAAGTTCAAATATTATCAGGCACAAATCCCAATTCATCTGTAGCTAGTATAGATAGTATACATAACAAAAGTAGTCAACAGTCCAGTAGAAGTCATTCACAACATCGTCAGTCAAGAAATCAGTCAAGAAATCATAGTCGTAGTCAACAATCAAGGTATAATCCGCAGTCACAGGACCGTCAATCAAGAAGTCAGAGTCACAGTCAACAGTCAAGGTACAATCCTAACCAGTCATACAATACATCCCATTCATCGAGTTATAGCAGTCCCAATGGTTATAAAGGTAACAATCAGTCTATGAATAACTCAATGTGTCCAAAGTGTGGTCAAACACATCGTTTTAAATGTCCTGCTCTTGGTGCAAAGTGTAATTTCTGTCAAAAACTTAATCATTATTCAAAGATGTGTAAGTCCAAGCAAAAATATGTTAATTATGTACAAGAAGATTTTTCTAATGATGATCAAGCTTTTTTAGGTGCTGTTTATCAATGTAATTCTGTAAAATGTAGTAACCAATGGTCAATAACCCTAAGTATCTGTAGTCAATCTGTCTGCTTACTTATTGATTCAGGTGCAGATGTGAATTTGATGTCTAAGAAAGCATTTGAAAAACTAGCGTTGCAAGAGATAAATCTTATACAAACACCATTTAACTTGACAACATTTACAGGTCAAAGTATACCTACAATCGATTATTGTACATTACCATGTAAGTATAATGACAAATCATACAATTTGTGTTTCCATCTTACACCGTTAGATTGCAAAAATATTCTGGGTAGACAGTCATGTCAACAGTTAAAAGTCATAAAAAGAATACATTCAGTAACCTTTGATGAAAATATATCTGAACACAGTCCAAACTACACACTTAGTCAGCATAGCCAGAACAACAATTTACAGTCAATGTCAAGTCAGTCTAACAGTCAAAGTCAAGTCATATCACAGTCAATGTGTCACAAAGTCCCTGCAGAGTCAAACAGTCTGTCAATACTAAAGAAATATAGTAAGGTTTTTAATGGAATAGGAGCTCTTAAAAACTATAAATGTCATTTAACTCTCAACGTAAATGTCAAGCCGTCGGTAGACGCAAGTAGAAAAATTCCTTTTAAATTACAGGATAAAGTCAAGGCAGAACTTGATAAGTTAGAAGTCACTGGTATTATTGCTCGAGTTGATGAACCAACTGATTGGGTCAACTCTATGGTAATTGTCTCTAAAAAGGATGGAAGCATTAGATTATGTTTAGATCCACGTAAGTTAAATAAAGCTATTAAACGTTCACATTACCCATTTCCACATATTGATGAAATTAAAGCAGAACTAAATGGTTCATGTTATTTTTCAAATTTAGACGCTAAGTCGGGCTTTTGGAATCTTGTCTTAGATGAAGAATCATCCAAACTATGTACTTTTATAAGCCCCTATGGCAGATTTCGTTTTTTAAGGTTACCGTTTGGTGTCAATGCATCTCCAGAAATCTTTCATAAAGAAATGATTTCCCGGTTTGGTGACATACAAGGCATTAAAATAATGATGGACGACTTTCTTATACATGCTAAAACCATTCAAGAACATGATCAAATCCTAGAAAAAGTTCTTTGTCGTGCAAAAGATATAGGTCTAACATTTAATAGTAATAAATGTAACATTTGTCAAAGTGAAGTCAAGTATTTAGGTTTTATATTCAATAGAAATGGAGTGTCTGTAGATCCATCTAAAGTAAATTCAATTTGCAACATGCCACAGCCTAAGAATGTCACAGATGTCCAAAGATTCCTGGGCATGATTAATTTTCTTGGCTCATTCATAAAAGATTTATCAAAAGAAACATCAAACATAAGACAGTTACTTAATAAAAACACAATATGGTCATGGAATGACAGTCATGAGAAAGAATTCAATAAATTAAAGTCTCTAATTAGTTCTTCACCAGTCTTAACTTACTTTGATCCTCAAAAACCACTTACTTTGTCAGTAGATGCTTCAAAAGATGCTTTAGGTGCTGTCATCTTACATAATATTAGTCCTATAGCATATGGCTCAGCTTCTTTGACAAAGTCTCAACAAAATTACTCTCAGATTGAAAAGGAACTCCTAGCAATTTTATTTGGTTGTACTAAGTTCCATCAATACATTTTTGGTAACAAAGTCCTAGTTGAAACAGATCACAAACCTGTTGTCTCTTTATTTAGTAAACCTTTATTTAATATTCCACCAAGATTGCAACGAATAATGCTTCGTTTGCAACCCTATGATCTTATCGTTACTTATAAACCAGGTAAATACTTATATGTCGCAGACACATTGTCCCGTGCTGCATTACCAGAAAATGCATTAGTAGAATTGGATGAAGATATTAAACTTCATGTTAATTTACTCACTGCTAATTTGTCACTTAGTCCTTTCAAGTTACAACAAATTGAACAAGCTACCAGGTCTGACCAAACTCTTCAAACTCTTATTAATTACTGTAAAAATGGATTTCCAAATTCAAAGCATAAAGTAGAAGATTGTATTAAACCTTTCTTTCCTGTTAAAGATGATATTCATTATGCTAATAACCTTTTATTTTTGTCAGATAGAGTTATTATACCTATTTCTTTAAGAAAAGATTTCTTAAAACTATTACATGAAGGTCATCAAGGCTTGAATAGTTGTAGAAATTTGGCAAGACATACAATTTACTGGCCTAATATTAGTCAAGATATAGATAATTACATCAGTAATTGTGAAATTTGTCTCACTTTAAGAAAGAGTAACACTAAAGAAAGTCTATTACCACATGATTATAAATACATTCCTTGGCATAAGGTTGGTATAGATTTCTTTGAGTTCAACAAGCATACATACTTAATTGTAGTCGATTATTTCTCAAAATATGTTGAGATAGCAATTTTAAGTAATGGTTACAGTGCAGACCAAGTCATAATCAAGTTAAAATCAATATTTGCTCGTCATGGTATTCCCCATACATTAATGTCAGATAATGGTCCACCGATGAATTCCAAATCTTTTCATGATTTCACACAAGATTGGAATATTCACCATGTCACTTCCAGTCCCTATCACAGCCGTTCAAATGGTATGGTAGAACGGACAGTAGGCATAATTAAAAATATGCTTAGAAAATGTTTACTTGATAATACTGATCCATATTTAGCATTACTGCAATATCGCAATACTCCCAAAAACAATTTATGGTCACCAGCACAACTTTCCATGTCACGTAGACTTCGTACAAAGCTACCTATAGTAGAAAAACTTTTAAAACCTAAATTGTGTAACTATAGACATCTTAAACAAGTCAATAATCAAAATTTACATAAGATGAAAGAGTATTACAACAAAAATTCCAAAGATCTTAAACCCTTGGAGGTAAATAGTCATGTTATGTTTCAAAAACATCCACAATCGTCTTGGTTTCCAGGTATTATACAACAAGTTGGTCCTGAACCTAGGTCGTATATCATAAAAAGTAAATTTGGTACATATCGTCGCAATAGACAATACATAACACTTAGACCAAAGTCTCAATATTCTTTTCATTCACATAACACACAGACTAATAATTTTCACACTCAACCAGTCAGTTCCAATCAAACTTATATCAGTTATACTCCTTGTTATACAAATGATTACTCTAAAATTTCTCATAGTCAATCTCCTCAACGTACTAGCAGTCAACCAATTAAGAAATATTCTAGTTCAGGAAGAGAGATAAGGCAACCACAACGTCTTATAGACACAGTCTTATAAGCATTGTTTCGTATTCATTGTCATGTACTTAGTTATAAGTAATTAATTAGTAAACTAAAATGTTGTAAACCATTGTTTGTTTACATTTAGAAACAATCGTCAAATTGACAACGTCAAATTATGTCAACTGTCAGAATCTTTTAAAACGTCAAATTGTCTCGTGTCAAAACACTAAAATGCGTTTTGTTATTTTTATATAAGAATCTAAAATATAAGTTATAATAAAGTTAAAGGGAAGATGTCATAATATTATATTAGCTTGTAAGCCATAGCCTAGTTTAGTCTATGCTTAGATTATATTAATATTGTCTTGTCTATGTTCACTTCCTTCTTCCTTCACTTTGTAACATGGCCGACTGAAATACACGACACGTATTATTACGAGCTCCTGTCTTTTATTCCAAAAACCAACAAACAACAACAAACACGTTTAATTAAACCTACCCATATAATTTACGCGACCGCTTTGTACATCGAATTCCATCTAATACTCGCGGGCGGGACACCGACGACGCAACGGTGACGTGTGGTCACAATGGTCACCCAATTCGATTCGTTTTACTTGTCCGACTTTTATTGAAAATAATATGAAAATTATTTTATAAAACAAATAAAGGCTGCTTCGGTGACTAATTCCCTAGTCCACCTGTGGTACTGAAGTGCCACGTTCGATAGCTGATCGGAATAAAATTATGGGTGTTACGCAAAAGATTGCAATCGTAGACGAAAGCATTACTACAAAGTCGTTCAGACAACGCCACTGAAGCAAGAATATTAACTGCAAACAGTTATAAATTCGTAGCTGTTTATCAAAAGGCTTCGCAGATGTAGGTATATTAAAGTCCCACAAGTGGATCGCTTTTCTACAACAATCTCATTAACATAACAATTTGAAGACATAATGGTTTAATTGGCGGGGCCGCACACCTCTCTCATCGCTCCACACAATTGTATTCAATTAGGTGAGAGAGTGAAGTGATACATGGCTCCCTCGCCGTTCCATCCCTCACCCCTGCCACCCCTTCCCCTGCTCTCTGATGAGGCGCGACCTTATGAATATTGCTTAAAGACGATTACTGACATAATATAAGACATTTACTGACGGTTACCAAATTTATTTGTAATTAACAGATTTTTCATGTATTGGAAGAAATATAATGGAATTATCATTTTGTAATCCCAAATTAATAGCTTTTCACTCAATTTGTAAAATAATCATATTGTAAAATAATATTTGTCTATCTGAAACAGCTGAACCGATTCTAACTGGACTTTCAATGACATATAGTGGGAGTGAAAAGGAGCAGGTAACACTTTATCTCGGGAATGTGTTCCCTGAATGTGTGTGTGTTTTCGAGTTTTTCACGGTCTAAACAATTTGGATTTCAAAACAAAACTGAAATTCAACAGGAGTTCAAGTAAACGGTCCCTATAGAACATAGATACATACAATAGGAGTCGTGAGAACCTTTACAATCAAATATACTTGTTTGTTAAGCAATCCAGATAGTTAACTACGAGTGTCGATTCTATTACTACATTATTAAAGTGCGTTTACTAACAAAAGTTTTCGAAGTGATAAAAAACGTGACATGTTGACAAGAAAAATTGTCGCTCGCTGCGCCCGCCATGATAAATAGACCGACAGAGGTAAGACAAATGGCACACAATCGTTTTATTGCGAATATATCCGACGACAAGATGTGTGTAACGATTGTGATGCGGTGGTGTGAGTTCGGTATTCTAACAGGGCTGCTACTTAACAGCTGCTGAAGTTGCAAAGTTCTAAAATATATTATATCGCAGAGTTCGAAGTCATTTAGATTAATCTTATCAGCGATCTGTGTTGTTAATTCGACGCCAAAGGCCTTCGTCTATGGTTTTAATAGCTCAGTGTGTCAGAGCATTCCCTCTGACGCTCTGGTTCCATTCCAGATTAAAATGTCTAAAATCCAGCTACTTGCAAAGCATTTTATATGGGTAATTTTTAGCAATGTATCACAGTTTGTTACTATGTAGTAAAACCTTTTTTTATACTGATTCTGAGACATTAGTCATAATCAATAGAAAACATACTCGTGGATGGTTTTACGTCTTAAAGTCTTAATGTATTATTTGATGAAACATAACGGACTTCGTTTTCGAGTAGTTTTAAACGAATTTAATAAATAATTATTTGTTAAATTAACACATTTAATGTTACTCACTGTGGCAACCCTAAAGTAAAGTCCCATTTCCCAAATTGATGTTGGTATTAGGTGCGTAAGATAACAAGCCCGCGCAGTCTCTACGATGTCTGACACACATATCACTCTTTGTGAGATAACATCAACCAAACATACATACACACGAGACTGAAATTTGATTCATATTACTTACATATTCATTCATCAGTTTTGCGACAAAGCATAAGGCAAGTCTGCAAAATGGATGGTCATGCAGTTCTCAGATACAGATAGAGACCCAGAGCCACTCTCAGTGGTTTATAGGATAAGAAATGTCCATGATAAAAAGTGGCGGTTTTGTGATTGTACAATATTTCACAGACAAAAATATGTAGAAAGTTAGATATCGTAATAATTTAATTTTGTATTTATAAGTAAATTAGTTTCAGTACTTCTTATATTGTTCTACAACTCAATCAGTGTCGCACCTCTAGTCAATCAGTGTCGCACCTCTAGTCAAAAAACATTTGCTTCCCCAAATTCCTCGCGCCCGGCGCCGTCCTTAATTCTGGTAATTGG
Source organism: Nudaria mundana (assembly GCA_963556515.1). Lineage (NCBI taxonomy): Eukaryota > Metazoa > Arthropoda > Insecta > Lepidoptera > Erebidae > Nudaria > Nudaria mundana. Next base: position 26,745,956 of record OY748287.1, read on the forward strand.
ATTGTGTTCTCAAGTTGTAAAGCATTCACATTTAAACCGGATTATCCCGCATCAGCCTTCGATTAGTCACGCAACCCGAGTTGGTTCACCACAAACAAATGTTTCCTTTGCTTTATGATTTTAGTTATTTGGTATTTAATTGAGTGCCAAAAAAGAGCTCCTCAGTCATTCTTCAATACGACAGCAAAATTAAATAAAAGTATTTCTATTGTGTTCATATTAATTATGCAACAGCCTATAACTATAATCCGTGACACACCAACCTGTTTTGTTGTGTCATGTTAATATTGCAATATTATGATTATACATATAATATATCCATAAATAGGTACACAAGATATAAAATTAATATTAGAAGAAAATACTATTTACACTTACTAAAAACTATACTATTCACACTAAAATCTATACAATATAAAGAACTCTTCCGCATGATTATTGATCATACATAAACTTAGTCAACAGCAAAATACCATTATATTAATATAATATCACATAATTAAATTTCAAACTTTTGCGTTTTATACATGGGGCACACTAAAAGTTTTGCTCTTCTAGCTAATCGGAACTATTTGAATTTCGAATGTTATATTTTTTTAAACGTTGCAACCTTCTTAGTAATAAAAAAAACAATTGGCGGGAAATCATTTGTCTTGTTTCTATGTATGCAACGAAAATGGAATTAAGTAGAAAAGATTTTAGAGCGATGATTTTAAAAGTTCTCTCTCCCCGCAAGACTGTGCCGCTCGTCTTCAAAATGCTTTTGGGAGAGAAGCACCTTGTTTGAGCACCGTGAGGCGATGGTTTGCTGAATTTGAGAGAGGTCGAGTTTCTTTACATGACGAATTTCGTGAAGGGCGGCCTTCAACTGCCGTCAACTGTCGTCAACAAAAATAATGTGGCTACTGTTAAGCGGTTAATTGAAGAAAACCCGCGGATTACCTATGAGACAATTCGAGGACTATTGGGGATTGGTATGAGTCAAATCCAGAAAATTTTACACGAAGAATTGAAAGTTCGGAAACTTTGTCACAGGAGATGAAACGTGGATTTATTGTTTTGAACCCGAAAAAAAACAGCAATCTTGTGAATCAGTGTTTGAAAATGAGAACCAGCCAACAAAAGTGAGGCAGGCGAGAAACGTTGGTAAAAGAATGATCGCGTTTTTTTTCTCAGCTATGGGTCCCATCTGTACAATTCCACTTAAAGATCAAAAGAGTGTTAATACACTCGGCGTCAGCCGAGTGGTATTCTACCGTTCGTTTACCCAGGGTGTTAGAAAAAGTTCGCGAAAGACGACCCAAAAGCCGCGTTTCCCCTACATCATGACAACGCTTCTTCACACACGGCCAACAAAACAAAGTCATTTTTAGTTTCCGAAAAAGTACAACTCGTCACCCATCCTGCGCATAGTGTGATTTCACCTGTGATTTCTGTATTTTCCCTAAAATCAAAGATTTGATGAGAGGTTTCATTTTACCAACTCCGAATAGGCAGTGATAGCGTTCAATCAGCACGTAGAAAACAAGCCTTCAGATCTGTGGTCCTCCTGTTTTAAAAAATGGTTCGATCGCATGAAAAAATGTTTAAAATATAAAGATTATTTTGAAAAGCAATAAACATAATACTTTGGTTTTAACATGTTGTTTTTTTAAGTTACGCAAAACTTATAGTGTGACCTACGTAATTTATCTTTTACTTTTAGCACGGGATTTAACACGCAACACGACGTAGAAATGCAAACACACCGGCTGACCAGCCTGTTACCATGCGTTCGTGTTAATTCCCTTGTTAAAAGTAAAATATAATGTCATAATACGCCAGTGAAGCCGCTTTTCCTCCTAAACTAAGAGTCACACAGTCAAGTGTGGCACACCGTTGGAAAGGTCGTGGTCTCAAGTGGTGCGATAAGATTAGAAATTGGACAAAAAGTAAAAAAAAAAAAAATATATTACCTGCGCAGTTTGCGCTAAGGGTTGCTAGTAAATACATAATTAGGTAAGTAAAGTACACACATTACGACCTCCACACTACACTATAATAATTATGCAATTATTTAGAGACACGTTTACCTCCTCTCCACGATCTCACAGTCGCGGCCCAAAGTCCGATCACTCATTACCACTAATTATAATTTCAGATTATGTTCGAATTACTCTCCGATTTCCAATCACGATTCGTGAATTTATTTAAGCTTATCAGTTTTTGATAGATTGATTAGATTGATATTTGATATATTTTTGATAGATTATTTGATAGATTTTTGATTTTTGTTAAATGGTTTTGATAGTTTGGTGTGGATTAAATGGAACCTGATTATAAATTATATCATTCTTGTTAGAAATAATTGAGACTTACTTGTTCAGTCTAGGTGCCACGCCAAATTGACCGCAGGGCAATCATAATGAGCTAACCTATATTTCGAATTAATCTCATCTTAGCAGCAGCCCAGTGTGGAGGGGCCTAGCATTGTTTTATTGTGGTTATGTTCTCCACCACAATGAGTCTTTATCTCTCTCTCTCTCTTTTAGTCTCTTGAAATATTAATTAAATAAACACCAATACCTAAACACCAGTTGCCTAGGTTTTAACCTATGCACCTCAAATCACCGTTTATGTAATTAGAGAGCAAGTGCTTGTAGCCAAGAGCTAGCAAGTATTGCGAGTGTCTGAGGCCATGACATTAATATAAGCTCTAAGTGACCATTTCGCTTTTAGTCTGAGCTGGGAGCAGAGAGCAAGGAGCTGGAAGAGGTCTAATTAAATCGCTATTGTGATTGTGCACTGTTATGAATATTTGAAAATTAGTCTGAAATACAAACGAGAATTCAGAGTGTGTATTAAATTATTTTACTCACATTAATTCTTTCTAAAATTTTAAAGCTTTCTGCCCAAACTTTTCTGCCATATACATGGAGACAATATTAGTTGTGTCGTATCGTATCGTGTCGTGTTCGTGTTGCGGCGTCGGTCATAACGCTTACCTATGTCCAGCATCCGGTGAAACTTTTAAACGTCCGTCGAGCGTTTGTAGAAAACTTTTAACAAGCTTCCTCACTTATAATCACAGTTTTAAATTAGAGTTTCAACGGCTCCGCAGTTCATCGCAGCAACTTTGCCCACAAGAAGTATAAAATTGTGTGAGTAATTATTTACTTGTTGTTTTATATTTTACTGAATTTCGGCCAAATCTTTTTAGGGACTAGAGTGTGACCAGTACCTACACATAAATTTGTAATAAAAATTAGTAGACTTAGACAGCCATCCACTTATGATGAGCTAGCTGTTATCTGCGGGTTCACCATGGATATAATAATAGCGTTTCCACGGAAATAAACGTTTGTTAGGCTTAAATAAAACGCGAAAAGCTTTACAAAACAGTACAAAAGTTGTAACAACTATTGCATTCAATGAACCCGTGAAACTTGATATTATGCTCTTTGTATGCCTACTGATATTTAACAATATAATAAACATGAGAGATATGTACTAAATATGAGTAAATATGGTGCGCACACGTGTTGTCCAAACTCTTCCAAGTGAATACTGACTGAACAACATTTGCTCCGAGGAAGTTCTGTTGACTGCACTCTGTTGTTATATCTCCTTGTATAATCATATGAGAGCCGCTGCGGTTCCTGATAAAGTTAGGACAAAGGGTGCCTTTCATAAACAAACTTATGCAAATACGGTCATTGGAGAGCTTCCCTTAAATATAAATGGCTAACTGATCTGAGCCATTCTGTTAAGACAAACGAACCACTTTAGTGCGAACAACTAACACACTCATTAGATATTACATAATTATTAAATACACATATTTTGACTGACTCGGTGGCGTGGTCGGTACGGCATCCGCTTTCGACGCTGGAGTCTCGGGTTCAATTCCCGATCCTATGTATAATATGTATGTATTTACAAAAAAAAAACAAAAAATGTATATAAGTATTTATATCAGTTTATTTAGTACCTGTGTGAATTTCCCAAATAACTTTGATTTTTGTCTTCGGTGAAATTAGTATTTGAAAAAAGGAATATTGTTCTGAATTATTTTTTTTAGTATTAAATAGGTAGTTATTGGGTTGTGGCAAAAATATAATTTGTCTAGGACTATATATAAAGGTAGAAATAAATACATAAACCTATATTTTTTTCATATCGGTGCTGTCCTTCAACTTTTTTAGAAACAAAAAAGCTTATACAATAATAAAAATAAGTAAGTTAAGTATATAACCTATTCTATTTCAAAGAATATTAGTTTTATTATTAATATATAGCATATTTTATTACATAACTAACGATTATTATTACTGAGAGGCACAAACGTACTTGTCCTGCAAAATGTTCTCATTTCGCTGGACAAAAGTAATTTAAACCTAACTTTACATCGACGTGTACGACAGCGTCGCCACCACAATATTATTCCCCTCGTTAATGTGTGCTAGTGCGCAGTCAGGACAGACTTTTGTCAAATCGCTGCATTTTCCCGCCAATAACGTAAACAAGTACGCCATTCAAGTTGCTCCTGGACAATTATTTTATAATATCGGTGATTGCATTTTTCTAGTGTAATGAGTAGTTTTATTATTGTTATTTGGTTCTAACAGGGGTAGTAAGTGAATTAGCCAAATTGACTGTTATTGAATTTATCCTAGATATTATGCATTTTTCAAATTTTCTAAAAAGTGTGTTATTTCTCACGTCGCTGTTCTCATATCGCTGTAATCGGTGGTCTATATTACCACCGATGTGATAATTTACACCGAAATGATAAGAAAAAATCAATCGGTGTCTTATATCTAATATCGGTGTTTTGATTCATGATCAACGCACAGTTTTGTCACATAGGTGGATTGTTTTATCATTTCAGTTGATCATTTTATCATCTCGGTGAGTCGTTTTATCAAATCGGTAGATCCCGTGTCATTTTGTTAAGTATTCTTATTATTGTTAAACCTAGAAGGCTACAATGTTTTAAGTGTACACACGGCAAAACAATTAGCTGAATCTTCCACAGTAATAACTGTGTATTGTGCAAGTTTGATATTTTTGATATTTTTAATACGTACTTTATTTTAATGCAAATAATGATAATAAAATAAACATTCTTTTTTTATTCTAAGTACCTACCTATAGTAAATATAATAAAAGAAGGAAAGAAGAAAGTAAATATAATAAAATAGGTATATTCAAAAAATATATTTTAATTGGATTTCTAAGAACTCAGTTCTCGTTGGAGGAACTGAGGGTATTTTGTAAGTAGATCACAATCTACTTACAAAAGACCCTCAGTTCAGATCTACAGTTCTAAGTCACCCTTGTAAAAATATATAGGTACCTTCTAACTATTTCCTTTTTGATGTTCAAAGGTGGAAAGATTATCATATCGCTGGATATGTATGTATATCATTTCGGTGGATAAACTTATCATATCGGTGAACAGAAAAAATAATCGGTGTAGGTTTGTCATATCGGTGGAAACCTGAATTCAAACTGAATTTTCTCCTAAGTTTTAAATGTTACGTTGATGATATTAAATTTAGGAATATTTCGTATCCTAAAGATTACATAAAACCTCAAAAAAGTACAATAAATACATATATGAAAAAGTTCACCGATATGATAAAATAAATGGCAAATGTTGAAATTAACCCCCCTACTCATATCACAAGTTCTGCTTAGTTTGAGACTAGATGGCGTTGCGTGAATTGTCCATTGTCCTGACATATTATATTACCTAAGATTTATTTTGGTTTTCCGACAGATACTTGACATGGCAAACACAGGTGAGAGTGGTGAGGTGTTTACGTTATGCCAAAAGTTGAGGATTTGGGTTTTCTTTGTCAATATTTAGTAGATTGATGATAATGCGTGAGATGTAATAAATGGTGTCGAATGGTGCGTGATGCTTACTCGCAGGTCTCAGCGGTTATACTAACAAAGTAGGTACTGTAACGTTCAGTAACGTTGCGTATAAGTACTAGGGATAGAAAGAGACAAAGAATTTGTCGCAGCATATTTGACTGGGCCTACACTATTGTTTATATAAATCGTGTATGGTTTATATAGATAACATAATGTATTTTTGTTAGGACATTTGATATTTTCGTAGTTATTAGGTTGTAGTACGATGCAGTTACTTTGGCGATAAGAAATATTGTCAAGCGATATGATTGTTAGGCCAATAATTTTTTTTTGTGTGTTTCATATGGACCGAGAGCAAGAATGAAAAACGTTTTTTCGGGTTAGGTTTGGTTACTGTTTAACAACGTTGAATTAATTTGATTATGTTGCCATTTTATTAAGCGATCGCGGTTTCAACATCGCTCGGATTGATAGAGATGGGAGTTCGATTATGACTATTTTAAAATAGTCAATAGATGCGGTCAGGTGGGTTACCTATCTTAATCCCGAATTTTGATATTCCGAATATCATAATCCCGAAAACGTTTGGCCATTTTTTCATAACCCCGTTTTTACAAATTCCGAAGTTTTGTTTGCCATATAATCGCAACTCCGAATTTCATTTGCCCATTTATTCATTTGTACGACGTTTTAGAATCCAGACGAATGAGTTCCAGACACACGAAATTAAATGCACAAAATCCAGATGACCGTAATCCATATGCACGAAAGCCCAATTTTTAAAACAAAAATAATTTTTGAAATATAGTTATTTGATACCCAGACAAACAATATCCAGATTTTTAAAATCAAGATTATTAAATTAAAATAAACGATATTCAGAAAAATTAAATCCTTTTATATTACATAAATAAATAAATAAATTATTAAATGTTTGCAATTTTGTTCGATTTAGTCATCTGGCAACATAAATCAGTTTGTTTATTTAATATTTAATTTAATAACCTTAACCTATCTGTAATTGTTTTACTTGCCGTAAAACAATAGCGAGTCGGTTCTGGCACTCACCTGCCGCTGCCGCGGCACGCTCGCTTCGCTCGGTCGGCTCGTGTGAGGGATTGCAGTTCTAACCTAACCTACTGAGTCGAATTTGACCTATCTGTAATGGGTAAGTAAAACAATAGCGAGTCGGTTCTGGCACTCACCTGCCGCTGCCGCGGCACGCTCGCTTCGCTCGGTCGGCTCGTGTGAGGGATTGCAGTTCTAACCTAACCTAACCTACTGAGTCGAATTTGACCTATCTGTAATGGGTAAGTAAAACAATAGCGAGTCGGTTCTGGCACTCGCCGGCCGCTGCCGTGGCACGCTCGCTTCGCTTGCTCGGCTCGTACGAGGGATTGCAGTTCTAACCTAACCTAACCTACTGAGTCGAATTTGACACTTAAACCTATCTATAATAGGCAAATAATGCATGGGAAACAAAAATAATAATATGTATTTCAATAGTTTGTATGATATAATATTGTATGGGAACCAAATAAAAAGATTATGAAAATTTGGTAATAGTTTATTTGGAAAATGGTACGATGGGAAACAAAAAAAGCATTCTGAGAATCTGGTATAACTATATCTGGATTATGAGAATATGGGAAATAACAAAATACCTTTTGAAAATTTGGTTTTAGTGCACCTGGAAATTGATTCATCTGGGAAATTAAAAAGGGAATTTTAAAAAGTTGTCATTCATTACATAGTATGTCTTTTAAAAGTTCATGTTTTTTGGGCAGTTGTCATCGTACGACTGACTAGAAGAGTAATTCATGTTTGATTTTTGTTAAATGTTTTTTAATATTTAAATTGTCTGATTCCTTCCAGCCAACACAAATTTACAATAAACTCAATGAGGTCGTATGCGAATGTGCAAGAACCTTAACAGTACCTAGCTACTTATCTATAAAGAGATAAACATTGTATGCAAATATTAGGTAACAATAGTACTACTGGACCCATGTTAAGGTTTTATTCATATATTTAATTTTATTACGCTGCACTATTCATGAGCAGTATATATATAGTATATACTTGGATACCAGTAATCTGTTCCCGTGGTGACGGGGAACGAGAAAGCTACTCGACGCAGGCGCAGCAGTAGCTCGTAGCCAACAGCTATTAGAAAGCATTAGCTTAATATTAAGCAGATAAAGTTACTTACCACTAAGTAAAGTGAAATGACATATTTCCCGGATTAGGTACTGTTCCTTCTGGTTATAAACTAAATCAAATTTCAACCAAATCCCGATGACAAACGGACATTATGTATGTACTTACCTTTTCCATTACTGGTTGAATACAGATTTACCGATAAGTAGTACTTCACCAAAAGCCAAAAACTCACTCGTTCTCCATGGCTCGACTAATTCCTATAGGTCGTCACGACGCGACGCGGGCGGACGCTCAACGCCCGACGCCCTGTGGTCGATGGAATGTGAATGGTGTCCGGCACTTACTTTCGTCCTTCGCCAGCTTTTATTCAAGACCTCGCACTATTAATATTTCGTTTTATATGAACACTAGCGGTCGCCCGCGACTTCGTCCGCGTGATAATTTGGAGTTTTTCCTATTCCCGTCGCTTGTAATTATTGTTCCCATCGCGTCACCCGCAATAAAATAACTTCTCACTTCGAAAATAATTATTTTAGAACGAATTTCATTTCCATAAAATATGTTCTAGTGAGTTAACCTTAAAAGATAATAATTATATACTATTGCGAATTTCATTTTTTGAATTTTTAAAAAGGAACAATTCTTTAGAACATTATTTTAACATAACCTTACCCGTTCGGCCGGCGCACGCAAAGGAAGTAGGTACTTAAAATAAATATTTTTTCCCCGTTTTTGAAACATATTTCACTGCTGCTCTGCTCCTATTAATTGTAGCGTGATGTTATATAGCCTTCCTCGATAGAAGCACTTATCAACAAAAAAAAATCAAATCGAACCAGTACTTCCTGAGATTAGCGCGTACAAACAAACAAACTCTTCTGCTTTATAATATTAGTATAGAAGTATAGATAAAGATTAGACGTAAGAGGTGCGTAGGTATTTCAGCTGGCGTCCTAAAACTGCTCTCAATTCACGAAATGAGCAATGAAATTTAACACTGTGAGCACGGAGGTTGGCGCCATGGTGTACGTGAATTGGGACATGACGACGTTGTCTCTTCCTGTTAGGAAGTTACCTGCTAGGGAATAAAAACCTTTTTTTTTTTAATTCCGCGGCCCAAGGCCGCGGCCGCTCTAACGTCAGTTGCCGGGCGTCTCTGGTTACAAGCAGAACGCATTTCCAGTGGCGCCCGGCGGACTTTGACCACCTCTGTAGTCTCTGCGGGGGTTGGGTCGGGATGAGAATCCCGCGTCGTTGGGGTAGGGTTTTATCCCGCGTCAGTGAGTGAATCTGGTTGCGTGCTATGGGGCAAAGGCCCTGCAGCACGCAACCCTTCTAGCCTGCTTCTGTAAGGACGACGGGTGGCGATCCCGCCGTCCTCAGGCCCCGATCATGGAGGTCGATGGTCTTGGACGTAGTAGTGTCTGCGGCGCCCTCGCCGCTGACTACAGAACTCGGCGGGGAGGGTACGCTCCCTGTCCCTCTCGGCCGCCTCCTTCGCGAGCACGACTTGCTCGCAGAAGGAAACGGCCGCGTTCCACCTACTCCCGCTGGAGACCATTGTGACGTCGGCTTGTGACGTCAGACCTACTATATAAACCAATGTCGCACGCCATTACTTCCTCTTGTGCGACCGACATCATACCAGGTGACGTGCTAATTCTTTTACTTAGCACGCGCCCATGATTATGAGACCTGTAGCCTATATTGATATAGAACTAATATTATATCACTTCTAATCACTCACGACCCCTAGCCGGGGTAAAGTATGTTTGTAACTAGCTATCTCGGAAATTATATATGTAAAAGCTTTCCAGTGTTTCTATTCCATCTCGAACACCAAAGACCCTCCTGGAATCCTAAGCAGGAGGGCATTTTCGTTACAGTGGCGCCCAACGTGGGGCAATCTGTAATTTTTTTTCTGTGAAATTGTGTGAAGTCGTGTAAAAGGGTATGTACTACTTTATAAAAATTAAGTGCTAATTCTATGAATCTAAATAATAACTATATCTAAATGATTACTTTATCTTTGTAAGTACGACGCGCACGTGGCAAGCAAATGCGCGCGGCCATTATCTACGCATCTAACCTATATGTCGCAAGGTTGTATTATAACCCTTTTAGACGAGAAATCACATCTATTTTTCTTTCTCCTATATATATTTTTTTGTGTACTTCGTATATGCTCAACCGATAACCATGGCTTACGCAATCTCATTTGAGCATCTCATCAAACCAGAACTAACGTATGAGGTACTAATCAGAGATTGCTCGCCTGGCGAAACGGCTGAGGAATTACGCAATCAATTAGCTAAATTTTCTAAAATATCCCCGGAAGACATTTTATCTTCTAAATATACTCCGGAGGTAGATATAACTGCATCTCGTAACTCCATATTTAGAATAAATAATAATAGCATTTCTCTAAAATCTAAATTTGATAGAAATCTTTATAATAAAACTGAATCAATTATTCAACACGTGTTACATAGACTATCTAGAATTGATATATCTCTGCCTACTACCGCAAAATCAATTGAGCCTGTCTGGGAGGCTTAGCACTTGGCCCACGCAGATTTGAACGCATTAAAGTCTTCATGCGCTCACGGACCGGTTTGTGTTGACTCGTTTGCTGATCTGTGTAGATTCAAATATAATGGTAGAACTTGCGTACGCGCATTTTTACAAAAAATAAACGAGTTTATGGCTTCTAGAGGTATTCCTAGGGTCAAAGTACTATGCTTTGCTTTCGAAATATTTTCAGATGATGCCTTACATTGGTATCGAGCTGTCAGGAATAGTATACAATCATGGGAAGACCTTTGCCAATATCTAAAGCGTGATTTTTGTCCACATAACTATAACTATAAATTAATGTCGGAAATTAGATTGCGAACTCAGGGGATAAATGAGAACATAACTATATATTTTTCCAAAATGCAGGGTTTATTTTCTCGGTTAGATACTCCTATTACCGAACCCGAAAAGCTAGAAATATTACCAAACAATATTAAGCCATGTTACTTACATGCACTTTTAACTACCAATATAAACGACATTCCTACATTACTTACAGTGTGTAGAAGGTTCGAAAAATACCATAGCCGTTGTAGACAATTCCTGGAACCACCAATGCCTACAGCTGATACATTGGCTCCTGATCTAGCATATAACGACTATTCTATCCCCAATGCAAATAAAAACTCCCCAAATAATAATTTCTATAAAAATTATAAACCATGTTTTACTAAATCTGATGCTAGTCATATGGTAAACGCAATCAACATCTCTAATAATTTTAAACAGTACTGTCCTAGATGCAGAACCGACACTCACTCTTTATATGGTTGCAATCAACCACGACTAAAAGGATATCGTTCTACCGACTGTCCTACTTGTAAACCTAATGAAAAAACTAAAAATCTAAAAAAATCCGATTGGGATAAAATAAAATTTAGGTCAAAGTCTAACAAAGCCGAGTGGCATAATTGGCTTAACTATGTGTCTATTTTTTTTTATTCTAATAAACGAGTTCCAATCGAAAATTCTATCAAAATAAATGATACCCCTTATATCCCGGTAACGGTGAACAAAATACACACCGTTGGTCTACTTGACTCTGGTTCGTGTGTAACCATCTTAGGTAATGGTTCACATAGATATTTTTTTATTTACTTGGAATTTAACAAACTCTGTCCTGCAAAGTTCTCCACTTCTGGTGGCGATAAATATTCTTCTCTCGGTTCAGTTACCATACCGTTCGAGTTTCAGGGTAAAACTATACCTATTGTCACTCACATAGTACCAGGAATAAAACATTCCTTGATACTTGGTATGGATTTCTGGAGAAAGTTTGGGCTATTTCCTGACCATTTAGACTCGGTTCTAGTCTCCAACGATAGTAAGTCCTGCGTTGCAAATTTACAGTCCGACGTCGCTAGTATTTCAATACCTTTTGAACTTCTAAAAGACGACCACAGAGCTACTGCTGACCACAACAATTCTCAATTTTATGATGTGTCTTACCAAAAGCGGGGTCTGAGTCGCATTTCATCAATAAATCACTCGATCGAATTAATCAAGGATGAAGTGATAGAACCTTCAAGGAGTCTATGGTCTAATCCCGTCATCGTTGTACCTAAAATAAACAAAAACAAAAACAAACAAAAAGAAAAAGAAAAAAATTGCGAGTTAACTACGTTTTTGTCTAGTTAATCGTAATTTTCATTCTACAACTAAAAAACAAATAAAAATCCCAACAACAAACGGTAACTACAATTATGAGTACTTTCATTCAAAATGGTAACCGTATATGGGACACTTTTATACCTCAAATACAACTAACTATGAATTTCACTGTAAATGAAACTATATATTTATTTTCTTTCTCTCTTTCGTTGCTTATTTCTGAACGTAAACTAATATTATGGTGGTTCACACCATATTAATTTTAACCCTGATATGGTCCATGAGCCACGCATTAGCTATGTCGAGTTATAGGGCTATTTATCTTCTATCTCTGAGAAGATACAGTCAGCGTTTACTAGCGGCACACCTACGACATGCTAATTTCTATAATTTAAAGCTTAATTTCTACCTAGGTGACAAAGATAAATGCTTTAGTGAGAAACTTCACCAAAAATTTTTTTTTAAAAGGATAAAATCACTACTGTTCTATAAACTCTCGTATATGTCTAACAAACCACTAGGCGAGTGGCATATTAAAGATTTAAAATTGATTAATTATACCTATTCAGTAAAATCATACGAAATCTACCTCTGACTCACGAAACCACAAATCGTTGCAAATAACTTCGTACATTGCTACGAATGTCAGAACCGGTTCGAATCAACACTACGTCGGCTAGTAACTGCTCAACTCACGTCGATAGATAAGAACTGTATGTACCTACTCGCTAACATTCTTTACGAGTTGTATGAATATCGCCAATGCAAACCAATCCGTGACTCATTCTAATTTTTTTTCGTGTCGTACATACAGTATAAAAGACTTAGGATATAGGCAACTATATCCTAAGTCTTTTATACTTTTTATGTACACCCTTTCAACTGTTTCAGGGAATTGATGGGCTGCTGAGGTGTCCTCTTGCAGTGCCGAGAAGAAGCTGACACTGGGGGAGACCTGGCAGAAGAATTTCCCCCAGCGAAAATTCTTCCCTGAAAAGGGGGGTGTGTGACGTCGGCATGTGACGTGTAACGTTACAACTACGTCACAGTCCTTTGCGGAGTAATGCCGAGTAAAGGTAACACAATGAAAGAACATATGTTATCTAAGAGTTAAAGAAATGGCAGTCTATTCTCCATACTCAGTTCATTTCATTTCTGTACTTTTCCTTTCATAACTCTCTGTATCTTTCTTTAATCATACGCATATCAAACGCCAATAACTATCCACTTTTTATTTCACTTCTGTCTACTTAAGTCCATCCTAAGGTTGCCTGTAAGAGATCACTCTTGGTAATAAGGCCGCCATTTGTACATACTAAATTGATAACAAGTTTCTGTATATTTATTGTATTGTAGTGGTGTACAATAAAGCATATTCTATTCTATTCTATTCTATTCTATTCATAGAATTATAGAAAATACAGTAGGGTTATAAAAGGTGAAATGACGATGATTACTAGTTGAGAAACACTGCGCCAAACACTGCGCCGGTGATGTGCTCCAGGCACAAGTGATAACAGGGTCCGAGGCTTCCGGTGCCTCGACAGGGCAGCGGTGCGACCGCATCCGGAGTGAGTACGCAACCAATAGGTGTCACTTATCAACTTCTTCTTGACTCCACGAGAAGTTTCTTCCTCTTGGTCCTAGGAATTCTGATCCCTCCAGGACCCAGGAACTGTAGACTTAACCTTGATGGTAGACAACTTGGTTATTCCAAGGGTTTTTTTTTTTTTTTTTTTTTTTTTTTTTTTTTTTATATTTGGTTCGCCAAATTGACGCCGCCCGCCTGGTGGTAAGTCGTGACGACGTCTAGCGATTGTGGGCCACTCTCACAGCACACATTACTATTGAGAGTGGCCCTCAACTTGACGACCTACTGATGTGCCTCTTCACGCTCCGCCTAAAGAACCCAGGATTATATGTGGGAGGAAACACGTGCACAGGCAGGGCGTTCCAGGCCACTATCGTTCGGCAGAGAAACGAACGTTTAAAACGTTCGGTTCTCGCGAACATGCTATCCACTGTGTGGGGGTGGCATCTCTGCCCGGCACGAGTCGTTCGGGATCGGAAGGAAGAGGGTGGGATCAGATTGAAGAGCTCTTCAGAACACTCGCCGTGGTAAATACGGTAGAATGCGGCCAAGGAAGCTATTGTTCGGCGCTGAGCTAGCGGCTCAAGGCTTCCCGTTACCTCCGGACAACCAATAATACGGATAGCCCGTCGCTGCATAGCGTCGAGAGCGTCCAGCAGATACTTCGCGGAGCCGTCCCAGAGGTGAGAGCAGTATTCGACGCAGGGTCTAATCTGCGTCTTGTACAGCAGACACCTCTGGTCCGGTGTAAAGAATCTCTTTACCTTATTCAGTATTCCTAGTTTCCGCGAAGCTAGCCCTATACATCTTTCGATGTAGTTTTTATTATTGAGCTCTCGACGAACGTCTATGCCAAGGATATCAAGGTTGTCCTTCATTGGTAATAATGCATTCTGAAGAGAGGGTAGGGGAAGGAAAGGGGATTTCTTCGCAGTAAATGCACACGCCTGTGTTTTGCGGGCATTGAACTCGACCAGGTTCTCGGTACCCCATTGAGAGATACTGTCGAGGTTACGGTCGAGATCAGCCACGAGTCGTCGTCTCTCCTCCTCAATCTCAGATCGCCCCGCCGTCGGACGAACCGAGTAACTCCCGTGCAGTGTGCTGTCATCTGCATAGCAATGAATGTTCCCGAGGGATAGCATATCATTGATATGCAGAAGAAAGAGAGTTGGTGATAGTACGGACCCCTGCGGTACCCCGGCATTCACTTGCAAGAAGCGAGAAGCCTGGCCATCGCAGAGGACCCGCACTCGGCGCTCGTTTAAAAAGCTGGCAATCCAGCTGCACAGTTGAGGAGGTAGACCATATGCCGGAAGCTTGGAAAGGAGCGAAGCATGCCAGACCCTATCGAAGGCTTTGGCGATGTCCAGGCTAATAGCCAAGGACTCGCCGTGCCTTTCCATAGCCCCACCCCAGACATGCGTTACGAATGCCAGAAGATCACCCGTTGATCGCTTTGGCCTGAAGCCGTATTGTCGATCATTGATTAGCGAGTGATCCTCTAGGAATTGCATGAGCTGCTTATTTATAAGGAGCTCAAGCACCTTGCAAATGACTGAGGTGACAGCTATGGGTCGATAGTTGCCTGGATCGGACCGATCCCCTTTCTTGGGGATCGGTTGTACGTTCGCCTCCTTCCAGACCTCCGGCACGAGCCCTGAAGAGTATGACAGGCGGTACAGACGCGTTAATACTGGAGACAACTCAGCTGCACATTTTCGTAGCACCACCGCCGGAATGCCGTCAGGGCCACTGGCTTTCCGCGTGTCGAGTGACCGCAGCACTGCCCGTACATCACATTGCCTGATAACAATATCAGGCATTGTGTGGCCACAGTTGGCGATGGCGGGGGGCTGCAGGCCACGGTCGTCGACCCGGGAATTAGCCGCAAAGAGGTCTGCGAGCATATCCGCTTTCTCTTGGGCTTTGTGAGCCAGTGTTCCATCTGGGTAACGCAGCGGTGGCAGCGAGGGCTGACAAAAGTTAGATTGCACGGCTTTGGCCAGTTGCCAGAATCCACGGCTGCCCGTGGGATGGGAAGTGAGCTCCTGACCAAGCCGCGCGACGCGCTGGGCATCCGCTCTCTTAAAGGCCCTCTTACTCGACTTTGTGGCCCGGTTGTACGCTGCTTTGAGGTGGCCCACGTTTGGGTCGCGCACAGCCCGGGCCCTGATCCAGGCGCGATATGCCGACTGTTTTTGTCGAACAGCTTTGGCACAATCTCGCCCGAACCAGGGACGGGCTCTGCGGATACTGGCGACATCAGTGAAAGGGATGTAATAATCCATCCCTAAACTGATCTCGCCAGCAATAGCAGAAGCACTATCCGAAGGAGCCTTTCCTACAAAGCAGCGCTGGCTCCAGGGGACGGACGCAAAATAATCGCGTAGACCGTCCCAATCCGCTGACGAGTAGTGCCATAGTCGTCGTGACGTTTGCACAGGACGTGCAGGAGGTGACACCTTCATGCCAGCGTGAACAACACAGTGGTCGGAACTACCCAGTGGGGCTCCTACCGAAACACTGTACTGGGCTGGGCGACTCGTCAGCAGTAGATCCAGCAGAGCGGGCGCGTGATCTGACCTGTCTGGTATCCGGGTGATCCCGCATACCATCTGGGTCAGACCGTGGGAGAGAGCGAACGCATGGGCGGCTCTACCCGCATGATCAGTCTTGAGGGACCCCAGCCATTCAATGTGATGGCCATTGAAGTCCCCCAGAAACACTAGGTCAGCGTTCGGGAACCGCACCTGCGCTTCATCAGCCGTCTCGCTGAGGTACTGGAAGAGCTTTGTTGTCTCAAAATCCCCTGTGTGGGATCGGTAGACGCACACGTAGATCTGGCTCATAGAGCCATGGTCTACGTGCAGCCAAAGGACGGAATTGGAGGGGTTCTCTAGGCAGCGCAACCGGCGGCAGCAAACATCCGCCCTAACGAACACGCACACCCCGGCTTTGTCTCGAAATTGTTCCTCGATGACATAGCCGGGGTAACACAGGTAAGACGTGTCGTCAGGGCGGCGTATTTGTGTCTCCGTGAGGAACATCACAGCGGGCCGTGCCGTCTCAAGGTGGTGGTGGACGGTATCGAGGTTCGCATGGAGTCCACGGACGTTAGTGAACTCCACCTCGAAATGTGAAGTTGTGGGGTTTCCTAGGGCCGCTGTGTAACGTTTATTTCTTTTTTGTTGCACTGCCATTGTAGATTTTGAAGAAGAAGCGTGAAGACAGGGCGACATTTGGTGCAGCAGTAAGTGACAAAGCGCAGGGGCTAGCTTTGTCTAGAACCGTGTGGTTAGGTCGGAGCCGACCCGCCGGACGGAAGGGCTCCCAAACCCCCCTGATGCAAGGCCGCCGCTACCCCACACCGGTTACCACCCGGAGCGGCGATCCCACATCAGGATTATGCGCAACATGTGGGGCAGCCTCCTGGGGTGGTTGGCCCCAGGCGGGCCCCATGACTGTGTTGCGGGCGGCCGCGGCAACGCCGTTGCTAAGGGTCTCCCTGGCCGGCGAATCGACCCACACCACCCACACTAGACTCCGTTTCGCCCCCACTGGTCCCATGCCTGCTGCACCATACATCGCCCCGGGCCCGGCGGTGCAGCTGCTGAACCCCTAACGCAACCCAGCCTGGGCTGGGTTACTTGGGGGGCTTTAGCACAGCTGCACGGTGGTACCCCCCCGGACCAACACTGTTGTACCACCTGGTACCCACGTAGGGGCCGAAGCCACTCCATAGGTACCGTAAATTAACGAGCCTCGTCCGTTTATCAGCAGGTGCGCCACTAGCAGGTGAGGTCGCTGGGGCCCTATAGATGTTGGTAGAGCCCCTTTGCACCCAAAAACGTAAAGTTAAACGTAATAGAAGACTAGGAGATCTTTCTCCGACTGTAGGCGGTTGTAGACTGTCTTGAAGAATGAAATGAATTCATAATAACACATCGGTAGAATGTTTTTGAATTTAAAAGTAAATGGATGAGATAAAGAATGGCGTTGATGAGAAAGGAGTTCAAAAATCAACAAACCTAATTGCCAAAAATAGAATAAAAAAATAAGTCAGTAATGACATGACATATCATGTCACTCAAAGGTATGTAAACAAACAAGATATAAAAAGAATGAAATAATTACAAATAGTAAGTAATTATGCACATGAGAGACGTCATACCTCATCGAGCGCGCGAGGCGTGCAACCTACTATATAAACCAATGTCGCACGCCATTACTTCCTCTTGTGCGACCGACATCATACCAGGTGACGTGCTAATTCTTTTACTGAGCACGCGCCCATTTTTTTTTTTTTTTTTTTTTTTTTTTATATATTTAGGTCGACAAATTGACGCCACTCGCCTGATGGTAAGCTGAGGCGACGTCTGGCAATTGAGGGCGACTCTCACAGTACACAGGAATACTATAGAGAGTGGCCCTCAACTTGACGACCCTGTAATGTGCCTCTTCACGCTTCGCTTAAAGAGCCCAGGGTTATATGTAGGAGGAAACACGTGCGCAGGCAGGGCGTTCCAAGCCACCATCGTTCGGCAGAGAAACGATCGTTTAAAACGCTCGGTTCTCGCGAAGACGGTTTCCACGGTATGAGGGTGACATCTCTGCCCGGCACGCGTTGTTCGGGATCGGAAAGGAGAGGGTGGGATCAGGTTGAAGAGCTCTTCAGAACACTCACCGTGGTAAATACGGTAGAACGCGGCCAAGGAAGCAATTGTTCGGCGCTGGGCTAGCGGCTCAAGGCTTCCCGTTACCTCCGGACAGTCTATAATGCGAACAGCGCGTCGCTGCATAGCGTCGAGTGCGTCCAGCAAATACTTCGCGGAGCCGTCCCAGAGGTGAGAGCAGTATTCAACGCAGGGTCTAATCTGCGTTTTGTACAGCAGACACCTCTGGTGCGGTGTAAAGAATCGCTTTACCTTGTTCAGTATTCCTAGTTTCCGCGAAGCTAGCCCAATACATCTCTCAATGTATTTTGTGTTATTGAGCTCTCGACGAACGTCTATGCCAAGGATGTCTAGATTGTCCTTCATTGGTAATATTGCATTCTGAAGAGTGGGTAGGGGAAGGAAAGGGGATTTTTTCGCTGTAAATGCACACGCCTGTGTTTTGTGGGCATTGAACTCGACCAAGTTCTCGGCACCCCATTGGGAGATACTGTCGAGGCTTCGGTCGAGATCACCCACGAGATGTCGTCTCTCCTCCTCTATCACAGATCGCCCCGCCGTCGGACGAACCGAGTAACTCCCGTGCAATGTACTGTCATCTGCATAGCAATGAATGTTCCCGAGGGGAAGCATATCATTGATATGCAGAAGAAAGAGAGTTGGTGACAGTACGGACCCCTGCGGTACCCCGGCATTCACTTGCAAAAAGCGAGAAGCCTGGCCATCGCAGAGGACCCGCACTCGGCGCTCGTTTAAAAAACTGGCAATCCAGCTGCACAGTTGAGGAGGTAGACCATATCCCGGAAGCTTGGAAAGGAGCGAAGCATGCCAGACCCTATCGAAAGCTTTGGCGATGTCCAGGCTAATAGCCAAGGACTCGCCAAACTTTTCCATAGCCTCACCCCATACATGCGTGACGAATGCCAGGAGGTCACCCGTTGATCGTTTTGGCCTGAAGCCATATTGCCGATCATTGATTAGCGAGTGATCCTCCAGGTATCGCATGAGCTGCTTATTAATAAGAAGCTCGAGCACCTTGCAAATGACTGAGGTGACAGCTATGGGTCGATAGTTGCCTGGATCGGATCGATCCCCTTTCTTGGGGATCGGTTGTACGTTCGCCTCCTTCCAGGCCTCCGGCACGAGGCCTGTAGAGTATGACAGGCGGTACAGACGCGTTAATACTGGAGACAACTCAGCTGCACATATTCGTAGCACCACCGCCGGAATGCCGTCAGGGCCACTGGCTTTCCGCGTGTCGAGTGACCGCAGCACTGCCCGTACATCACATTGCCTGATAACAATATCAGGCATAGTGTGGCCACAGTTGGCGATGGCGGGGGGCTGCAGGCCACGGTCATCGACCCGGGAATTAGCCGCAAAGAGGTCTGCGAGCATGTCCGCCTTCTCTTGGGCTTTGTGAGCCAGTGATCCATCAGGAAAACGCAGTGGTGGCAGCGAGGGTTGACAAAAATTTGACTGTACGGCTTTGGCCAGTTGCCAGTATCCACGGCTGCCCGTGGGATGGGATGTGAGCTCCTGACCAAGCCGCGCGACGCGCTGGGCATCCGCTCTCTTGAAGGCCCTCTTGCTGAACCTAGTGGCCGATTGTACGCTGCTTTGAGGCGGTTCACGTTCGGGTCACGTGCCGCCCGAGCCCTGACCCAGGCGCGATATGCCGACTGTTTTTTCTGGACAGCCTCGGCACATTCACGCCCGAACCAGCGGTGAGCTTTGCGGATGCTGGCGACATCAGTGAAAGGGATATAATATTCTATCCCTAGACTGATCTCGCCAGCAATGGCAGCAGCGCTATCCGAAGGCGCCTTCCCTACAAAGCAGCGCTGGCTCCACGGGATGGACGCAAAGTAATCGCGGAGACCGTCCCAGTCTGCCGACGAGTAGTGCCATAGTCGTCGAGTCATTTGTTCAGCACGAGCAGGCGGTGGCACTTGGAAGCTGGCGTGCACCACACAGTGGTCGGATGTGCCCAGTGGGGAGCGTACCGACACACTGTACTCGGCTGGGCGACTCGTCAGCAGTAGATCCAGCAAGGCGGGCGTGTGGTCTGACCTGTCAGGTATCCGGGTGATCCCCCGTACCATCTGGGTCAGCCCGTGGGAGAGAGCGAATGCATGGGCGGTTCGTCCCGCATGATCGGTCCTAAGGGACCCCAGCCACTCAACGTGATGACCGTTAAAGTCCCCCAGGAAAACCAGGTCAGCGTTCGGGAACCGCACCTGCGCATCGTCAGCCATCTCGCTGAGGTATTCGAAAAGCCTTGTTGTCCCAGTGTCCCCTGTGTGGGAGCGGTAGACGCACACGTAGATCTGGCTCATGGAGCCATGATCCACGTGCAGCCAAAGGACGGAGTAGGAGGGGTTCTCCAGACAGCGCAACCGGCGGCAGCAAACATCCGCCCTAACGAACACGCACACCCCGGCTTTATCGCGGAATTGTTCTTCAATGATATAGCCCGGGTAACAGAGGTACGACGTGTCGTCAGGGCGGCGTATCTGTGTCTCCGTTAGGAACATCACAGAAGGCCGCGCCGACTCCAGGTGATGGTGGACGGTATCGAGGTTTGCATGGAGTCCGCGGATATTCGCGAACTCCACCTCAAACGAAGTCAACTTTGTGGGGTTTCTAGGGGCCGCTGTGTACCGTCTATTCTCTTGTTGCACTGTCATTTTGAAATATGGGGAAGCGTGAAGACAGGGCGATATTTGGTGCGGCAGTAAGTGACAAAGTGCAGAGGCTAGCTTCGTCTAGAACCGTGTGGTTAGGTCGGAGCCGACCCGCCGGACGGAAGGGCTCCCAAACCCCCCTGATGCAAGGCCGCCGCTACCCCACACCGGTTACCACCCGGAGCGGCGACCCCACAACAGGATTATGCGCAACATGTGGGGCAGCCTACTGGGGTGGTTGGTCCCAGGCGGGCCCCATGACTATGTTGCGGGCGGCCGCGGCAACGCCGTTGCTAAGGGTCTCCCTGGCCGGCGAATCGACCCACACGACCCACACTAGACTCAGCTTCGCCCCCACTGGACCCCTGCCTGCCGCACCATACACCGCCCCGGGCCCGGCAATGCAGCTGCTGAACCCCTAACGCAACCCAGCCTGGGCTGGGTTACTTGGGGGGCTTTAGCACAGCTGCACGGTGGTACCCCCCCGGACCAACACTGTTGTACCACCTGGTATCCACGTAGGGGCCAAAGCCACCACATGGGTACCGTAATATACGAACCTCGTCCGTTAATCAGCAGGTGCGCCACTAGCAGGTGAGGTCGCTGGGGCCCGATAGATGTAAGAAGGGCCCCTTTGCACCCAAAATTATGATGATTATGAGACCTGTAGTCTATATTGCTATAGAACTAATATTATATCACTTCTAATGCCTCGGTGGCTCATTGGTATGAGTATGCGATTGCCGCCCCTGAGGTCCCAGGTTCGATTCCGGGTCGAATCGAATTATTTGTGTGATCCACAAATGTTTGTTTCGGAGTTTGGGTATTTTCTATGTATAATATGTATGTATTTAGAAATATATAAGTATGTTTATCAGTTGTCTAGATCCCATAACACAAGCTTTTATTAGCTTAATTTGGGCTAGATGGCGTTGTGTGAGAATGTCCAAAAATATTTATTTATTTATTATTAATGTCCAAAAAAATATTTATTAAATATTGGATAGAAAGGCGTTACTTGGCGAAAATCCATGACAAAACAATGGTAAGTAAAATGTTTTAAGAAAAAACTTTTTAAAATTATATAATAGCATTAATTTTTCGCAGAATCAAAAAGACAACAAAACGTCGACAATTGTTTCGCCTCTAAACGAGGCATTATCAAGACTGTCTCAGAGAGAACAGCAAAATTCGTGGTTGGAACGTGTTTGCTTATAAGTAAACGCGTGCAAATTTCATTATCGCGATGTAGGATTCTTTACAATAACTAATGTGGGTAGAAACCTCAGATCATGCTAACTAAGTTCCAAAAATAGGTATTCACCAATACTTGACCTTATCTGTTTGATTTAATTACTGTCTCTTGATAAGTTGCGTAGAAAACCCAAATGACACACACAAACCAACAACAATTAATGTGTCTGTCTGTTCGTAAACAGATTAAGTAAGGGAGATGTGTGAAAATCTATTTGTTCGTTGAGTAAGGTGTCCACATCTCTTCTAACTATTTCTAGCCTTTCCCAAACACTTAACTTGAACCCTTTCTCACATAAACGTAAAACTTTAAAAGTGTTACTATTGTTCAAGGAATGACCAGTGTCAAGAAGATGCTTCGCGAAGAGGGACCTCTCAGGACAACCATTGCGGGACGCCGCTCTATGTTCCTTATATCTAATATCGAAGGACCTGCCAGTCTGTCCCACATACTTCAAACCACATTCATCACAACTCAACAAATAAACACCTGATCTGCGTGAGACCGACACCGAATCCTTGCCATTACATAGCTCCCTCAAGGTATTCTGAGTTCTAAGAGCAACAAATATACTACTTTCCCTCATGATCTTAGCTATACTCAACGAGACGGGACCCACGAACGGCAAACAGGCCGTGTACTTCCTAGGTGGATCTTGAATCGGATATAATAAATGAAAACTAGCCTTTCTGCGTTTTTTATTTAATAATGAGTGGACCATTCCTACGTCATAGCCATTACTTTGTGCTATGTAGCAAATGTTGGACAATTCTTCACCAAATGCCTGTGGGCTCAACGGTACCGCCAGTAACCTGCTCAGTAAGCTGTGGAAAGCTGCCATTTTATGTTGCCATGGGTGATTGGATGAGTAAGGAATAACTGTGTCTGTAACTGTTGGTTTCCTATAGATACGGAACTCATGAATACCGTTCCTTCTAGTAATTGAAAGGTCCAAGAAAGGAGTAAGCCCAATCATGGTTTCGGAGTGTGCAACAATCAAAATATAATTAAAAATACTGTCTTTAATTTTCATAACAACTTTCAAAATACTAAGCCATAACTTCGCCGGAAAAAAATACGTTTAATAATTTGCTATTTATATGACTTGAAAAAATGCAAGATCGTCAATTTCCTTTCGTTATTACAAGTATTGCCAGTAAATACACTTAAATGTAACTCTACCAATTTCCGCGTATTAAATCAGTACACGTACACGAACTGTTTCAAGTTTTCTGTAGTGAAGTGTAGTATAAACTAAAAACAATACTAAAATAATAAGTGAATAAGTAAATAAAGTAAATATTTATTTCTCTCTTCCACAAAGGTGTTACATATGTATTCCAGTCTAGTCTAAAGTATTAAGTTTTTTATAACAATGCAATACACAGCATCTTCATGGAAGACTGGTATCTGCACTAGGGGAGCCCTGTGTCGCAGATTACCAGGTCTCCCACCACCACTTGATTCGCTATACAAATACATACACCAAGACCTAAATACAGCAACGGGACAGAGAGGAGAAGACAACCTTGGTGGCCCAATCAGTCTGTCCCATCGATCCGACAATGAAGGAGAGAGCCATGCCTTTATGTGTGCGCGTGCGTGCACGAGTGTGTATGTGTGTGTGTGTGTGTGTGTGTGTGTGTGTGTGTGTGTGTGTGTGTGCGTGATGCGTGTGTGTTTATTGTATGACAGTCAATAAGTCCTCTGTGGACTCATAGTCCAGGGTTAATAGATACTTTTCGAGAATGTGCCTCGATTTTCTTTTTGTAAAGTGGTATATATTTAGTATCGTGTTCATTTTATTATATAAGTAATTACTGAGGAAAAAATAATTATGATGTGAGAGGTTTGTTCTGCAGAGTGTAGTAGGACATACTCTAGTTTGAATACGTTTCTCCGCGAGTAGTGATGGACTGTAGGTGAGCTTCTTATGTTTCTCGAGAACAATGTGCAATATAAATAGCTGACGAACTGTGAGTACGTTGCACCTGTCATATAGTGTGTCAGTGGGATAGAAGAATGGCAATGACTTGGAAACTTTGAGTACCGCTCTTTGTGCACGCTCAACCTTCAACATGTTAACTTTTGCCGCTCCTCCCCATACTGCAATGCAATAAGATAGTAAAGATTGGCAGAGAGAATAATAAACAGTTTTCATTACATCGTCATCAACTACATCACGTAAATTTTTTAAAATAAATATGAGCTTCCTAACACGTTTGGACAGAAGATCCATGTGTGCATTGAAGGTTAGATTTCTGTCAATCATCACTCCTAGGTACTTTATGGAAACGACTTTCTGGAGCTTCGGACAACAACACGATATGGAAGAGAAGTCGTTACATGTATGAGCTATGAGACTTTGAAAGTTATCAAGGGAGTGATGGTTACCCAGCGAAAACTCAATAAATATGGTCTTCTCCGCGTTGAGAGTTAGGCTGCTATTGGCAAGCCATTTTACAACCTTAGAGAAGCCTACTTGGGCAGAGCAATAGACATCCTCCCATGTGCTTCCATAGAACACCAGTGCCGTATCATCCGCAAATGCCACAATCTCACCATTCCACAAGCTCAACTCACAGAGATCATTAATGAACAGTAAAAACAAAGTTGGACCCAGCACGCTGCCTTGTGGTACTCCAATAGTAACCTCACTGTCTGCGCTCAGCCACTGGCCCAGCTTGACACGCTGGTATCGGTCTTTTAGGTAACTTTTGAACAAATCCAGCTGCGTACCTCTAACTCCCAATCCCTCCATCCTTTCCAGTAAGAGTGGAGCAGAGACCGTATCAAATGCTTTCGCCAAATCCAGAAATATGGTAATAACTTTCGCTTTCTCATCTAGTTTCTTCACTATTGTATCAGTCAACTTAAGCACTGCATCGTTAGTGGATCTGCCGACTCGAAATCCAAACTGGTTTTCGGATAATAGTTTTTTTGACTCCAAATACTTTATCAGTTGTTTGTTAATTGCCTTTTCGAAGATTTTTGACAGTGTTGGAAGTATGGATATCGGGCGATAATTATTGATACTGTCCCTGCTACCACTCTTATGGATAGGGTGAATGGTAGATTTCTTTAGCTCCGCGGGAAACACACCAGTTGTGTAGATAAGGTTACATATAAATGTTAGTGGATGTATCAGCACATTGACATATTTTTTTACTATACCACTTGGAATGCCGTCGCGCTCCACTGCGGAGTTGACCTTGAGACCAGATATAATATCTGAAAGATCCTGCTCATCAGCAGGCAACAAAACAAAAGAAGACAGCCAAGGGAGGGATGGATTGGACCAGCCGGTACCAGCGCTAGTACGACCAGAGTGTGCGTTCACCAAAGACTTACTGACATTTACAAAGAAATCATTGATTTCATTTACAGATTGCTGCGGATTATTTGAGTCAATGAGTCCCATAGCCGAAGTGTTAGGTTTCACAGGATACGTTAAAGTTTTAATTTTTTCCCATAGCCTTTTTGTATCTCCCTTACATTGTTGGAATTCTCGTTTATCATACTCATTCTTGACTTTTCTCAGCAATTCATTACAAAAGTTACGGTATCGCGTATATGTGATTCTTATATCATCATCGTTTGGGTGTTTTTTACATTTAAGGTGCAGGTTATCTCGGTTGCGCATACACCGCAACAAACCAGGGGTAATCCATTGCTTAATAATGCGTTTTCGCGCTGGTACGGTTCTGATTTGGGTACAACTATTTATTGTAGATGTTATTATATCCAAAAACCGTAACAGCGCTTGATCCGAGCATTTCAAAGAATAAATTTTGCTGAAATCTACCTCCATTATTTTCTGCTCGAGTAATGCGCAATCCAAGACCTTGGCTGTTTTGGTTAATATAGGTGACGAGGGCGCATGGGATATACTCACAATAAGGGTATAGTGATCCGTAAGAGTTGTATGGGCAACCAAACATTTTGCAGGCTGCTTGGTCTTAACCATGACGTGGTCCAGACAAGTCTTGTCATGGGTAGGGATAGTAAAGG
Organism: Nudaria mundana; assembly: GCA_963556515.1. NCBI lineage: Eukaryota > Metazoa > Arthropoda > Insecta > Lepidoptera > Erebidae > Nudaria > Nudaria mundana. The sequence continues at coordinate 26,772,392 of OY748287.1, forward strand.
CAGGCCATAGGCCATGGGCCGCCAAGATATTAAGGTAGGTTTCAGCAATTAGAGTAAGGGTGTGCGTGGAGATATCAATGTTTATATCCCCTGTCAGATAAATATTTGTATAGGGGGATAAAGTTTGTAAAAGGTTGTTTAGTGATTCGAGAAATTTCATGACATCTTTATCTCCTGGAGGGCGATAAATCCCAAGCACAACAGAATGCAAATTTATCTTAATTAATAGACAATTTGCACCATCAATTGAAGGTTCATGTGTAGTAAACGAATGTGTATTTTTATAGTATGCAACCACACCCTCGTTTTGCGACCATACCATCTGTGTACCTACCGAGCTGTACCCAGTCATGGGAGGTATAAATGGATTGTTGAATAGCCAGCACTCCGTTAAGATTATTAAATCCCAATCAACACCTGTTCTAGCTATAATTGTATCCAGCCCGGTCAGATTATGATTTACGCTTCTAATATTTTGAATCAATACGTTAACTGAAGAACTCCTAGTATATATTAACTTATGGCAATTGTCAATCTGACATGCTTCGAAGTCTACCATTGCAAAGTCATCTATATCATTATTTACAGCTAATTGGGTATTATGGTCGAATTTTATATAAAGGCCAATATATATCACAGGTAAATGTCATAGTAATTTTAGGATGATACCGAACTATTAGCATGTATATTAATTCAGTAAAACCACAAAATCTGCAAGTTATTGGGAGTGTGACATTGATAAGACTACGGAACGGAACTTTCAAGAGGACTCTTGACAAGAGTACAATCAGAGGGTTCTGGGTGTAATGTTGGTTTGACACTGTGTCATGTGTGTGGGTTTTGTAAAGTGTTAAACTGTGTGAGCACGCACAAAATATTTCAAGTATAAAGTATCTATAAGTAGCATAAAACAAACAAAAGGAGTAAACATTATAAAAATAACTAAAAAAATGCACCAAATTAGAGACAAACAGTCACATCTCAACCTTTAACTTTTATTGAAAAGTTGGACTGGACATTGGTCCAGTTCTGAGGCTATACGTATGCGCGATGATTCTTGATCCTTTTTTAAATAAACTGTACCATTCTTCTGAAACTCTCTACTTAAGTAGAAAAGCCTGTTAGCATACGGAGTAAGACATTCTGATATGTAGACAGGCCTTCGTACATGCTGAGGGTTAAGGTGCGTGGTGTTGAGTTTCTCAGTACTATTTTTTAGGGTGTTAAAATTTCTTGATTTTCGCAGAAACTTATCTTTCAACAACGCAGAAGTGAAATCCACTATGATTGGCTTAGAGCTATCCTTGGAGTTAAGTCTGAACACGTCCCTTATACCTGAGCTATCGATGTTGACATCTAACACCTTTCCGAGATTTATAACAACGTCGCACAGTTGATTCTTAGTCTCTCCATCCGTAAGAATCGGAATATTTCGAATTTCAGCGGCGGATAAACGAGCCTTTCGTTCCAGAACTTCCAGCTTCTCCTCCATGTATTTTATAGTTTTTTTGTCCTCTCTACGTTCTGATTCTAGTGTATTAATTTTTTTCAGGAAGTCATCATATTGATCTGACATCATGCTGACACTATTTCTTAATTCGGTATTTTGTTCCGACAGCCTCTGGATAGTACTCTGCAGTTCATTAAACCACACCTCCTGTTCGCAGGAAAAGGTGAAAAAGTGGTCCTTTATTATTGCCGACATGGTGCTCTCTCTAACAATGTCCCTCTTCGTCTTAGCAGTTCTAGTCACAGCAGGCTTATTCTCGGTAACTGGCACAACCATAGGTGACACCGCCTCAGGTAAATAAACAAATAAACTAAAGGTTATTCTGGAGAAGGCTTTTACGGTTAACAAATATAATTATATGTTATTATTATGTAATTAATGATATTTTATTATTAATATCATATTACATATTAAATAGTATATAATGTCTATACATCAATACGTACATTCAATAATTTATATCTATAATTTGTAAAAAAAAGTACTTAATTGCGAATCTGTTTATGGCAACATTAAGTGCGATTTCACTTGAGTAACATAACATTAAATGTCACTTTTTTTCACTAACGTTGCCGCTCTCGTGATTCTTTTTTCGTTTGTTGTGATTTCAGTGCTTATTTAGATTTTTATAAGTTTTACGTCGAGTCGAGCCTAGTGTTCCTCCGTAGCTATAATAATCAGCAAAAACATCGAGATATATACTCTTTATTTATTGTGTGAACGATGGCGGATAATCGACTACGGTGTATCAACTGTTTCATGAGACTATCACACCAGCGCCGGCGTCTATTACAAGACGCGACTGCATTCATGACAAATATTCTTCGTTTCTGGATATCACCAACACCGGTAAGTAATATCTATTTATCGTGTTATAATTATTTAGTAAAATACAAAAGTAATCATATATAAAAACAAGCAACAATATAATCTTGTCATGTGAAGAATATAATCTTGTTTCACAGTACCTACCTATTATGTTTTAGAATATTATTTTACATGGATTAGCAATCCGATTTTGAAATGGTTGTTTATTTTTGCAGGCCTCTCCTGAAGATAACCTATGCTTTGAATGCTTTGAGATACTACAACAAGTACCTGAAGGAGAGACTATACCACCTCCAATGTTTGGACATAGAAGTGTATGCTTAGGTTGTGGTATGTCCATTCTAAGATCTCGCACTCATCTTGTGCACCCTAACTGTCCTGAAAGAAGTGTTATAGTTTAACAAACACTACCCCATTTGGTTAGTATTATATTTTCCTATTTTATTTAGAGGTTCTTAAGTAGTAAAGAATAGCCTCTGCTAGTTAACTAAAAAGCTATTTGTGTCTAAGGAAACCATACCAAAATAAGACTAACAACAACAGTCTTATTAGGTATATTAATATATTATTACCTGACTGCTAAAGAAAGGAGGGTAATGTTAATCCATTGATATCCATCTATCATAATTGTCCATCAGGCTGAATGAATTTTGATGAAAGAGGTCTCTAATGAACGGTATTTGTCTCCAAGTGTCATAGAGTAGTAGGTACATAAAAACAGTCCTGTCTTTTTATTTGTAAATTATGTTTGTTTTATTTCATAAATGATAATGCAAGTGCATTATTTTCAGGTAGGCCGCATTACTAGAGTTTGTGTGGCATGTTGGACAACTGCTAGGAGACATCTTCAAAGGCAAATTCATCAGGACTATCCTAGATTTGTTGGAAACATGGAAGTTGATGTATCTCCACAAATACCTGAACCTCCTCCAATGCCACCTGTTGTGTTACAACCTCAACAGCAAGAATCGGTGAAGATAGTATCACAAACTCATAAACGTGCATTATCGTCATCAAGACACTGTATTTTTCCTCAATGCGAAAATGTTGAACGGTTATTGGTACCAGCTGCAGTAAAGCAAAACTTACTTCGGCACTATAGATTTTATGTCCCACCTTCTGCTCGGATATGCAGATACCATTTGCAAAATGACTGCTGGGATCAGTTAGATTCAAATTATAGAGATTTTACGGCAACTCAGGTTGACCAAATGTTTCGAATGATGGAGAGATCGAGTCTGGAGTCTCTGGACTTTAGCAATATAAGTGCAATGCCACCAAATCTCTGCCACTATTGGCTAGGACTCACATCAGCGCAATTCCATGATCTTTTAAGAGAAATGAGCAATCTTCACAACGAAGTACCTTCTGCTAGTATCGCTCTATCCATTTATTTAGTGAAATTGCGTACTGGTGATAGCAACGAAAGGCTGTGCAGTCTATTTCAATTACCCCGTAGCACTCTGGAAAGGTATATGTCGAAGGCTAGAGATTGCATGGCACAACAGCTGGTTCCCTTATATCTAGGTCTCAATCATATGACAATAGCAGAAGTAGCTTTAAGGAATAAAATAATTCCTGAGGGTTTATTTGGAAATCCTCATCTGGATAGTGAAATCAAGCCTGCCATTGTCATATGTGATGCTACATATGTGTATGTGCAAAGTAGCAGTAATTATTTATTTCAGAAAAACACCTACAGTTTGCACAAACACCAGAATTTGGTGTAAAGCCATTTATGATAGTCTGTTGTGATGGTTACATTTTAGACTGCTTAGGTCCTTATAAAGCTACAATAAATGATGCTACAATTATGAGCAATGAGTTTCGCGAGATCACTGGTGCTATGAGAAGTTATTTTCGAGAGGGAGATGTTTTCTTCTTTTATAGGGGATTTAGAAATGTAGTTCCATTATTGAGAGAATATGGTTATAAAGCCCATATGCCTGAGTTTTTGTCTGAGGGTGAACACCAGCTGACCACATTACAGGCTAATAAGTCACGATGTGTCACAATGTGGAAATGGGTCGTTGAGGTTGTCAATGGTCGTCTCAAACGTGACTTTAAATTATTTCGGCAAGACTATTTTAATACAGCTGCTAAACATTTGATGATAGATTTCAGAAATGGATGTGCGCTTACCAATAAATTCCATCCTCTCATTGAAGATCAACCGGAAGCATCTGAGTATGTTGCCATTGCAAGACAACGACTAAATATGGAAAATATTCTTGCAAATATAGTTCGTGAAGAAAATCTAAACAGGCGTCGAGCTACGTTTATAACAATTAATGCTCACCACCCACATTTAGAAGGGTTTCCAAGACTCACCATATCTGATTTAAAAAAACTTGCATTGGGGACATACCAGATCAAACAAGCTCGTTCATATTATGGTGAACATGTGAGAGCTAATGGTACTTACAGTTTAGAAGTAAATAATGAAATAGAGGATGACATCCCTCTTATTCTAGGTACAAATCATTATTTATTGAGGGGAAGAATGAAGTCCAGGCATATTGGAGGCAGGACATACCACACTTATTTATTAATAAGCCGTAGTGAATATGTTGCCAATACTGTTTCTGCAATTACAGGTTATTGCTGCAGCTGTTTAGTAGGTAACAGGACCGTCGGCTGTTGTGCCCATGTTATGGCAATAACTTGGTATCTGGGTTGGGGTAGACACAATGATGTGTTTGCTCCAGCAAGTTATTTAGATAATATTTTTGATGAGTTTTCATATGAAAATAAAAGAATTGAAATTATGTTATACTTATTTGTTTTATTTACATTGTATGTAGGTAGGTAGGTACCTTACTCGATAGACATCTGTATTACTAGATTGACTGCTCTACTGATTAAATAATAACAAAAATCGGGTAAGTTACATCGCTCTCATTCATGATCCAATAAAGTCCGACACTTTCCCTCGCCATACCATAGAAAACGCAATATGTAGGCAATTATTAAACGCCCAGCTCGTGATAAACATAACCTAATTTTGTGAAATTCATATGCTTTTTTCTCGAATGTCCGGCGAGTTGGATTGATTATGTTTGTTGTTATAGAATATACATTAAAAACTCCTCCGAATGACGTAAATTTCACTTGTGCACAACGACTTTTGTTTGGAAACCAATCCCCATACTTTTGTGGGCATACTCCTTTAGAGTGGAATCTGACTCCAACTCTAGTGAAAAATCAATTCTAGGGTGTACTGAGTTCAACTTGGAGACAAGGACGCTGAGCTGACGTTTTGTTCCTGTCCAACATATAATAATATCATCCACATATCTAAAATAGTACAAGACATGAACGTTCCCAACTATGTGGTTAGTCTCGAATGCATCCATAAATATTTCAGCTATTAAAGGACTGAGTGGCGATCCCATAGCCAAACCATTCCTCTGTAGAAAAAAACTGTTGTTGAACTGAAAGTAATTCTGAGTCATACACAATCTTGTTAGGTTATAAATAAATAAATAAATAAATAAATTAATTAAAATTTCTTCTATTTTATTAAAATTGATCCTTTTTATTGTTAATTTGTGTTTTAAAATATCTAATACTTCATTATACGGTACGTTAGTGAACAAACTTTTCACGTCCAAAGACACAAGTTGAGCATTGGACGGTAACTTAATATTTTTAATCTTGTTTATGAGGTCAGTACTATTTTTTATAGAAAATTTTGGGTTAAAATCTATTGCTTCTTTAATGATTGTGTTCAAAAACTTCGACAAATTGTATGCTGGCGCGCCCCTGTATGCGACAACAGGTCTAATTGGGCACCCTTCCTTGTGTATTTTTGGAAGGCCATAAAACAACGGACAACTGGGATTCATGTTTATCAAAGTTTTATGCAACGAAGAGTTCTCAGGGAATAAATAAGTCCTGGATTTCAAAGCAAGCTTTAGTTCTGCCTGGAACTTAGCTGTAGGATTGAAGGTTAAGTGTTGAAAATCATCAGATGAAATGATGTCATTGACTCTTGCTATGTAATCCTCCCTCGGGATCAAAACCACGGTGTTACCCTTATCAGCCTTACTCAGAACCACATCCCCGTCCCTAAGTTTGTTGCGAATCGACCTTTGTACAGTCAATTCGGAGTTAAAAGTACCAGACAAACAAACAGAATCGATTTTTTGTGCAACCAGTGCCTTCAACATTATGTCACCCTTATTTCTAATGATTGCCACCTCCGCATCTACTGCCAAAGGTTCTAAAGATTTTTTATTGTTAAATGATTTAGGAATGAAATATTTTAAGCCCTTATTTAAAAGGGACACCTCACTGTTGCTGAGATGAATATCAGAAAGGTTCTTGATTCTGGGGTAAAATGTATGATTAGAAAACACCTGCTCCCTTCGGTCAAGAAACTCGCCTCTACCCACCCTTAGATTAAATATTTTTTTTGATTGTATTAAAAGTTTTTTATGTATAAATTTAGAAGCTACATCTCGTGCCTTTTTATCCAACAAATCAAATTCTACTCTGTGTAAACTGAATGACAACTCAGAGTGTAGAACCTTTAAATGCCACTTCAAATTGTCTCTCACTCTAAATAAACTCCTAATTTCCGAGTTTAGCCACACTGTTTTTGCTTTTAAAATAGAATTCCTAGCCGACACTGAGTTATTGTTTGTTTTTAGGCAGATGTACCTTGGAAACACCCCAAAGCGCTTACACTCTTGATTGAACCAAAGATTTTGACTTGCTGTTCTGTGGAGCTTGATCAACTTTATATATAGTTTAGCCTGGATAGTGATGCTCACTGATCTCAAATATTGGATAGAAACAGGCGTTACTTGGCGAAAATCCATGACAAAACAATGGTAAGTAAAATGTTTTAAGAAAAAACTTTTTAAAATTATATAATAGCATTAATTTTTCGCAGAATCAAAAAGACAACAAAACGTCGACAATTGTTTCGCCTCTAAACGAGGCATTATCAAGACTGTCTCAGAGAGAACAGCAAAATTCGTGGTTGGAACGTGTTTGCTTATAAGTAAACGCGTGCAAATTTCATTATCGCGATGTAGGATTCTTTACAATAACTAATGTGGGTAGAAACCTCAGATCATGCTAACTAAGTTCCAAAAATAGGTATTCACCAATACTTGACCTTATCTGTTTGATTTAATTACTGTCTCTTGATAAGTTGCGTAGAAAACCCAAATGACACACACAAACCAACAACAATTAATGTGTCTGTCTGTTCGTAAACAGATTAAGTAAGGGAGATGTGTGAAAATCTATTTGTTCGTTGAGTAAATATTTATTATTTATTTATATAATCACTCAGGACCCCTAGCCGGGGTAAAGTATGTTTGTAACTAGCTATCTCGGAAATTATATATGTAAAAGCTTTCCAGTGTTTCTATTCCATCTCGAACACCAAAGACCCTCCTGGAATCCTAAGCAGGAGGGCATCTTCGTTACACCATGGCTTGAAGCATGGTCTCCGGCGAGAGGGTATCTACGCCCAGACCCACTACGAGGTCCCGGCGCTGACTCGCCCACGCTGAGCACTCCACCAACGTGTGGAGTGCGGTGTCGTCGTCGGGAACCTCGCAGTGTTGACACCGGGGTGTGACCTCACGACGGATGCGAAACAGATAGCTACCGAAGCATCCATGCCCGGTAACGATCTGCGTCGCACGAGGTGAGGTGAGTGAGGTCACCACGCTGCCTCTGCAGCCAACCGTCCATGATCGGTCTCACCGCCGCGATGATGGTGGTACCCCACTTGGGTTGCTCAAGTCGCACCCTCCATGACTCCATGAGATCCTGGCGGAGTTGGGACCGCTGGTCATAGATTTCTCGAGACGCAGGCCTGTGGTCCTGCTCCAGCGCCTCCTTGCGCCATTGGAACAATGACGCAAGGGCTCTCGCTTCCAGGTCCCATGGAGGGGTCCCGGCTAGGAGACATGCAGCCTCTCCGGAGATCGTGCGGTAGCGCCTTATTGTTTTGACGGCCAAGGTCCTCAACAGTCTATTAAGGAGCTGTTTCGGTCTATTGAGTCTATTGAGGTTGGCCGTCAAACGCGCCGCCCATACGGGAGCCCCGTATAGGGCCATACTCCGCACGATCCCCAGGTACAGTCTCCTGCAGGAAGCGTTGGGTCCCTTTAGGTTGGGCATGAGTCGCGAAAGCGCGACCGATGCCTGTGTCACCTTGGGGACCAAACTTCGGAAATGTGGTCCGAAGTTCCATCGGCTACCAAGTACGATCCCTGGATACTTCATCGAGGGCTTGATGCCGATGCTAACGCCTCCCACATTTGAACCTTCAGGTGGACCGTTCCGACGTCTGTGAAAACACAGAACCTCGGACTTGTGCAAGACCACCTCCAGTCCCAGCCGCCGTATTCGACCCACGACTTGAGCAACACCCGTCGTGACCTTGAGTGCTGCCTCCTGGTACGTTGCACCCCGCGCCGTGACGAAGGTATCGTCGGCGTAGCACGTTACGCCGACGCCCTCAGGCAACGCACCCCGCAGCACCCAGTCGTAGCCGATGTTCCACAGAAGCGGCCCCAGGACCGACCCCTGCGGAACACCGCACGACACATCCCGCCAAGCTGGCCGGAGCCAGCTGGGGAAAGCTATGGCCCTCTCCGAGAGATAGGCCCCGACCATACGACGGAGGTAGAGAGGCGTTTCGTGATACACGAGCGCCTCCCTAACGCAGAACCATGGCAAGGTGTTGAACGCGTTGGCGATGTCAAGCGATGGAGCGTCCCCGACGGAAACCGTACTGGTTGTCCGCCAGGTCTGGCCCCACCGTCGAGAGATGCTCGACGAGGCGTTCCGCGATAATTCGCTCAAAGAGCTTACACACCTCGTCGAGCAACACGATCGGCCGGTATCCGGACGGTGAGTCCACCGGCCGCCCCGCCTTACGGATCAGGACCATTTTCCCCGTCCTCCACACCTTGGGAAACTGGCCCCTTTCGAAGCATGCGCTAAAGAGCCCCATCAGTCGAGGCCCGAGTTCTTCGAGGGCCAGGACCCATGCACGGCCAAGAACGCCGTCGGGTCCGGGGGCAGTGATTTTCCGGCGTTTAAGCCGGAGTACTGCTGCACCTAGCTCCCCCACCCTGACTTCGGGTACGTCGTCCTCGCTGATGCTATCCGCGTCGGGCAGAGACGGAGCCATGCGCGGAGGGACGTGCTCATCCGCGCTCGTTGGAAACAGGGAGCCCATGACCCGCTCCAACTGCTGCGGCTGGAGACTCTGGGTGAGTGGGGGCGCCCTAGGTTGGAGTTTCTCCCTGACCTGTAGGTACGGGCCCCCCATGGGTTCTGCTGCAGGGTCTCCAGGAGCTCCTCGCGGGCTGCCGTCTTGGCCCGCTTTATTGTCTCCTGGAGATTACCTTTAGCCTCCCTGTAAGCCTGATAAAGCTCCGCCTCTCGGGTTGCCGCGTCGTCTGGGCGGCGATGCCTCCGGTAAAACCTGGTGTACTGGCGGCGGGTGGAGATGCATGCTGCGCGCAGCTGTGCAATCTCCGGCGACCACCAGTACACCTGCTTCCTTGCCGGTCTGGGTGTAACCCTAGGCATCGCCGCATCACAGATTTGCGACATAACTCTCCTGAACCACTCCGCCTCGGCATCCACGTCGGCAGGCCGGTCCGGTGCCGGAAGCCAGGCCTGCACGATGGATTCCTCCAGGAGAGCCTCCCGATCCAGATGGTGAAGTGCCCAACGCAGATCCGGGGGATTTTCTATCGGCTGCGGGAGGTCAGGTGGGGGAACGACATCGAACCGGATGTACCGATGGTCCGAGTGCGTCTCCTCACCCTCCTCCACGTGCCAGCCAGTAATACGGGGGGCGAGGTCAGAAGTCGCGAACGATACGTCCACGACTGAGCTGGTCCCCCGCCGCCAGAAGGTGGCGACATTCCCCCAGTTGAGGACCTGCAGACCACGCGTTCTGGTCCAGTCCTCAAGAAGCCTCCCCTTGTCCCTGGTTTCCCGGGAGCCCCACGCCACACTCCAGGCGTTAAAGTCTCCCAGGAGCAGGACAGGGCGAGGACGGCACGCAGCGAAGACGACGTCGAGCTCAGTGAGCCATAGCTCAAACTGAGTCTCGTCCACTGTCGGCGAGATGTAGGTGGCCACAACTGCCAACCCATCATAGTCCGCCGCAACACACCCGCGGCCCCTTGCAATGATCGCAAGGCGCGAGCTGTCTGCGGCGGACCCCCCGAAGATAAAACAGGCCGAGCCGTCCTCGTCCACCGGGCTTCCCGGGTGGACGTAGTACGGCTCGGCGACCACGGCCAAGTTTATGGACCACTGCCGGATGCTCTGGTACAGAAGATCCTGAGCAGCGTCGCAGCGGTTCAAATTCACTTGCAGGATGCGGATATGGGCGTCAGACATTAATGGACGTCCATATCAGCATCCCGCCGCGAAACAACTGGCCGTGCAGAAACGGCACCCCCACCGCTCTCAGCGGACGGACGAGGCTTTGGCCTCGAGGCGGCGCAGGTCGTGCTGCCAACCCGGTGGTCCGCAGTCTTGCTCTCCGCCTCGCATCTAAAGCAGCGAGGCGATGCGTCGCAGGCACTTGCCTTGTGACCGGGCTGGCTGCAGCGGAAGCACCTATCGCCTACGGTGACTTCCGCTGTGCACTGCACTCCAACGTGCCCCACCACCATGCACCGGAAACATCTGGTTTCCCGGGCACGAATGTGGTGCACCTGCGCCTTAAGGAAGCCCCCTATGAGGCGGCCTCGTCCGTCCGCCTTTGGGGCCGCTGGAGATGCCGGAGACCTCGAGGAGGCGAGCCCCGGTGCGTGTCGTCTTGCACCGGAGACCCCCCTGGATATCGAGGGCTGAGAGGTCGACTGAGGCTTTAACTTGCCTCAGGACATCAGCATACCCCACACCCCTCTCCACACCCTCCGTCGTCACCATAAGGACGACGGCTGTGGAGCGAGGAGCGCGGGGCCTCTTCGGCGCCTTCGCTGCGGCGGCTTTGGCCGCTTTCTTGGCGGCCTTAGTCTTCTTCTTTGCTCCCACTACTTCCCATCCCTCCCGTCTGGAGGGATGTGAAGAAGCAGCGGGGGCAACGTTGGAGGAGGCGGGGGTGGCAGAAGTTCCACTCTTCTTACCCCGTCTCTTCCTCTTCGGCGCTGGTCCAGCCGTTGAAGGAGGCGGCATAGGAGCTGGAGCTGGAGGCCCTTTGACCACCCTGGTCAAGTCCGCGACCTCCCGTCGCAAGGCCTCCATCTGCCTCCACGAGGCGGCGAGCTCCGCCTCCAGGCTTTCCACCTGCAGCCGGAGCCTCACCTCCTCATCAGTAACGCTCCGCGCGAGGAGCTCGTCGAGCGAAGATTGGGCATCAGCCACCAACGATGCCACAATCCTCTTCCTGCCCTGCATGCCCTTGTTACCTTTCAAGGCTGCGTTCATCAGGGCAAGAGAACTCAGGAGCTCCCGCGCGGGCGGCACGCCGATATCTCTGCGACTGGGCAGGGGTGGTACAGAAGGATGGAGCGTTGGCGACATCTCCTTCTCCTTCGCCAGTAGAAAATCGCCACGTGTCCGTGGCGTCTTTTTCGGCCCCCCTTCCTCCGACTCACTGCTCCCGGAGCAGCTAGTGCTCCGGTCGCGAGAAGGTCCCTTCTTTAATTCTTCGTGGACCCTCTTCGTAGGAGGGCCCTTTGTGTTCACACTGCTGGGACCTGACTTGACGTCAGACCCAGCAGCAACATTTCCTGAAGGCGTCGACGTCACGCTGCGACTGGGCAGCGCGGCGCGAATCTCCCTTTCGCTCGGCATCGGAGTCCGTTGGGATAGCGTGAGGTCGTCTTCTTGGTCCGACTCCGCCCAGAGAAAGGCGGAGCCAAGACCGGTTTGGTCGGGATGATCCGACATAACAATTTTATTTTCGCACTTAATGGCCACAAGTTCGGAATAAGAAGTTCGGTCACCCAACCTGCCACTGCGTTACCGGAAGCAGGTTGGGGTCCAGGGCGAGGACGTAGACTTAATCACTTGACGCCCCGCCCCTGGGAATAAAAACCTGACAAGACTTTTACCTCGAAAAAGGTAATTACTGTTTTAATTCCACAATATAGGTACCTCGATATCTAAACTTGTTCAATCAAACGTTTGCAAGTGGTGTTCGACGATCTGAATGTTCACCAGAACATTTGAATGGTTGGTTACGGACCAGTGTTGTAGTGGCGTGAGTAGCTCGCTCGGTGTAAACGGACCTCAGAACTTATGTTCTGCACAATCAATAAGTTGTTCCGAAGTTTCGAGTCAAACAAACAAATTGCAATTATACAAAACTGAACAATTTATAAATGTTGTGAACGTTGCGACATTTATTATTTTCTGACAAATGACTGGAGCGCTCCGAACCAAAGTTGTGAACAAAAACACGCCTGGTTTGTATTACTTGAGGAGAATTGAAACTTCAATACCGCCGGCGCCGCCGCCGCGCCGCGCCGCCCGCTCCCTTCCCCGGTATACAAGTTGCACTCAATACACAAGTTTCTTACGTACTGTAGGTATAATTATACAAACAGGCTTGTGCACAATTTCGGTAACTTTCAATATTGGACACTTTGTAACTTCTTTCTCGAAATTGAAACATACAGAATGTAGCATTCATAAAGGTCAGTATGGGAAAGTCTGAAATTATAAGACTTACGAAGATCTGTTGTTCTTAGGAATCATGTCATCGATTTCAGTAAAAAACTAAAATTGCATTCACAGATTTAAAAAAGACTTGTACTCAGCGCGGAAATCAAACCGGGACTTTTTGAAAAAAAAAACTTACACTATTTCTATTTGGATATCGATTGTGAAGGTCTTAAGTAGTCAATATTACTTTGAAATATGATGTTTAAAATATAATATATTTTATTTTATTTAGTGGGTGTTCAAGAGTAACTACTCCTTTTTTCAATACAACTTTAAACTTGTTTCTGTGCGTAAAATTGTAAAAAGCAAAGTTATTTTTGGCACCCCTCAGTTTTCAATCGGCATCTAGCTGTAGACTATTTTAATTAAAAAAAAATTGAATCTGTGTAGCAGTTTTTATTTTTACCAAAATCGATGGCATGGTTCCTAAGAACAGATCTTCGTATCTCTTATAGTTTCACACTTCCCAAACTGACCCATATGAAAATTACACCCTGTATATGAAGTGTCTCAGTCACAGAGCTGACGAACTGTCGTTCCATTGTGCATCGCTAGCTAATCTCTGACAGTTATATATCCTTATCATCAAACGTAAGTTGAGCCACCTCCGCCGCGAACCCACCTGAATCTAAATGTGGCAAAATTAATCTGAGTAATTATATAATGTGTAAAACAAAAGACAAAATGTTAGAGTTGGAAGTTGTAGCATAGCTAAATGGAATATTTTTAGACTCGCGTTCTGAATTATTATACTATTTACTATTTCGGAACTACGCATAATTTAGTTCGCGTAATAATTCGGGGGGGGGGTCCTATCAACCGAACGTCACTACTACGCAAGGTAGGTACGTAAGCTGTTGAAATAAAAAACATAAAAATTTCAACCGGGAAAGAGAACAGACTGTCTTCATCGTGGGACCCTGAAATTAATAAAACAAAACATCGGAACGTGCAACCGGACGTCAGTCTGCCCGGACGGACGTCGTGAGTGTAGTGCGCAGGGACTTTAACAAGGTACCACAGAAATATCAAGACCCCGGTGAGGGTAGGTGTAGAATCTGCCCGCGCCTCTCGCTATCGACGCCGCCAGCTCTAGCCAGCCTGTGACCACGGCCCGATGTAACTCGGTCGAAACGTCAGGCCAAACATAAGGTAAATTACGCGTTTAAGTCTCGAAATCGTAAATAGTATAGCTATGTAAATGTGTTATGTTTGCACATTTACACATTACACCACATAGAGAGAGAGAGAGAGAGATAGTGAGAATTGTGATTAACACATTACCGGGATGAAAAGTAACATATACATAGTGTACAACAAGTAAGTAGTGAAAGAACTTTCCAAATCGGTTAGTAAATTCAGAATTCCCTCTAGCTAGAACCTCTCAAACTTTACCTCTTTTTAGTATTAGGACAGAATAGGGAATAGTATAGATAGATCCATGATAGTTTCAAAGTGCCTGACGTTCGTACACACACGGCGGGCACACCGTAGCCCCTATCTCTTGATCCAATATTCAATAAACTTCAATAAGCTTGAAGCGACGAAGAGCACCAAATTTGATATTCCATAAATAAAACAGTGGCTCCGGTAACTTATTCCAGTATTCCATCGATATACTTGTACGTGTATGTGTGTATGTGTGTACGTTGGGCGCGGGAAAATGAAAATAGAGCAACATTGTGTTGTGTAGACTCTACAATCATTTATCCAAAACGTATATCCAAATTAATTTAAAAATCGAGTGATTGGTGTGATTGACATTTAGGCAAAAGCCTTTCTTAATCTTTTGTATACATACATGTGAGAGCTGTATCTACGAGTATGTTGGTGTAGCCCTACACAATATATTGTAACTGAGAACTTAAGTCGCCAAATCTAACAAAACCCACAAATATAACACAAAACCTCCTCTCACTGGCGCCGCTTAGATCCTAGTATTTAAAATTACGACCTGAATTTCAGTTACAGAAGCAATTTGACACAAATTCCAATTTCAATTCGTTCAATCACCTTCCGACCGTAACGTCGGAGTTCGATAGTAAAAAGACGCGACGCCGCGCTCGCGCTACCATTCAGAGAGTGAATGGAAACATTCGATTCCGATGCTAATCGACTGAGTACCCGTAAGTTATATTATATATTATTTCATATTACGCCACCGGCACCGTCTGCTAACTTACTTCATGTCCGCACAAAATCAAAATCAAATCAAAATCAAAATATCTTTATTCATGTAGGTCACAAAGTAACACTTATGAACGTCAAAAAAAAGGAAATTGCTTCTACATTTACATTTACCGCCAGATTCGCAAGACAATAGGTAGAGCCTGTGAGGAAAGAACCTGGCAAGAAAAACTCACGGCCACTCTTTTTATTCATCAGTAAATACAATGATTCTGTTACAACAATAAAAAGAGGGCAAGGGCAGTACGTGACCATGTGTGGACCAAGTGAACTTAAAAATTATGAATCTCTGTTATTCACAAAAAAAAGTTAAATACTAGTTAAAGGTGCCACATAATCTCAAAGTACCCATACCTTACAATATCATAATAATAATAATTTAACAATAATAAGTGAGTTTCAGTAACAAAACAACATTTCAAACAGAAGTAGCCCCTATGTAGCTCGAGTGATGAGCAAGCAACTCATTGCCATTTCTCTGTATCGTTTAGATAATCTTTAATAGTATAATATGCCTTTTTTAGGAGGTGTGTCTTAACAGCCACTTTGAATTTATTCAAAGGAAGGTTCATAATGTTTAGAGGAATTTTGTTATAAAAACGCACACCAAATCCTGCAAAGGAGTCATGAACCTTCTGTAAACGATAATACGTCCCAACCAATTTATGCTTATTTCTAGTATTTATTGCATATATGTCACTGTTCACACTGTATAAATGTATATTCTGTTTAACGAACATAATATTCGCATATATATATTGTGATGCAACTGTTAAAATGCCTATTTCTTTAAATCTTTCTCTAAGAGAAACTCGTGCATTCAGTTTATAAATCGCACGTATAGCTCGCTTTTGGAGTATAAAAATGATCTCTATATCAGCTGCCTTGCCCCACAGTAAAATTCCATACGACATGATACTGTGAAAATAGCTAAAATAAACCAGCCTGGCAGTTTCTACATCCGTGAGCTGTCTGACTTTACTAATAGCAAAAGCCGCAGAGCTAAGTTTCCCTGCAAGACCCGATATTTGGGCGTTCCACTGTAATTTACTGTCTAGAGTAATACCCAAAAATACGGTTGATTCTACAAGATTAAGGGTATCACCGTTCAAAATAATATTAGTACCGTAGTTCTGAACGTTAGGCATACTAAATCTAACACACTTCGTCTTTTTTGCGTTCAGAAGTAAATTATTGGTTGTAAACCAATCCAGAACTAGTGCAAGTGAACTATTTACTTCGTCAAAATTCCTCAGCTTGCGATCAACTTTAAAAATAAGTGATGTATCATCGGCGAATAGAACAATGTCGCACAAGTTCTGTACATAGAACGGTAGATCATTAATGTAAACTAAAAATAGAAACGGACCTAGAATTGATCCTTGTGGCACGCCCATAGCTACAGAAGCCCCTAAAGACCGACTACCATTGATATCAACATGTTGTATTCTATCACTGAGGTATGAGGCAACTAGGTCCAGTGCCGAATCTCTGATACCATAATAATTGAGTCACACAATCACTTTAGACCAGTCCGGTCGCTGATTCAATCACATAGGTACCGTAAAATCGAAATTGAGCTAGAAAAGGGTACATTGCGCCCGAGCTAATCGATCTGCTAGGTGTTGAAGGTGTGTTATAGTAAGTTGTTGCGTCTGCTCGCGCTGGTAATCAATAAGCTATTGGTCTCAGTTGTCATACTAACACCTATGGCAATCGTTAGGGGTAGTTGAAGCCCTATATTGAAGTTCAGCCGTATTACAGTTAGACTGAAAAAACCGACCCCACCCGCGTTGGGAAAAAGGCTCGGTGGATGAAATAAATACATATACGATAGATAAATACAGATGTACCTATTACAAAAATAGTTTTGTGTACATTTGCGCATAATATAACATTCGCAACTTGCTCTAACAGTTCAATGTAGCGTTCAATTTCATTGAATACCTCGACGAGTATAAACGTAGAAAAGACTCAAACCTTCGACCCCAGTAATATAGTTATCTCATGCTAACACTATATTTTCCGATTTGCTACTTTTCACATAACAATGTAAACTTCAGTTATCGGGGATAGAGCTATAAAATATGATTGGAAATTGGTGACAAAATCAGATAAAATACTTGATTAAGTTTAAAGTAGATGTGGAAAAAGAAACCAAACAAAGCTAAAAACAACATGTTTAATTCAGACACACAAACATACAAAATGACTGAGGTTCAAACAGGATATTGTGATTCAACCGTGACATTAACGAGTCTCGCTCCGCGCCGCGTCTCCGTCTCCGAGCCTCGTAAAATGATTATTATAGATATGGGAAATCGTACTTCATAATAGTTCTCTGAGCTTGTTACATGAACAGGTTCGCCTTTTGGGTATTGTCTCTAATACTGCTAATAAACCTGTATAGTTATCTCTCATTTTCAACTTTTCAACCGACTTCCAAAAAAGGAAGAGGTTTTCAATTCGACTGTGTTTTTTTAATGTTTTTTACCTCATATGTCTGGACTGGGTGAACCTGGGTCCCATTTTAATTTGGTCCCATTCCGGTAATTGGAAGTCGGTTGTTGTGTCAATTTTTGACCTGTATTTTTCTTGAAGCGTAGTAGGTATATTAGGTACAGTAAAAAAAAATGCCAATTTGTTGTTATAAGAATTAAATAAAAAAATACATGGTTATCAATTTCTAGGTACGATAAAGAGGAGGTAAGGTTTTATAATATGTGGCAAATGGAATTCAAGAGCTAGTGACAGTAACCGAACTTGATAGCCGGGGCAGCGATCCATCACACGGTGTGAGCGATACAGAGACAGTGCTCTGTGCACGTGACAAACGATGGATATAGTTCATGCGATACCCTCACCTACGCCACGATTGCTAGATGCTGCACAAGACAAGTGTTTGTAGGTCCGGGATTGTTGCGCGACACTTACCTACATGATATATATTTATGTTACGATGTACTGAAATTGGTTTGCGACATAGTTTAATGTTTTATTGGTTTCAAAATTGTAGATCTCATATTAAACGACGTTTTGAATCCTAATGTAGTAACTTTCCTAGGTGGCTGTCACATATTATGTATGAAGAATAAATTATTTTAATGACTTTTTGTAGTGACACTTTATCTCAATAATTTCCGTAACAGAAATCATACATGTTCAGCTCACATAGGTATTTATAATCATGTATCACGTCCCATCGCCAATCAGCGTGAACATGAGCGTGTCAGATTCATATAGTTATGTAAAATATGTAGATGATGCTTCATTCTTTGAAATAATATTATACTTGTGGGTAAAAGTGGTTCTGTACCTATTTGTAAGTTAGTTAAATATTCGCTTACTCCCACCAATGACATTTTATAAAAAAGGGAGTGTTGCAGTACGATCCTGTTCAGTTTAGACTACGAATTTACAAGTGTATTGCTTTATGTTATTCACAAATTATTACAGAAGTATGTACCTATGTAGGTACTAAAGCCTAGTTCAGATAATGTGTATATAAGCACAGATATAAGAATACTATACTAGTGATATTAGACAATTTGGCTACTTGATGTTACGTATCAACTTTTGTCAATCCGTGAGGATTGCTTCTGTACTGAGATAAGTGTATTGTTACTATGTTTAAATACTTGTAAGATTTTATAATATGACCCTACCGAGTTTCTTGCCCTTCTTCTCGGGATCTGTGGTAATCTAATGGGCGGATTACGAATTAATACAATCATACATTAATACCTAGAACTAAAGTACCAAACTAGTAAAGTAGTCACTAAAGGTACCTATAGGTACCTATTAGTATTCTTCTGCCAGTTGATATCTAAGCATTAAGTACACATCATCATTAGACATACGATTATACGATCACAAAGCTATCTTTAGAGAATAGCTTTCAGTATATAATAGTCATCCTATTGATGTAGGTACCTGGACTCTTAGGGAGGTATGTAACATAGTTACATAATACATAGTGTGAGTATATTAGTTATTATGTTGGTGGTAGTTCACCACCAACAAGATTAGGTCCTAAGTCAAGTGTGGGATATAGACGTGATGTATGTTTGGCTTCCTGACTAGTATAAAACTTTGTATGTTATGTGAGACATAGAATATACATTTATATGGGTACTTTTGAAATGAAACTCTAATAGCAGGTACGTAATTCAGTTTATTCACCTACAATCTATTAACGAATAGGCTAAAGCCTCTCTTATTCATTATAATATGAGATGCACACGTCACCCGAGGCAGGGATGTAGGTATAATAACACTCCCTGACGAGTAGAGCTGCCATGGGCCGCTGCTGTACTGAGTGTGCGGTGCCGGCGCGGGCGACTTGTCAATATTTTTATGGTAAGCTGGTTTCATATCACTTGCACTTTCTACCGCAGTAAATAGTATTTCGACAGTCATCATTCACCATTCACCGAGCCTTTTCTCAACATAGTTGGGGTCGGCTTTCCAGTCTAACTGTGATTCGGCTGAACTTCGATATTTTCCGTGAAGCGACTGCCATCTGACCTTCACAACCCATGGGCGATATCGAGTTCTGTAGTTAGACTCGGATTTTTAAGGGTTCCAACTACCCCTAACGACTGCCATAGATGTTCGTATGACAACCGGGACCGACGGCTTAACGTGCTCTCCGAGGCACGGAGGGGTCTGTGTCTTAAGAAATGGTCACCCATCCTAAGACCGGACTGACTAGATGTTGCTTAACCTTTGCAATGTATTAATATTGTCGGTTACCACTAGACCACGAGCCCCTATTTTAATAGAAATTATTCTCAAGTAATAGAAACACATTTCTTTATTTTTGTAACAGCTTACAGTCAACAGTAATGATAAAGAGCATAGCGTGTCCTTTTTCACAGTTCACACCTCTCAAACGAAAAGTAGGTCCAGTCTTGGTCCAGTGTGGAAATCGAACAATTTGGGTTCTTCACTTTTTCGTACTTTTGTTCATACAGTGTTGGTGACAGAGGATGGCTGCCACAGCAAAGTCGATTCCGTCATCAACACACATTAAACTCTATGTTATATGAAGCCTCCTCATCCCATAAACACGCCACGTTCCTGAGCTACTGTATACTATATTATTCCTTGGCGTTTCAGTGGCAGGGAATCGGAAACGAATCAATTTACCATTTGCGTTCTCCATTCTCTGCTTCTATATAACATTCCTACGCCTCCTCTACCTCCCCCCGACCTCTCACCCCCTCCCCTTACCCTCTCGCTTTGTGATGCTAATGGTGAACTGAAAATGTTCCTCGTTGTCAAGCCTGTAATTAAGGTGGCACCAACAATAATACAACAGCAAAAGAATGTGCCATGTTTTGTTACTGTGTACCACAAACCATGGCAACATGAACGCAAATATATATTAACTACACTAACAAATGCATTCAGCTCCACTCGCTTGGCTTCGCTACCTTTCCACAGGAACAAAAACATAGGATGAACAATATACGTAGGTCACAATATAAGTTTTGCGTAACTTAAAAAAACAACATGTTAAAACCAAAATATGTTTATTGCTTTTCAAAATACTCTGCTTTACATTTTAAACATGTTTTCATGCGATCGAACCATTTTTTAAAACAGGAGGAC
The DNA here is from genome assembly GCA_963556515.1 of Nudaria mundana. NCBI lineage: Eukaryota > Metazoa > Arthropoda > Insecta > Lepidoptera > Erebidae > Nudaria > Nudaria mundana. The sequence goes on from OY748287.1 coordinate 26,793,204, forward strand.
CACAGATCTGAAAACATGTTTTCTACGTGCTGATTGAACGCTATCACTGCCTCTTCGGAGTTGGTAAAAGTGAAATGATTTTGGGGAAAATACAGAAATCACAGGGTGCTAGGTCGGGGCTATGAGCAGGATGGGTGACGAGTTGTACTTTTTCGGAAGCTAAAAATGACTTTGTTTTGTTGGCCATGTGTGAAGAAGCGTTGTCATGATGTAGGAGAACGCGGCTTTTGGGTCGTCTTTCGCGAACTTTTTCTAACACCCTGGGTAAACAAATGGTAGAATACCACTCGGCATTAACACTCTTTTGATCTTCAAGTGGAATTGTATAGATGGGACCCGTAGCTGAGAAAAAAAACGCGATCAATTTTTTACCAACGTTTCTCGCCTGCCTCACTTTTGTTGGCTTGTTCTCATTTTCAAACACCCATTCAGAAGATTGCTGTTTTTTTTTCGGGTACAAAACAATAAATCCACGTTTCGTCTCCTGTGACAATGTCATAAACAGCATTAGAATGCCCATGGTCGTACTTCAGTAGCATCTGTGAGCACCATTCCACGCGAGCCTCTGCTCCGCTGTCAGTTCATGAGGGATTCGACGACAACAAAGTTTCCGAACTTTCAATTCTTCGTGTAAAATTTTCTGGATTTGACTCATACCAATCCCCAATAGTCCATGAATTGTCTCATAGGTAATCCTCGGGTTTTCTTCAATTAACCGCTTAACAGTAGTCACATTATTTTCGTTGACGGCAGTTAAAGGCCGCCCGACGAAATTCGTCATGTAAAGAAACTCGACCTCTCTCAAACTCAGCAAACCATCGCCTCACGGTGCTCAAACAAGGTATTTCTCTCCCAAAAGCATTTTGAAGACGAGCGGCACAGTCTTGCGGAGAGAGAGAACTTTTAAAATCATAAAAAATCATCGCTCTATAATTCCATTTTCGTTGCATACGTAGAACTTTGATGTGTGATAAAAAACAATTGACAAATGATTTCCCGCCAATTGTTTTTTTTTTATTACTAAGAAGACTGCAACGTTTAAAAAAATAAAACATTCGAAATTCAAATAGTTCCGATTAGCTAGAAGTGCAAAACTTTTAGTGTGCCCCATATATTCAATATTATCTTTTGGTTACCAACCGTGTACTGTCAGTCATATAATATACATACAAACCATAGTACCTACCTGTTTATAATAAAGTGCTATATTTAAATAACTTTAATAACTCGGTAATCGTTGATATTTTCTTTCAAAGCCACAAAACCAAAGCAGTGGTACTAGCAATTTGCGAAAATCACATATTTTACCATTAAAATGTCGAACACCAAGTTGGACGGCTGCCAAAGTCGCGGGGTTGAAATAAAAAACTATCACTTACAGTTCAGTTGCCGCTCCGCTAGGTGTCAGGAGAGAGACTGTACGAGTATATCTACTGGAGCAAGGTTCTTATTTAAGTCGCTCAATTCCATTCGAAAGGATTTATCTAAATTCTACTTCTGAGAAAGAACGAGGTCAGGTGCAGCTACAGTACATTGTGTCTTTGTAAAAGAAGACGAAGTTGTCTTTATAGGATACGAGCATGATGATTAAAGGTCGATTATTGGTCCAAGTCTATGGCCCGACATAATGCAAAAGACTAGAATATTTCGTACCTTCAATCAAGTGTAACTTAACGTGCTTTAAAGCGAATCGTCGACTGGTAAGGTTGAATTATTTGTTACAAGTGATTTTTTACTGATCAAAAGTTTGTTCCACCAAAACTTCTGTTCACTTCAGTAAATAGTGTCGGAAATTTAGAATCTAAACTAAATTTAAAGATAAATTGTAAATAAATAATACAAATCAGTGTTAGGGTCTGCATTCGAACCTTGAGTGAAGCGAGGAAATAGCTCCTTCACAAATGGAAGCCATCGCCCGACATAAGCGTATGTAGGTACAAGTTGCGGTGACAACACCCCTCCGCCTCCCGCTCTTCCTTCGCCCTCCTTACACCTCTAAAGTCCTAGCTTCTACATATATTGTGGATACTATGCATTTGATACAAAAATATTCTGCCGTTTATATAAAAATTGCACGTAATTTCGATTCGTCTAACAACCGCTCAGTATCTATAAAATAGTGCTTTCTCTCTATGATATTGTTGTGCTAGTTTGCTCACACAGCTCGTCGCTATTTGTAAAATAAGTGCTAGTATCGTATAATGTCAGACGAATTGTTCATAAATAGCATTGGTACTTATATTTTTTGAGCGGAGTTTACGAAGCTCTTTCTTAGACGACTCGTGTATTTCGTTCGTTATCGATCTCCTCCTTAACGACTGGACCGATCTTTTTGAAATTTGGCACGGTTATAGTGACCATCACCGTGAGTGCATATGTCTGAATTCATAAAGATCGGTCCAGTCGATTAGGAGTTCGACCCGGATCGACAAACTCAGCTCAATTATTGCAACAGCAGAATGTATTGCATACCTAGTACAGCATTGACATGCAAATCGAAAACAATTTGACAATGCTGGCACAGGGACACATGTTAGAAAACAATGGGAGAGACATTTGCTCAACCAGCAAAGGTTAACTAATAATAGATTTAAGTAATTTAAATAATGTTAGTGAGTTGTATTTCTGCAGTAGGAGCGTATGAAAGCAATATTACTGTGTCCACGTCCCAGGTCGGCGGCGGCAGGAAATGAAATTCGTACGTCCGGCGGTCGGGCGGTCGCGTTGTCCGCCGCAGCTGCAGCCGCAGCGTCCCATCCCGTCCCATCCCGTCCCGTCCTTACTCCGTACATTATGTACTCGCTTTAGCTGTACTTAGGTACATGTCACGGATTACCTATTACGGATTCAGTAGAATGAGTTTGAGTCACTTTGCTATGGGAATTAATAAGATTGTTTTCTCTTATATTAAAAATTAACCTTAATAATGTGTGTGTGTGTGTGTGTGTGTGTGTGTGTGTGTGTGTGTGTGTGTGTGTGAGAGAGAGAGAGAGAGAGATATATATATACAGGGTGTCACAGAAGTCGACGTCAAGCCGGAATCGGGTAACAGACAGGTCATAATAGTTGTCAGAAAAATATAAAATAAAATCTAGGTCTAGTATTTTAAAAATTATAGACGTTCAAAGAAAAGTAGAGAAAATCTACGCCTTGTGAATGTTGTTTCATTCCTGTTGCTACAGATATGTACTTTTTTGTTGTGTTTTTTCTCTAATGTAACCCTGAATAATTTTTCTTTAAAGTCTAAACTGAAATTTAAAGTCAATTTCTCTAGCTCGGAAGTAAAATGTCACCATTTGCCCAACCAAAAATTCAAAATAAATACTTAGCTCAGTTTTAACTGGCCACACTGAAAAAAAAATGTACTAGGTGAGTTAGGCAAGTAACTTTAAAAGTTAGCGCGTTTAATAAGGATTCTAAAACTGTAAAACACTCACTAGTTTATTTCTCGCATTGCGGGCATTTTTTTAATTTTTGAAAGAAAACAGTTTTTTAAGTGTTTTATTACTTTATTTAGAAGTGATTCTGATGTACCTGTGGCTTTCCACAAGGCCTTAACTCTTAATATTATAGCTAGAGGAGTACCAAGTTCTCAGATTTTTTTGAACGTCTATAATTTTTAAAATACAAGACATAGATTTTTTTTATATTTTTCTGACAACTATTATGACCTAACCCCGATTCCGGCTTGACGTCGACTTCTGGGACACCCTGTATATAGATAATGTGGCTATGACTAAAGGGTGTAAGGGGCTTCAAGCGAGATCTATGGGTCCCAAACCAACGCCACCTACAAGTATCCTGCAAGCACCTGTTTTTCAATCGTCATTTATTTCGTCGGATCAATTAATTGACTGACATGTGAACATGGTGTGGCACTGCGTACTCCTTGCGATGATCTGAGATCGATGAAAACACTAAGCTCGATATAATTCGTTCAGCAAGGTCTTGCGTAATGTTGTTGGCCCACTCACTCCCTCTGGTGACGTTCTTGAACGCTGTGAAGGGTAAGTTCGTGTTAAAAATGTACACAAAAGTTCCCCTTGGGTCGTGTTTGGTACATAACTTGCTTCGACTCCGCGTCGACACACACCTGCTTGCTGACGCGGACGCCGACGACGCGACGTCAACTCGAGATAAAACGATATCGTAATTGATTTCCCAGCGGCGTAATAGTCGCAATATCCGCTGTTGAGACTTTATGTGCCCGTAGCTTAAAAGGTTCTGTAGTTTTCTTGTTCCTCTCAGGATTGGACAAGATCGAAGATATTATATATGTACCGTACCTATTTAGTATGGTTTACTAACATATTATTATTATTTAGTAAGTATGGGTTCCACACGAGGCGGTTGAGTAACAAACGTTCCATAACAAGAGCGAGAACGTAGCACATTAAGTGTGCGAAGCGTAAGTGCCATTATTAACAGTATGAAAGGATTTTAACTTGATGTAAGCACCTCTGGGCAGAACTCAACCCACCCAGTGTGGGCAGTTTCTACACGTTTCGCCCAAAATCAGGAGACATTGTGATTGAAAGCTTTCATGATTGTAAAAAGAAGCACATTTATTTAGTAATGCTGGCTGAAGAGTTTAATATCTATGGCATGCAATGGAAGTTCTTGAAATTACCCTATGTCCTTGAGTATTATCAGTTATAATACTGTTCAAAACGAATAAGAGTGAGGCTTTTATCTTAGTATACCTACGATGTTAAACTTTTAACTCTCCCCACCCCATTTTGTTTAAACTATGTATTGTGGCACGTACTCGTATATCCACATATCCTAACTAACAGAAACATTCGACGCAAAATGTCGTTTCAAATGTGATAATAACCGTCGTCAGGCGCTGTTATGTCTATTGTGGGGAACTTTGAATGCTCAATATGGGAACACTGAATCTCCGCGTTTACGCCGCATTAGGCTAAAAGATGCGGCTGTTAACGCTCATTGCCGACATTAAGGCGTTGGTAGATGATAATCACCTGGCGCCGACTCCACTTCACTCCTCTATTGTTCCTGTTGCTGTTACAAGCTTTACGGCTGTAACCCCTAAGCCAACGACTGTCGAACAATTTACACATTCTATTGAAATGCCATACTTTTCAAGAAAAGGATTTTTCAAAATACTGATTGTTCAACCTCGAATAATGGCATTTATGGTATACATACCATAAGTAGGCAGTATATACTTTAAGCACTCTATTTGTAAACTAAAACTACTTCTAGAGTACTTAAGTATTATATTTATTGACTCATGTACAAAGATTCCTTCGCTTATTTATCATGGTTTAAATATTATAAATTTATAAGTGATGTTTACAACTAAATCGTCATTCAATAATTAATAGACAGCAGGTTCCTAACACTTTGTCACTTATAACTTAATTACGTCTACGCTAGACGTCGTCACGACTTACCACCAGGCGGGCGGCGTCAATTTGGCAAACACAATATAAAAAAAAAAACAAAAAAATTATATGAAAATGAATTCGGTATATATTTTGTAACACGCAATTGTACAGTCAGTCTTAGAGAGCTGACAGTCCTTACCGACTGGGAAAAGTGTGCTTCTAAAAGACCTTGATAACATCAAGGTGTTAGAAGATTAATCTTCTGTTATTGTTATTGTAACATGACTCTGAACATGAGATATGAGATATCCAGGTGAACTTCGTACTCAACTTCGCCTCAAATTAACCTTTTCTATCTTCCCTAAGATTGGACGAATACTATAAGAATAAATTTGATAAATAACAGTTTTAGTGAGACTAACGAACGGCAATTGAGTTTTATTTATGAAAAGAAGATATAGATTAGGGCATTTGATATATGAAAATACCATGAATTTCTTAAATAAAGTAGGTACAATAAATAAAATCTATTTGTTAAGAAAAGTTAAAGTGTTCGGCAATCGAAACGTTACACCCGCAAATCACTATCCATGCTCAACAGACGTCTCATTAAAGCCTGTGTATTACAATATCAATAGAACCCCAGTCTCGCCGAACAAAGGCTCCTGGTATCGGACAAAAGAGACAGCTCACAGAGCGAGGGACGACACCAGCCGCCGCCGCCGCCGTGCCCGCGCCGCCCGATCACACCCGACCCAAGCTAGAAACATCAGCATTCAGATATCATCAATTACTTGAAGAAAGCACAGACAAGCCTTTTGTTTCATCCTCTGCAATACTTTTACGTATATCTCATTGATATTTCAAGCTTTTTTTCTATTATGAAGCAGGTGGTAGATATGTAAGACTGAAAATGTCTATTCAACATCATATCCAAGATCTCTAAAGTCGTTATCCGTTTTATTACTTCGCTTGGCGGCTTCATTAATCTGCTACTCAGTAATGATGAGAACGATAATACTTTTAGGCTTTTGTTATAATATTAATAATTAAAGAAATATTGAAAAAGATAAAGTCAACTATTTCAATTTGCACCTCACAGCCGCTGCCAGTCACAGCGCGCACCTACTTGTGTCACAGTAAATGAGCTGCCCACTACAAAAGTGTCACAACCAACGGTGGTCGTAAAATATCCATCGCGCTGAAATAATGTGTTTCAGGACCCTTGAAAGGAAACATTATTACCTCAGACCCTTTGTACACAACAAATAGTTAGCAATCTTTTGTACTGTTACGATATGTTATACTCGTACCTTCCTACGTGGGAGGGGCTCCGGCTCCGGCTCTGGTTCCGGCTCCGGCTCCGGGGCCAAGTTGATATTGGACTGGAAGGTAGAACAAGCGAACATTGGTCACTCTACCAAATTTATTTACAGAAATACAACCCTGCCTAGAACCTCACATCGCGTAGGTAACCAGTGTTGCCATAAGTCCACTCATGTGTTAATTTTAAAGTAGCGATACTGTATCGTATAATACTTGGCGATGTGAGTGATACGTCACGATGACTGTGTAGTGCACGGAAACAATAATACCTGAGATAATCACAATACGTTGCAACGTGTATGTGTATGTGTATGTGAGGCGAACCCGAGGCTTCATAACTTCACACATGTATCTCAACTTCACAAGGCATTGCTCATAACTTCACACATGTATCTCAACTTCACAAGGCGTTGCTCATAACTTCACACATGTATCTCAACTTCACAAGGCATTGCTCATAACTTCACACATGTATCTCAACTTCACAAGGCGTTGCTCATAACTTCACACATGTATCTCACCTTCACAAGGCATTGCTCATAAATCACTAATATGTTTATATTACCATCAAGATACTTCTTGTTTGTACCGACGAATTTCCTTCTGAGGAAAACACAAATTATGTTGTTGTCTATTTAAAGGTGTGGTTATACACGTTGTTATTACGTATATCTCAGAAACTACTAATTAATTAAACAAAACAATAATTCGAATAACCAGAATCAATTGCTTGATCACACCAAAAAGCCACGTCCTTGGAAACATCAAGGCTCCCATAATATCACTACTATACCACTTATTGACCGAGCGAGCGAAGCGTCTCAGTTTTAACTTGAGGACTGACCGATTTGGCGTTGTTGGTATGTGTGTCAGTTCCTGTCTACAGGCCGCATTTTTCAGCCGATTTTCATGAAATTTGGCACAAGTGTTCTTTGTTGCAAGGCGCAACTTTTATCGAAGGGATTTTTCGATTGGGGCGAAAATGGAGGAGAAATGGGGGAAAATGCATTTTTCAGCCGATTTTCATGAAATTTGGCACAAGTGTTCTTTGTTGCAAGGCGCAACTTTTTTCAAAGGCGCAACTTTTTTCGATTGGGGGGAAAATGGGGGAGAAATGGTGGGAAAATGTGAAAATAACGCGAGGTCTACTGTTCACAGAACCACTAGTTTATATTATATTGTATAAAATATGCAACGAAATAACGAGTGCGTACACCCGTCGCTGCCCGTATACAACTGTCAGGAGCACAAAAACAGCCGCGCAATAATCACTGCACTCAATCACTTGCAGAGAAATGCTACATGAACATGGCCCTCGTTAGAAAACCACCGAGTAACACTCGCCATTCAGTATCAACTGCTCTGTAGGTTTGAACTTTGCTTTAGTGAATCAACCATATCTCCATCTCCACAGTGGACCGCATCGGTTATTTGACCCACAGTTTTATTAAAGTGGCCATAAACTGTAACCCTCCGAAACATACGGCACTAAGTAGTCCCTGAAAAATGTTGACCCAAAAACGTCACGCTCCCGCTGAGTTACAGGAAATATAAATTGCTTATAATGCAACCTGCTGACCGGAAAGTAGCTCACACGACATGTAGTACTCGTAATAGTAACTATGTCATACAGATATTTGGTGGACAGCTGGTGCGTGTTTGTAACTACATGTACCTACTTTAGATGTGCGGGTGTTTACTGTTAATGTTTGTATATTGAAATCATGAAACTAGTTTGTAAGTAATTACATGTAAGCTCGACACCGAACCTAATATCTATAGTGAAAACAACTACCTCTTAATTGATCAGTTATTACTAAAATCACGCCTATGTAGTTTTGAATTTCTTCATGGTACAGACAGTACCTGTCAATGTCATACTTTATGAGCATTCCCACCTAATTAAACCACTACCTATTTAAAATAATAGAGAATAACTATTTTATAATTAAAAAAAATGCGGACTTCATTGACCAACAAATATTTTTTCCGGACTATAACGCTATACATTCCTGGAAGTAGATAAAAAACAAGATGACTAATGCGTGTATGTTGGCGCAGCTGGCTGGAGGCAGGAGGTTGACTATTGATGGCTGGTGGCTGGTTGCGAGGGGAGCGCTCCGTGTAGATGACACAACTCTCTGTGCATTGTTCAGAACAATTACAACAAACTGCTACAAAGCTATAATACGCATTTGCTGTAACAATACTTACTGTGCATCTACAGTGATACCGTTTTAATGCTAACTAGTAGGTACCTACTTACTTAGTCATAAAAATATAAATTATTTTCTGTGCACGTCATCGTACCACTATCAGCCAGGTTTTAGGAGACGCATTATTTGATCACAGAACACATTGAGTCGACGTATCGTCAAACTAATCGTCTGATTGGGGATAGAGCATATTTCTCATATTAAACTTTAAACCGCATACAAAGAGCAAAGAGCTGCTCGCGTGAGTTCCCGCTGGATAAAAATATAGTTTTAATTAGTAAGAACATAGGTCATTTGCAATAATGCAATTTGAAAGTTTTTCTTTTTTACATTTATACTTTTTTTTATTTCTCACTTACACATTACCAATTAAACATGTTCAAACCTGCACAATACCAATTACACATAAAGTAATAATGGCCGTAATTTCCCTAAAAAGGCTACAATATTTTCGTAACAATTTCCGCAGAGCGGAGCCCGCGCCCGACCCGCGACCCGCGACCCGCGACCCGCGACCCGCGACTCGTGGGTGCTGAAGGCCCCCGGCCGGTTCCATTGTCGTACATCCCACTAATGCAGCATTTTCACGGTTTTTTCTATTTTCTTCATAACCCTACTTAACCCTTTGACTACGCGGCCGGGATGGCCATTGTAGTAGTAGGAAAAAGCGCTACATTATACCTTGGGAGACAACATTTAAATGTAAAATACTACATTTTACTTTATAATAGGACCATTTTATTTTACTTTGGTTTCGTGGTATGTGGGTCTTACAATGTCAATTGTACAATAGTTTCATAAGTTTCTACTTGTTACGATATGATTACAACGATCAAAGTATAATTTATCAATGTCAAAACTGTAAATAACAAAGTATTCGTGGTTGGAGTGGAATCAAACTTACGTCATAGGAAAGCAAGACCAATGTCTTAACCACTAGACTGCGGAACGTAATATTACAATCAGTTTCAGGTCACTGACACTGTGTCGGGATGTAACCGTCAAGATATTCATCTTTTTACGAGCGCGTGTAAAAAGTTACAGAGGGCTTTTCCTTGTACGCAGTGATAGTGATTTTGGCTGTGTCGGCCGCGTGTGGCGTGTGGCGTGTGGCGTGTGGCGTGTGGCGTGTGGCGTGTGGCGTGTGGCCGGTGGCTCACTAATACATCATTCACTCTGTGTGTAGCGCTTTATCACAAGTTTGTGTCCAATGTGGGCCAAGATAAGTCATGTATTGACGTCACAGCTCAGTTCACGAAGCCTCGTTGTAAGCGCGTGTCAACATGATTAATGATCGTAATTACATTATACATCTACTACTTTTATATCAACTACACACCGCTCCTGGCTTTACCTTTTGGCTTGGTTTTAAAGCAGTTTCTGTACTTAGATTGGATTAAACTAATTAGATTTTACCTGACATATTTAAACTACAACTACTAATTTAATAACAAAAAAAAACAAAACTGCTTGTCCACATTTTGATAACGCACCGGTCACAAATGTTCCTAATCTTTTTACTTTTTAATAATGTAATTTAAGTTCGCAAAACCACTACGCAGCGTACAAGTGCCACGCGCTACAATGCAACGCGCTACAGGGCTATGCGCTACAGTGCTACGCGCTACAGTGCTACGCGCTACAGTGCTACACACTACGGAGCCAATGTATACGGAGTCTTCACCAATGCCTACCCTCTCTTCCTTAAATTTTATTCCTCCTACTTTGTCCATTCAAAGGTTGCCTGTAAGAAATCACTTTTTAGTGATAAGGCTGCCATTTGTACATTATAAAACCTGTTTGTATTTGTTATGCTTTTTATATTGGTGTACAATAAAGTTTTATTGTATTGTACAAAGAGTAATTACAAAGGTTTATTACAACCACTTCATTTAGAGCACTACGTTACATGAGGGTAGAGTATAATTTGAAGGGAAGGTGGGTTGAAATTAGATTGCAATGTAGAAGGGCCAATTAGATTGCAATGTAGAAGGGCCAATTAGATTGCAATGTAGAATGGCCAATTAGATTGCAATGTAGAAGGGCCAATTTGGATCAGATGCGAAGTACAGTACATTATATATAATACAAGCGGACGCCCGTGGCTTCGTCCGCTTGACAAATTATATACTAAAACCTTCCTCAAGAACCACACTATCCATTGGTGAAAACCGTATCAGAATCGTAGTTACGTAGTTTTAAAGATCTAATAGCATTATATGGACGGACAGACAGCGGCGACTCTGTTTTATACAATGTTATGATAACCTTTGACTACGCCTGGACTGCTAACATTGTAGGTACGAGTATGTGTGTAGCACCGGTGTTGACGGTGTTGACATATAGGTGCGAATTGTGTCATTCGCGTTACGGAATGGTAATAGGCTTGCCTCCTATTACGTGGGATCAACAAATACTGGCAAACTGTGTGTGTGTAGTACACCCCTGCCTACACCTTCGAGGATAGGCTAGATACAATTGATATTCGCTGCTGAACTGAATAAATTGTACGCATAACATTATTAGCCGCGCTGTGCAAATCAATATAAATACATTTATTATATTACATGATTAACACCAAGCTCATTTTTCATAGAGTTGTCCAGTTCCCCTTATGCCGCCTATATTAGAGCTGCAAATTGGTGCATGTCTTAAGTACACCATAAATCAAATATCAAAGTTCTCATCGATCCGACTTGTGCTAAAAAAGTTAATCAAGGTTAAAGTTGAAAATTTTCGGTTCTTTGGAGTATTCTCGTAATTGTAAATTGTAAAGTTAATACTATCAGGCGTTACTTTTCGGAAGTCCATAGTTAAATAAAATAAATCTAACTACTTTGCAATATTCCGCCACATGCAAATTACCCAACTCTCGTATTTATTCATACACAAGTCCGCCCTCCAAACCCACTTAGGCCGAAAGAATAGAGAAATAATTTTGAAAATATAATAAATATGAGAGTTGTGTTATCTTGCAAAAAATAATAAAAAACCTCGATACGTGTTTCGCCACCAACCAGGGGCATCATCAGGAGATGTAGGGTTGAAAATTGCAAGTAAAATACATGTATTTTTCTGCTGGACTTAGTAGTTTTCAATAAAATACAGAAGCTTTTAATGAGCTCTTACGATGTATCTTTCGCAAGTTTCCGTTTTTTACATAGTATTTTTCGCTGTTTTTTAAGACTAATAATAATAAAATAACTTTATGGTTAAATCAGCATCCTCCTTTAGTTAGATATAATTAAAAATCATTAAACTGTCTGTTCTTGAGGTTGGTGGTAAATGAAAGTGGACTGTATTTTACTGGTACTGGTATATTTGGTTCTTCACAAATTACAATTAGTTAAAGGATGCGAGTATCGCGGGCGGTGATTTAAAAGAAGTGCAAGCGTTACGTTGTGATGTGTCATTTGAATGAATGAAGTTAGTGGGGGCGGCCGGGCCGAGCAACGTTCCGTTCTGCCCGGCCGCGCGTTGTTAGGCGCTAGTGCGCCAACACTGTCAATAATAACAACAACACTGTGGTACTTCTGTTATTTTAACGAAAATTGCATTGCTGCACTTTTTTATTAGTGGGTACTTGTAATTTATTTTCTTATGGATTCGAATAATATTTTATCTCATGTTACAATAGTTAGTAACGGCGCCTGACTTACTAGTACCGACCGCATTGTGATAGTTGTTATCAATCATTAATTCATTGATTCCGGATAGTTTATTGTATTGCTTTTGAGCTCATAATAACTGAGAGAAGCAAGAGAATATGCCACGAAGAAAAAGCAGTATTTGGGAGCATTGTGAAGTGACGGACGGTAATAAAAGTGTCAAATGCAATTATTGCTTAAAACAATATGGTTACAGAAGTGCAACGCGTATGGAAGAACATATGGCGAACTGTGAAAAATGTCCAAGTGATTAGAGACAAAAATACAGCAAAATTTCAAGAGTGTCTCCGATGTCAGGATCGACAAGTTCGCAATCAGTTAGTAATAGTACTGTTTCTATTGCTTGGCCGATGGATCAAGATCGTGGCAATGTAGTATCTACAACATCAGCAAAATTGGATGATTTGCAAAATAAAGATGTTGTAGACAAAATTAATGCAGCATTAGCTCGTGCAGTATATGCTACAAACTTACCATTATCATTATTTGAATCACCTTACTGGAAATCGGCAATAAAAGCGATAAATGAAGACTACATTCCACCCAATAAATATGCAATGAGCAATGCAGAATATATACGAGTAAAAGAAGACACTGATCGAAAATTACAAAAACGTACTAACTTGGGACTTGTAACAGATGGATGGACTAATATATGTAGCCAAGGAGTGGTCAACTTTCTTGTTACAACGCCAAAACCAATTTTTATAAAATGCATTTACCCCGGTACTCAGAGGGAAACAGCCGATTTCATAAAAACAGAAGTATGCAAAGTTATAGAAGATATTGGTGCCGTAAAGTTTTCATGCATTGTAACTGACAATGCGAGTGCGATGAAGGCTGCGTGGAGACTTATAGAAGCTGAATATCCGTACATAGATTGTGTTGGTTGTGCGGCCCATGCTCTTGATTTATTGTATAAAGATATTTTATCTTTAGATTGCTTAAATACGTTATTTAAAAATTGCAATGTTTGTTGGTTTTTGGAATAAAAGACAGGAGCTCGTAATAATACGTGTCGTGTATTTCAGTCGGCCATGTTACAAAGTGAAGAAAGAAGGAAGTGAACATAGACAAGACAATATTGATATAATCTAAGCATAGACTAAACTAGGCTATGGCTTACAAGCTAATATAATATTATGACATCTTCCCTTTAACTTTATTATAACTTATATTTTAGATTCTTATATAAAAATAACAAAACGCATTTTAGTGTTTTGACACGAGACAATTTGACGTTTTAAAAGATTCTGACAGTTGACATAATTTGACGTTGTCAATTTGACGATTGTTTCTAAATGTAAACAAACAATGGTTTACAACATTTTAGTTTACTAATTAATTACTTATAACTAAGTACATGACAATGAATACGAAACAATGCTTATAAGACTGTGTCTATAAGACGTTGTGGTTGCCTTATCTCTCTTCCTGAACTAGAATATTTCTTAATTGGTTGACTGCTAGTACATTGAGGAGGTTGACTATGAGAAATTTTAGAGTGATCATTTGTATAACAAGGAGTATAACTGATATAAGTTTGATTGGAACTGACTGGTTGAGTGTGAAAATTATTAGTCTGTGTGAATGAAAAGAATATTGAGACTTTGGTCTAAGTGTTATGTATTGTCTATTGCGACGATATGTACCAAATTTACTTTTTATGATATACGACCTAGGTTCAGGACCAACTTGTTGTATAATACCTGGAAACCAAGACGATTGTGGATGTTTTTGAAACATAACATGACTATTTACCTCCAAGGGTTTAAGATCTTTGGAATTTTTGTTGTAACTTGAAAGGACTAAGTGACAAATTAGCAGTGAGTAAATTAACATGAAGTTTAATATCTTCATCCAATTCTACTAATGCATTTTCTGGTAATGCAGCACGGGACAATGTGTCTGCGACATATGAATATTTACCTGGTTTATAAGTAACGATAAGATCATAGGGTTGCAAACGAAGCATTATTCGTTGCAATCTTGGTGGAATATTAAATAAAGGTTTACTAAATAAAGAGACAATAGGTTTGTGATCTGTTTCCACTAGGACTTTGTTACCAAAAATGTATTGATGGAACTTAGTACAACCAAATAAAATTGCTAGGAGTTCCTTTTCAATCTGAGAGTAATTTTGTTGAGACTTTGTCAAAGAAGCTGAGCCATATGCTATAGGACTAATATTATGTAAGATGACAGCACCTAAAGCATCTTTTGAAGCATCTACTGACAAAGTAAGTGGTTTTTGAGGATCAAAGTAAGTTAAGACTGGTGAAGAACTAATTAGAGACTTTAATTTATTGAATTCTTTCTCATGACTGTCATTCCATGACCATATTGTGTTTTTATTAAGTAACTGTCTTATGTTTGATGTTTCTTTTGATAAATCTTTTATGAATGAGCCAAGAAAATTAATCATGCCCAGGAATCTCTGGACATCTGTGACATTCTTAGGCTGTGGCATGTTGCAAATTGAATTTACTTTAGATGGATCTACAGACACTCCATTTTTATTGAATATAAAACCTAAATACTTGACTTCACTTTGACAAATGTTACATTTATTACTATTAAATGTTAGACCTATATCTTTTGCACGACAAAGAACTTTTTCTAGGATTTGATCATGTTCTTGAATGGTTTTAGCATGTATAAGAAAGTCGTCCATCATTATTTTAATGCCTTGTATGTCACCAAACCGGGAAATCATTTCTTTATGAAAGATTTCTGGAGATGCATTGACACCAAACGGTAGCCTTAAAAAACGAAATCTGCCATAGGGGCTTATAAAAGTACATAGTTTGGATGATTCTTCATCTAAGACAAGATTCCAAAAGCCTGACTTAGCGTCTAAATTTGAAAAATAACATGAACCATTTAGTTCTGCTTTAATTTCATCAATATGTGGAAATGGGTTATGTGAACGTTTAATAGCTTTATTTAACTTACGTGGATCTAAACATAATCTAATGCTTTCATCCTTTTTAGAGACAATTACCATAGAGTTGACCCAATCAGTTGGTTCATCAACTCGAGCAATAATACCAGTGACTTCTAACTTATTAAGTTCTGCCTTGACTTTATCCTGTAATTTAAAAGGAATTTTTCTACTTGCGTCTACCGACGGCTTGACATTTTCGTTGAGAGTTAAATGACATTCATAGTTTTTAAGAGCTCCTATTCCATTAACAACCTTACTATATTTCTTTAGTATTGACAGACTGTTTGACTCTGCTGGGACTTTGTGACACATTGACTGTGATATGACTTGACTTTGACTGTTAGACTGACTTGACATTGACTGTATATTGTTGTTCTGGCTATGCTGACTAAGTGTGTAGTTTGGACTGTGTTCAGATATGTTTTCATCAAAGGTTACTGACTGTATTCTTTTTATGACTTTTAACTGTTGACAAGACTGTCTACCCAGAATATTTTTGCAATTTAGCGGTGTAATATGGAAACACAAGTTGTATGATTTGTCATTATACTTACATGGTAATGCACAATAACCGATTGTAGGTATACTTTGACCTGTAAATGTTGTCAAGTTAAATGGTGTTTGTATAAGATTTATCTCTTGCAACGCTAGTTTTTCAAATGCTTTCTTAGACATCAAATTCACATCTGCACCTGAATCAATAAGTAAGCAAACAGATTGACTACAGATACTTAGGGTTATTGACCATTGGTCACTATCTTTTACAGAATTACATTGATAATCAGTACCTAAAAAAGCTTGATCATCATTAGAAAAATCTTCTTGCACATAATTAACATATTTTTGCTTGGACTTACACATCTTTGAATAATGATTAAGTTTTTGACAGAAATTACACTTTGCACCAAGAGCAGGACATTTAAAACGATGTGTTTGACCACACTTTGGACACATTGAGTTATTCATAGACTGATTGTTACCTTTATAACCATTGGGACTGCTATAACTCGATGAATGGGATGTATTGTATGACTGGTTAGGATTGTACCTTGACTGTTGACTGTGACTCTGACTTCTTGATTGACGATCCTGTGACTGCGGATTGTACCTTGATTGTTGACTGTGACTCTGAATTCTTGATTGACGGTCCTGTGACTGCGGATTACACCTTGATTGTTGACTACGACTATGATTTCTTGACTGATTTCTTGACTGACGATGTTGTGAATGACTTCTACTGGACTGTTGACTACTTTTGTTATGTATACTATCTATACTAGCTACAGATGAATTGGGATTTGTGCCTGATAATATTTGAACTTCTTTCCGGGACGATTCTAGTGACTTAGCAATATTTATAGTGGCATCTAAAGTGGTAGGTAATTCTTGCAAAATTTTCTCTTTAATGTATTGATTCTGATCATTTAGATTCCAACTAAATATATCTTTTAGTAAATCGTCTTGCAATTCACCAAAATTACACTGATGGGCTATATTTTTGAGATCTGTTATATAACTGTCCAGCTGTTCATTTTGCAGTTGCTTTCTGTTAAAAAGTTTATGCCTTATCATGGTTATATTGAGTTTTGGGCTGAAATAACCTGCAAATCTGTCGATCAACACTTGTAGCTTGACTGTTTCGACATCTAGGTTGAAAGAATAAAATATGTGAAGGCAATCTGGTCCTATGTAATGTAATAAAAGTGCAACTTGCCTATCTTCGCTTTCTTGATCATATTTAAATGCTTTGAGATATATTTTGAATTTGGTGATCCAATTTTTCCACGTGAGCGGCATGTTGAATGCATGAACGTCCATGTGCTTGAGGCGACCCGACGACGTTGAAGATTCGTCCATTTTTTTCTTTTGGTTGATCCAGTTCTTCCTAAGACACGCCAGTTTACACCACACCTGATGTTTGTTGGTTTTTGGAATAAAAGACAGGAGCTCGTAATAATACGTGTCGTGTATTTCAGTCGGCCATGTTACAAAGTGAAGAAAGAAGGAAGTGAACATAGACAAGACAATATTGATATAATCTAAGCATAGACTAAACTAGGCTATGGCTTACAAGCTAATATAATATTATGACAGCAAGAAGATAATTTTACAAATTAAAAAAACCCACACACTTTTGGCTTTATTCGAACAAAAACAAAACGAGCAGTACGGCGTTCAAGCTAGAACTTTAAAAATTCCATCCGCCACTAGATGGGCCGGAGCTTACTTAGCGTTTGAATCTCTGTTAGACAACCAGGAAGTGTTACAAGCTTTATCAATTTCCAGAGAGGCAAATATGAAACCAAATTTAAAAAGATACTTGATGAGTGAAGTAACTTGGATCCATATAGGAAATGCTAAGAAGTTACTTGCTCCCATTGCAAATTCTATTGCAAAAATAGAATCTGATGACTCAGTTTTATCTGACGTTTTAGAGGCTTTCATCACGATAAAAAACAGTATCAGCAGCCTTGAAGTCTCTGATTTTTTAACTACAGAAACAAAAGAAGAAATTTTAAACTATTGCGATAGTCGTCGATCATTCTGTCAGAAGCCAATCCATTTAGCGGCCTATTTACTTGATCCCACTTACCACCCTTTTGTGAACAATCAATGTGTAAACCTTAATGACGACGAATAATACTCTGCTACACAATTTATATCAAAAGTTGCGGATGTATTGTCTATTGACAATACTTTAGTATTTCATAATTTAGCGGAATATAGGGCACGAAGTCAATTTTGGAGTAACGACCTGTTGTGGAGTCCTATTATGAATATGGAAAATAATTCATCTTCGTCGAATATCAAACTTCACCCACGTGACTGGTGGCTAGGACTGTGTCACTCAAAGCCATTGTCTGCTATCGCCATAAGAATTTTGAGTAATCCACCATCATCAGCTGCTAGTGAGAGAAATTGGTCTTTGTTTGGGCGGACACACACCAAAGATCGCAACCGTTTGACAGCTGATCGATTGAATAAATTAATTTTTGTTAACTGGAATCTGAAATTTGTCAATGCTAAAGGCGGTATCAATCATGTTACAATTGATGAACCAGACGAGGTTCAGGTTGACGATTGCAATAGTGATATTGAATTGTAAATAAAAAACTATTCTCTTATTATACTTAATAAAAAATAACGTAAATAATTATAAGAAACAGTGCCATTATCATTGTTTTATTTTTCATCTATTGTAATTTATGAAAAATACATTGATTAATACATGTATATTATAAATGTAAATTTGTATTTTTCAAATAGCCTTAAATATGTATTATTCTAACGTTACATGTAATTTACTGGAAAGATTCAAAGTTGCGAAAAAAACAAATGAGTATCTTTCGCAATTTTCATTCGGTCGCCGTGCGCCGAGCCATCGACAATGTCGATGGCTCGGCGCACGGCGACCGAATGAGTCACAACTCGTAAACCGCACCTATTTATATCCTAGGTTTTTTATTTCTACCCACAACCATAATACCAAATTATTTTATGTCTACCCACCACCGTTGTTTGAATGACGTATACCTACCCGCAGCAAAGGGGAAGAGGCGAAATTAAGTTGATCATTTAAAATATTAGGGTTCAAGCGTCTGTTTGTAGATTTCTAATTGTTCCAAAACCGAAAGCCTCAGTCCTTTGTTGCAGGTGTGCAGAACGTCATAAGTGTGAGGATTAGGTAGGGAGTGACCGGAGGCCAACAAATGTTTTGCGAAATGAGACCGTTCTTGGCGATTGTTTCTAAAAGCTGATATATGTTCTTTATATTATATCAGCTTTTAGAAACAATCGCCCAGAACGGTCTCAGACGTGCAATCCATTATCAATCAAGTTAATGAAAAGGAAGATGACAGATGTGGTTCTCTTATCTTTTGTGCACCATAGGTAGGTGCTTACATAAAGCCGCACTAACGTCTACAGCGAGTTTAACATGAAGATGACTGGTTTATCCATCGACTTCAGAAAAAGAAGGAAGTTTAACATTTTATTGTTATTAGGAACTCACTGCCGGATGAACACAGTTATAATATATATAAGGGGAATTATAAAACGATCGAATAATATTCTATCCGTGCGACCACATTACTAAGTGAGCGACTAGAAATACAGAGAGGGTTAATTTTTTCTTTAAACAAAATGGGTAGGTTAGGTTAGGTTAAACCTGTGACCTCCTACGATGATACTGATGCCAGAAACGACATACATCGCTCAAATGTTATGAAGTTTCTCATTTTGTATTGTAAGTTGCTGTTCTGTTGATTTCTCGTCACTCCCAGTCAGTCGCTAACTTAATTATTTTTGACACTTAAAACTTTATTTTACAGTCACTCGTTTTAATACTACCCTATATACTCGTATAATAATCCCAACCCAATTCTATTATTAAGGAAAACCAAATTAATTAATACCGTTTAAGCTTGTAACAGCAAATCTATTGTTTATTCATTAAAGTTGAGAAATTAATTACCGGTGGATATTCTTAAGGTATTTACGCAGAGCTAGCTCCGGGTAATTCACTAATGAATGGAGATTTATCTGTGGAATTGTTTAGACAGCGTCGAGGCTTATAGCGGAAGGCTCGTCACACCGCGGCGCTCAAACACGTCAAGATGCTCCTTGCAATACTATTCTATGAACAAATATTTAGAGTAGAAATCCAGCAGGGTAAGGTAGACTTGAATCCATTGACCAAAGATCATAATTATATCTCTATGAAAATGAGATCTAACTTACCAGGATTACGAACGCGTACTGTACTTATAACCAATTACGCTTGCTAGTGTTAACTAACTTTTAACACGTAAAATATGCCGACTACTGTTAGTAGTAGACGTAATCCTTAACTGCTATCTGAGTAATCAATACAAACGAAACTGATGCTGTACAAGAACACTTTGTATCCATATGTGTATGTGGCACACACATACGAGTACACTTCATCCCGTCCGCACCGCACACGTAGGTGCGTATAGGTACTGACTGGTGTTACATCGACTTAAAGGCTTAAGTATTTGAAACTCGGTGTAAGGTCGCGCAATCTCCCGAGGCGTCCTCCATCCTCCGTCCTCCGCCCTTTGTACTCTGTAGTTTCAAGTAAACATGACCGGATCCACACTCGCCGCAAGATACAAGATATTTTAGTTAACTGACTATCCTTGAACGTAACAAGAGCCTCCACGTATACTTTGGGCAGGTACTTAAATATAACACCACGTTTCTCAAGAGTCTTATCGATATTTTTGTTAACACAGCAAACTTTAATATAGTTTTTTTTAATACCAAGTATAAAGTTATACTGCAGATAACAATTTGTGGATTCGGTTGAAACCCAATAACACTAAACAATAATACCCATACCAAAAATGGTTTGGTACAGAAAAAGTTGACATTTAACCTTGAATATATTTTTTAGCACAGCCCCTACACTAGAGGAGGACTTTTAGTGTGTTCATCTACAACCCCTAAGGTATAATTGTACCAATTCAAAAATACTACAGGAATTATTCCCCTGATCGATAATTTTCGACCTTCCTTGCTAGTACTATAGACATTTTAATGGTGTTTACATGTTTGGTCAGGGTGTATTAAAAATGACATTAGAAATAAGTGTACCTCGAAGATCACTCGCTATTTAATGATCGGCGATACGGCTTCAGGCCAAAACGATCAACGGGTGATCTTCTGGCATTTGTAACGCATGTCTGGGGTGAGGTTATGGAAAGGCACGGCGAAAACACAGGCGAGTGCATTTACAGCGAAGAAATCCCCTTACCTTCCCCTACTCTCTCTTCAGAATGCATTATTACCAATGAAGGCCAACCTTGACATCCTTGGCATAGACGTTCGTCGAGACCTCAATAATAAAAACTACATCGAAAGATGTATAGGGCTAGCTTCGCGGAAACTAGGAATACTGAATAAGGTAAAGCGATTCTTTACACCGCACCAGAGGTGTCTGCTGTACAAGACGCAGACTAGACCCTGCGTCGAATACTGCTCTCACCTCTGGGACGGCTCCGCGAAGTATTTGCTGGACGCTCTCGACGCTATGCAGCGACGGGCTATCCGTATTATAGATTGTCCGGAGGTACGGGAAGCATTGAGCCGCTAGCTCAGCGCCGAACAATAGCTTCCTTGGCTGCATTCTACCGTATTTACCACGGCGAGTGTTCTGAAGAGCTCTTCAATCTGATCCCACCCTCTTCCTTCCGATCCCGAACAACGCGTGCCGGGCAGAGATGCCACTCCCACACAGTGGATAGCATGTAACGAGAACCGAACGTTTTAAACGTTCGTTTCTCAGCCGAACGATAGTGTGTGTGTTTCCTCCCAACCCTGGGTTCTTTAAGCGGAGCGTGAAGAGGCACATCAGTAGGTCGTCGAGTTGAGGGCCACTCTCTATAGTATTGTGCGCTGTGAGAGTGGCCCACAATCGCTAGACGTCGTCACGACTTACCACCAGGCGGGCGGCGTCAATTTGGCGAACCCAATATAAAAAACAAAAAAAAAAGTGTACCAATTTTAGCCGCATATTATTATTTGATTATATTTTTTCATTTAAATAAATACTTTTGTAGTGATTGAAAAGGAAAATATGTCAAAATTGAACACATTTGTCTAGTTTTGACTAACGTAACCAGAAAGCTATCGGTTGAATTAAGTGCACCGCCATCCCACATCGACTTTGGCTCGGGCGCGCTCTCTTGAGTCTGAGTTATGTCGACCATTCGTTACACCGACCCGGCCACTCATACAGACACTGTGTCCACACTCATACATACACGAACACGCACACATTTAAACAGGTTTTTCTCCCTACTGAGAGAGACAGAGGCGTTTTAAACGCCCACATTTCGCCATTCATCTTGTTGGTCCCACGTAACACGGGTCAAGTACTACTTTTGTTCTATTTTAAAGATTCAATTATACCGCTTTCATACCTGACTTATGTGGTTTTATACGTTTGCAGTAATTCAAGTTCGCTCTGGTAGAGCACGGCTCGCGCTGCGTGACCTACATTTACAAGTCGTTGGATAGACCAACACTAATCCCCGACCACAACAGTACGTATTACGTAGGCATTTAAGCACAGAATATTATAGTATACTAGCTGACTCCGCAAACGTTATACGTAGGTCACACTATAAGTTTTGCGTAACTTAAAAAAACAACATGTTAAAACCAAAAATATTTTGTTTATTGCTTTTTAAATACTCTCCTTTACATTTTAAACATTTTTTCATACGATCGAACCATTTTTTAAAACAGGAGGACCACAGATCTGTGGCATGTTTTCTACGTGCTGATTGAACGCTATCACTGCCTCTTCGGAGTTGGTGAAAGTGAAACCTCTCATCAAATCTTTGATTTTGGGGTAAATACAGAAATCACAGGGTGCTAGGTCGGGGCTATGTGCAGGATGGGTTACGAGTTGTACTTTTTCGGAAGCTAAAAATTACTTTGTTTTGTTGGCCGTGTGTGAAGAAGCGTTGTCATGATGTAGGAGAAAGCGGCTTTTGGGTCGTCTTTCACGAACTTTTTCTAACACCCTGGATAAACAAATGGTAGAATATCACTCGGCATTAACACTCTTTTGATCTTCAAGTGGAATTGTACAGATGAGACCCGTAGCTGAGAAAAAAATCGCGATCATTTTTTTACCAACGTTTCTCGCCTGCCTCACTTTTGTTGGCTTGTTCTCATTTTCAAACACCCATTCACAAGATTGCTGTTTTTTTTTCGGGTTCAAAACAATAAATCCACGTTTCGTCTCCTGTGACAATGTCATAAACAGCATTAGAATGTCCGTGGTCGTACTTCAGTAGCATCTGTGAGCACCATTCCACGCGAGCCCGCTTCTGCTCCGCTGTCAGTTCATGAGGGATCCAACGACAACAAAGTTTCCGAACTTTCAATTCTTCGTGTATAATTTTCTGGATTTGACTCATACCAATCCCCAATAGTCCTCGAATTGTCTCATAGGTAATCCACGGGTTTTCTTCAATTAACCGCTTAACAGTAGCCACATTATTTTCGTAGACGGCAGTTGAAGGCCGCCCTTCACGAAATTCGTCATGTAAAGAAACTCAACCTCTCTCAAATTCAGCAAACCATCGCCTCACGGTGCTCAAACAAGGTGCTTCTCTCCCAAAAGCATTTTGAAGACGAGCGGCACAGCCTTGCGGAGAGAGAGAACTTTTAAAATCATAAAAAATCATCGCTCTAAAATCTTTTCGACTTAATTCCATTTTCGTTGCATAGGTACGTGCAACTTTGATGTGTGATAAAAAACCATTGACAAATGATTTCCCGCCAATTGTTTTTTTATTACTAAGAAGGTTACAACGTTTAAAAAAATATAACATTCGAAATTCAAACAGTTCCGATTAGCTAGAAGTGCAATACTTTTAGTGTGCCCCATGTACATACATATTTAGGGGTGGGCCCTTATCACTTAGGTGTTTAAAAAATAGTTTACGACCAATTGTCAGTTCTACCAAGTATGCATAATTTTTTTGTAAGAATCGGTCAAGCCATTCCGTAGGAGTTTGGGAACAAACACTATTACGCTATAATTTTAAATTAAAGGTAATGTTCTGTGATTTAAGCCATATTATTAT
Organism: Nudaria mundana; assembly: GCA_963556515.1. Lineage (NCBI taxonomy): Eukaryota > Metazoa > Arthropoda > Insecta > Lepidoptera > Erebidae > Nudaria > Nudaria mundana. The sequence goes on from OY748287.1 coordinate 26,817,342, forward strand.
TACGAGTAAAACGGTTTTTTGTTAGCCGATGAAAGGCATATTCCATGAAAGAGGAGGAAGTGGAAGGAAATGCAAGTGAGTGTTTCAATCAAATCAAAATAAAATACTAAGCAATGAATGTGCTTAAATATAATAGTAGGTAAAGGAAAACAAATGAACAATTGAGATAAATATTCGAAAGTTTGTGTTAGTACTACCTTTGTTAAAACTATAGTACTAAGTATTGAGAAACTTAAAAGCCTGTTCTGAGACTCTGAAGTAATAAAGTCATCCTGCACTTCAGGCGTTCTCAAGGAATACTTGATTTTATCAAGGATTCCTTGAGAACGTCTGGGTATACATACTACCCATGGGTATAAATACTTCAAATACACGACGAGACACAGATTTCCTTTAAAATCCTAAATGGCGCGTACAGTCAATTTAGGTATAACAACCAACACTAGAAAGGCAGTTTTATTGCAAACCGAAGCGCGGTGGCACGGAGAAATCTACCTTATGTATATTTTACGTGCACCGAGAGCGTGTTACCGGCGGCGTGCGGGCGGCGCGGGCGGAGCAGACGTGAAGAACCGAACGCGTTCAGTTCATGCTACGTGTTGCCAGCACTTTATTGTATTTCCGCTGTCCTATCAGTGTGCCAGTGTTGTCAGGCTTCGTTTAGCGAGCTATTTGGTATTCATGATTTAGAAGTGATATAAAGGTAATGTAAAACGTATTTCATACACAATTCTGTGAACCACATGTTCATTACTTGCATCTGTCGTTGTCCTTGTTGTGAATTATAGTATATTACGAGGCAATACTTAGTTTTATTATTTTAAGTAATCACATAACAAACAATTCCTAAAGATAGACACTTCTACAACTAACAAACTACATAATATATTACTTCTAAAACACGTATCGCCGTACCTCTTAGTTTGTTCACATAAGTTTTAATGGCTAACATGGCTTTATTTATACCACATGGGGCAGTTACCTACTGTTGCCAGTAAACTAACAAAACTAATATAATCCCCTAAAATTTTAAACCAAAAACCCAAAACATTTCCTTCCGTGTCCTCCATTACCGTGGACCGCAGAACACTTTAAACATTTACGTTAATGATTAGATTTTGACTTCATGAGAGATACTGAAACATTTAGTTCTCAAATCAAATAGCAAACTGTTTGTGTGCCTGTGTGTGTGCGTGGGGTGCAAATAAAAGTTTGCACCTCATCTATATATTTAATACGATAATTTGTCTGTCTGTCCGTCCGTCGCGTTTTTCAATAATCTATACTTATAATAAATCTGTAGAAGTAAAAATTCTGTACATTGAAGATATCAAAAAAATAAATGGCAGGGGGTGTTATTAGACCGACACCGAACCCAAAAATGTGATTTAAAAAAATTTTGTCTGTCTGTCTGTCTGTCTGTTCAGGCATCACGCAAAAACTACCGGTTCGATTACGATGAAACTTGGTATAATTATTCTTTAATATCCTGGGCACCTATAAATATAGGTCTCCTAAACAAGCTCAAAGTCGCTCAACGAGCTATGGAGAGGGCTATGCTCGGTATTTCCCTACGTGATCGCGTCAGAAATGATGATATCCGTAGGAGAACAAAAGTAACCGACGTAGCCCAGCGGATTAGCTCGTTGAAGTGGCAGTGGGCGGGACACATAGCGCGCAGAACAGATGGCCGATGGAGCAAAAAAGTTCTGGAATGGCGAACGCGTACGGGCAAACGTAGTGTAGGACGCCCAACGGCCAGGTGGAAGGACGACCTCATCAAGGTCGCCGGGAAGCGCTGGATGCGGGCTGCTTTAGATCGGTCATTCTGGAAGTCTATGGGAGAGGCCTATGTTCAGCAGTGGACTATGTGTGGCTGATATGATGATGATGATGATCCTGGGCACCACTTTGGGTACTTTTTATCCCGGAAAAGTATACACAGTAAAAAACTTTGCGGTTCGATCCGTTGACCCGAGTACTGTACCAACCGCAAATAATAAGTTTGTCGTAGGTTTTTTTATTTTTTTATATTGGGTTTGCCAAATTGACGCCGCCCGCCTGGTGGTAGGGCGTGACGACGTCTAGCGATTGTGGGCCACTCTCACAGCACACAATACGATAGAGAGTGACCCTCAACTTGACGACCTACTGATGTGTCTCTTCACGCTCCGCTTAAAGAACCCAGGGTTGGGAGGAAACACGTGCACAGGCAGGGCGTTCCAGGCCACTATCGTTCGGCAGAGAAACGAACGGTTAAAACGTTCGGTTCTCGCGAACATGCCATCCACTGTGTGGGAGTGGCATCTCTGCCCGCACGCGTTGTTCGGGATCGGAAGGAAGAGGGTGGGATCAGATTGAAGAGCTCTTCAGAACAGGTTACGTCACCCGCAGTGGAGTTCACTATTAATGGTTTTTAGAACTTTTGTCTGTTTGTCTGAATGTTTGAACACGCTAATCTCAGAAATGAATTGATTTTTTGATTTGAACTTGCGGTTTGGTTTTCAATCGCTTTATAAATAAAAAAGTTATGTAGATCTAAAGTAACACGCAGGCGGAGCTGCGGGCAACAGCTAGTAATTAATAATATTTTGCATGAAATATTTTTTTTTTTAATATTTGAGGCGATACAAAGTTCGCCGTGATAACTAGTTTATTTTATACTTAAGTGGTATGGAACGCTACAATATCACGGAATCCTTGGCAAAAAGGAAAATCTGACGCAAAAACTACAACTAGTCTATTAAATCAAAAATGAATTGCTGTTTGTTTGTCTCGCTAAAACTCGAGAACGGCTGGACCTATAAGGTCAATGCTAATCTTGAAATATTCGTAGAAGTTTAGGGAAAGGTTAAAGCGATGAGTTTATTCTGAGGTGACATGAAGTTCGCCAGGACCTGCTAGTAAACAATGAATACTGAATAAATACATGACAAAGTACGGCTACACAAGTTCTGTGATTATACAATGAATGAAAGTAAGAGTTACATTTTTTCACAATAAATCTTGGGTGGGACTCCCCGACCAACCATTTATAAGTAGATAAATGGCGAGTGTCACCCGTTTTCTTCGTGGCGACTATTAAGCAGCTCTGATATAGTTTGCCCAGTATATGTTTGCGTTCCACTAGGGACGTCACATTACATTGAAACACGACAAAAACAAGATCTCAGAACAAACTACAAACAATAATTAGTTCTATTTTTTGCCACACAACAACTTAATCTGGGAAGCTGTGGTGACGTTACGTCATCCTCGACTGTTTGACTGTTCTGACGTGCAGAGTGGTTGTTAGTGGTTCAGACCAGTTATCAGATAGTGGCCCTGAGGTGGGACTCGAACCAACGTCAGTTCAAGGAAATACCTGACCCCTGTCACATCGAATTCTTGTTCATCTTATGGTAACATCAGAGCCATCTACCGCAAATCGTTTGAACTACATCGGTCAACAACGGGCGATGTAGCAACCTTCACCAACACGCTATGAGCTAACTTGTTCTTTTGGGTTGTTCAATGTAGAAGCTCTAAAGCTATTTTCGCGAAATAATAAAAAACGAATAGGAATTTTATTGAAGTATTTCTTACGTGGTTGTGTTATTGCACGAGCAATATCTTTCAGTCCGGAACGCAATACATTGCTTCTCTCAACATGCGCGAGTAAATTTAATATCGCAGTTGACGCCGCAATGTGCGTCACCCTGCCATTGCACTGTCTTACTGTCAACAGTTCAACGCGAGCTACGTACAAGACACAAACAGATTTCATAAACAACATATTGCATCAAGAAGTGTTATGTTTTCCACTTGGTATTTAATTTTGCATCAAACCAGAGAGTGAATTGCGAGTGGGTGCTAACACCCTGGAAATTCAGTGGCATATGCAAGGTTATCACAGGTGGCTCAGCTGGCGCTCTCCTTGTAAGAGAAAGACATCGCCCGGTTCCATCCTGACCTGATGACATTGAATTTTGTAATTAGATACTTATAATAATGTAAATATTTGGAAACAAATTTAAAATAGATACAAACGATATTATTTTAGATCTTTAGAACCGGCCGCGGAATTTAAAAAAAAAAGAAAATAACTCATCACATCACAATGTCGGGTGGTCTCACATCCAACTCCAGTAATGCTTACATACCTATAACATTTTGCATTGTTTACAACATCCATGACAACCCAACAGTGGCTCATTTACATCAAAGCTATTTAAATCACCAAGAGACCATAGAACCTCGAAGTGTCATACACAAAGTACAATAACGAGATAGAGCCATCAAAAAGGTATCTACATGAGCTGAGAGCTGAGAGCCACAGTACTGACACCTGCGCCAACTGTACTGACCCACGAACACGGCACGAACCACACATTTAGTGCGACGATGCTGCGGAAAGTATGCGTCGTATATATATTATTACATACTAGTATGTATATTTATATAAGACTATACGAGTGCGGGCCACGTAGGTAATGTGTGTACTTGACACAGTCCGGGTATGTGAGGAATACTCAATGACACAGCTCCCTCGACCTCTGCATGAATAGAGGATTCTGGAGGCGTGTTAGTTGTGGTATTTATATATTGCTATTGCCTGAGACATAAAGTAGGTTTTCACATTTGACTGAGCGCTTGTCTAGAGTGTCGGAAGACATTGGGGGCTCGTATCCGTTGCAGCGAATATCCAGCAATTGATGAATTGATATTCTCCGCTTACTGAGATTACTATCGAGAACCAGGAACATAATTGTAATGTTAATTATATTTTAACTTATATTATTTAGCAAGAAGAGTGTCTATCCACTATTACGAGACAAATCTAAGTTTGCATAACAGTATAAAATAGGTACTTGAACGTGAATAAGCTGGGCAATTAGTGACACCCCTCCGACGTTTGTGTCAATGGCGACAACGTCACAAAGTTACTGCGCCGACCAGAGAAATTGTATTTATATATACTTATCCATAGGTGCCGAACCCCTTGGGCCGCGAAATTATAAAAAAGAAAAGGAGCCGACCCTGCTGTGTTAATCACCCAAGTTTTGATAACCAAAGAAAATCACATCTTAATATTCAAAGCCAACCGACATGATACCACAGAATAGGAACTACGCAATTAAACCAAGAACCGTCAGGGTATGTACGTAGATAATGAAATTTATTCTTAATTGTACAGTTGTACTTGACAGATGTCATACTAACATCTATGGCAGTCGTTAGGGGTAGTTGAAGCCGTAAATCAAAAATCCGACCGGTCTAACTACAGAACTTCGATATCGCCCATGGGTTGTGAAGGTCAGATGGCAGTCGCTTCACGGAAAATATCGAAGTTCAGCCGAATCGCAGTTAGACTGGAAAGCCGACCCCAACTGAGTTGGGAAAAGGCTCGGTGAATGATGATGACTTGACAGATGTTGTGTTGATGTTGTTGGAGTGCAGAATTGCAGAAGTAAAAGATTTAGAGTCGTAAACAATCACTGAACTAGTTTATTGGAGTAGTACGTTGTTAATTACAGTATTTGTCAACTGACTTTTCTTTGCCGGTGGTAGTGATCGCACCACGGTTCGGATCGCACTAGTATATAATTGAGTAATAAGTAAATTGAGCGATGCGCCTACGAGGACCGTCGAGGTGTCAGCCAAAATATAAAACAACGTATAGTTTGCCTAAAAAGTTGTGACGCGGAGCTAGAAAATGAAAGGATTTGGATTTGGGTCTCGGTGTCGATCTCACTGGTCGTCAAAAGTACTATTGGATTTCAATTTGTACTTTTAACGACTGGTGGGATTGAGCCTCAAATGATTGTTGCCAACGCTTTCATTTTCCAGCTCCGCGTCACGACTTTTTAGATAAACTGTACAGTAAGACTGTGATTGATACTCTGTACGGTCATAGTAGTGACGTGGCAGGCTTAAACATAGTGTTACAAACGTTTTGATTCAAATTATTTAAAACCTTCAAAAAAAAAACAGTACAGCTTTTAGAATTCTTCCCTCCGCACGCAGTGAGTTGCTGCATTTGACTGCACCCACTGCGCTCCACATACAACATGACACCTGTCTCCAAATTATGTATTAACAAGTGGAACATCCACCGCTATATTTGTGGTGCTGTGTTTGATAACTAGTTGGTTCGAATGATTTTTTTACTGATAACTATGCCAGTACTTTATTTTTGTATAAAGTCCGCTACTCGCTGTTTATGAGTCTCTCGATGAAACAAAATGAGACTAATTGAGTTCCACTGTTCAATTGATATCTAACGAGGAACTATTGACTCGGTTCTAATGGGACCGAGAGTGCTCACTGCGAGGCGGCTCCGTCTGGTTGAGGGATGGAGCGGAACTAGCTAACAAGGAACATTGTGCAGCGAGTCGCGAGTCGACTGAGCTGAACGGTAACAGTAACTGATCTCATTAGCGATAGATGCAACACCAGAGAGGCCTAATGACGTGCCACTTGGATTGATTACTACAAGATGCCAACAGTTGATGTTGATGAGCACTTTGTTACAGTAATGACTTTGAATAGAATATTGATCACTCGTCATTTGTTCCCCAACAGATTGGACTGTAGCTATAGTATTCATTCGTATTTGCTGTGGCGTAACCTTGGACCAACTCGATGTTACTTAGACAATGCACCTGAACGGCTAGTCGGGTTCACGATCGAAACTTTTAATAACGAAATTAGAACGTGAACCAAATGACAAATTCATACAAAACTCATACGAACTTCAACCGAAACCGAAGTTTCATTAGAACCGGGGTAGGCCTGCTTCTATGGGAAACTGCGTTTTAGAACGTGGCGGTAACATCATGACCTTTTACTAGTGATTTCGGTTTATACATATGCACCAGTGTTGTTTACATTATGTATATTAATGACATCATTTTGGGTGCAAAGGGGATCTACCAACATCTATAGGGCCCCAGCGACCTCACCTGCTAGTGGCGCACCTGCTGATAAACGGACGAGGCTCGTTAATTTACGGTACCTATGGAGTGGCTTCGGCCCCTACGTGGGTACCAGGTGGTACAACAGTGTTGGTCCGGGGGGGTACCACCGTGCAGCTGTGCTAAAGCCCCCCAAGTAACCCAGCCCAGGCTGGGTTGCGTTAGGGGTTCAGCAGCTGCACCGCCGGGCCCGGGGCGATGTATGGTGCAGCAGGCATGGGACCAGTGGGGGCGAAACGGAGTCTAGTGTGGGTGGTGTGGGTCGATTCGCCGGCCAGGGAGACCCTTAGCAACGGCGTTGCCGCGGCCGCCCGCAACACAGTCATGGGGCCCGCCTGGGGCCAACCACCCCAGGAGGCTGCCCCACATGTTGCGCATAATCCTGATGTGGGATCGCCGCTCCGGGTGGTAACCGGTGTGGGGTAGCGGCGGCCTTGCATCAGGGGGGTTTGGGAGCCCTTCCGTCCGGCGAGTCGGCTCCGACCTAACCACACGGTTCCAGACGAAGCTAGCCCCTGCGCTTTGTCACTTACTGCTGCACCAAATGTCGCCCTGTCTTCACGCTTCTTCTTCAAAATCTACAATGGCAGTGCAACAAAAAAGAAATAAACGTTACACAGCGGCCCTAGGAAACCCCACAACTTCACATTTCGAGGTGGAGTTCACTAACGTCCGTGGACTCCATGCCAACCTCGATACCGTCCACCACCACCTTGAGACGGCACGGCCCGCTGTGATGTTCCTCACGGAGACACAAATACGCCGCCCTGACGACACGTCTTACCTGTGTTACCCCGGCTATGTCATCGAGGAACAATTTCGAGACAAAGCCGGGGTGTGCGTGTTCGTTAGGGCGGATGTTTGCTGCCGCCGGTTGCGCTGCCTAGAGAACCCCTCCAATTCCGTCCTTTGGCTGCACGTAGACCATGGCTCTATGAGCCAGATCTACGTGTGCGTCTACCGATCCCACACAGGGGATTCTGAGACAACAAAGCTCTTCCAGTACCTCAGCGAGACGGCTGATGAAGCGCAGGTGCGGTTCCCGAACGCTGACCTAGTGTTTCTGGGGGACTTCAATGGCCATCACATTGAATGGCTGGGGTCCCTCAAGACTGATCATGCGGGTAGAGCCGCCCATGCGTTCGCTCTCTCCCACGGTCTGACCCAGATGGTATGCGGGATCACCCGGATACCAGACAGGTCAGATCACGCGCCCGCTCTGCTGGATCTACTGCTGACGAGTCGCCCAGCCCAGTACAGTGTTTCGGTAGGAGCCCCACTGGGTAGTTCCGACCACTGTGTTGTTCACGCTGGCATGAAGGTGTCACCTCCTGCACGTCCTGTGCAAACGTCACGACGACTATGGCACTACTCGTCAGCGGATTGGGACGGTCTACGCGATTATTTTGCGTCCGTCCCCTGGAGCCAGCGCTGCTTTGTAGGAAAGGCTCCTTCGGATAGTGCTTCTGCTATTGCTGGCGAGATCAGTTTAGGGATGGATTATTACATCCCTTTCACTGATGTCGCCAGTATCCGCAGAGCCCGTCCCTGGTTCGGGCGAGATTGTGCCAAAGCTGTTCGACAAAAACAGTCGGCATATCGCGCCTGGATCAGGGCCCGGGCTGTGCGCGACCCAAACGTGGGCCACCTCAAAGCAGCGTACAACCGGGCCACAAAGTCGAGTAAGAGGGCCTTTAAGAGAGCGGATGCCCAGCGCGTCGCGCGGCTTGGTCAGGAGCTCACTTCCCATCCCACGGGCAGCCGTGGATTCTGGCAACTGGCCAAAGCCGTGCAATCTAACTTTTGTCAGCCCTCGCTGCCACCGCTGCGTTACCCAGATGGAACACTGGCTCACAAAGCCCAAGAGAAAGCGGGTATGCTCGCAGACCTCTTTGCGGCTAATTCCCGGGTCGACGACCGTGGCCTGCAGCCCCCCGCCATCGCCAACTGTGGCCACACAATGCCTGATATTGTTATCAGGCAATGTGATGTACGGGCAGTGCTGCGGTCACTCGACACGCGGAAAGCCAGTGGCCCTGACGGCATTCCGGCGGTGGTGCTACGAAAATGTGCAGCTGAGTTGTCTCCAGTATTAACGCGTCTGTACCGCCTGTCATACTCTTCAGGGCTCGTGCCGGAGGTCTGGAAGGAGGCGAACGTACAACCGATCCCCAAGAAAGGGGATCGGTCCGATCCAGGCAACTATCGACCCATAGCTGTCACCTCAGTCATTTGCAAGGTGCTTGAGCTCCTTATAAATAAGCAGCTCATGCAATTCCTAGAGGATCACTCGCTAATCAATGATCGACAATACGGCTTCAGGCCAAAGCGATCAACGGGTGATCTTCTGGCATTCGTAACGCATGTCTGGGGTGGGGCTATGGAAAGGCACGGCGAGTCCTTGGCTATTAGCCTGGACATCGCCAAAGCCTTCGATAGGGTCTGGCATGCTTCGCTCCTTTCCAAGCTTCCGGCATATGGTCTACCTCCTCAACTGTGCAGCTGGATTGCCAGCTTTTTAAACGAGCGCCGAGTGCGGGTCCTCTGCGATGGCCAGGCTTCTCGCTTCTTGCAAGTGAATGCCGGGGTACCGCAGGGGTCCGTACTATCACCAACTCTCTTTCTTCTGCATATCAATGATATGCTATCCCTCGGGAACATTCATTGCTATGCAGATGACAGCACACTGCACGGGAGTTACTCGGTTCGTCCGACGGCGGGGCGATCTGAGATTGAGGAGGAGAGACGACGACTCGTGGCTGATCTCGACCGTAACCTCGACAGTATCTCTCAATGGGGTACCGAGAACCTGGTCGAGTTCAATGCCCGCAAAACACAGGCGTGTGCATTTACTGCGAAGAAATCCCCTTTCCTTCCCCTACCCTCTCTTCAGAATGCATTATTACCAATGAAGGACAACCTTGATATCCTTGGCATAGACGTTCGTCGAGAGCTCAATAATAAAAACTACATCGAAAGATGTATAGGGCTAGCTTCGCGGAAACTAGGAATACTGAATAAGGTAAAGAGATTCTTTACACCGGACCAGAGGTGTCTGCTGTACAAGACGCAGATTAGACCCTGCGTCGAATACTGCTCTCACCTCTGGGACGGCTCCGCGAAGTATCTGCTGGACGCTCTCGACGCTATGCAGCGACGGGCTATCCGTATTATTGGTTGTCCGGAGGTAACGGGAAGCCTTGAGCCGCTAGCTCAGCGCCGAACAATAGCTTCCTTGGCCGCATTCTACCGTATTTACCACGGCGAGTGTTCTGAAGAGCTCTTCAATCTGATCCCACCCTCTTCCTTCCGATCCCGAACGACTCGTGCCGGGCAGAGATGCCACCCCCACACAGTGGATAGCATGTTCGCGAGAACCGAACGTTTTAAACGTTCGTTTCTCTGCCGAACGATAGTGGCCTGGAACGCCCTGCCTGTGCACGTGTTTCCTCCCACATATAATCCTGGGTTCTTTAAGCGGAGCGTGAAGAGGAACATCAGTAGGTCGTCAAGTTGAGGGCCACTCTCAATAGTAATGTGTGCTGTGAGAGTGGCCCACAATCGCTAGACGTCGTCACGACTTACCACCAGGCGGGCGGCGTCAATTTGGCGAACCAAATATAAAAAAAAAAAAAAAAAAAAAAAACATCACTTTTGCCGTACCACCATGAGGTGATATTGGTATGTGAGAGGATAACTGTACGTACATTGTCTAATAAACTAAGTACAGACCGTCACCATTATATTTTCCTCTACAGTCACCAAAAACGTTGTAATGGTTGTAAGTGATGTGTATAATTTTTCCGTGTTAAGATTTATCAAAGTGAATGAGCACCTGTCCGACGGCGACGGTGGACGCAATTTCCTGGCGAATCTTTCATACCCAGATCAGGTTATAAATCTCTTTGTTAATTAGATTCGTGACGAAATGCGCCAAACGGTGGATTTTATTACAATTCACAACTTTAGATTTTTCCAACGCACTTAATACACAGATAATATATTATATCTAATTCTTATGTATAACACTGAGTACTAAATAAATATTCGCCCATATTTTAATTGTTTTAGGGTTCTGTACCCAAAGGGTAAAACGGGAACCCTATTACTGAGACTTAGCAGTCCGTCCGTCTGTCTTGTCCCCTGCCTGTCCCTGACTCTGTCACGTGTACTCACCCTCCTGTCGACGTCGACATAACTGACGTCATACAAATTTTAATTAAAACATAAGTATAATAAATAGCAGCGCGTCCAGGAAGGTCGGTAGTTATACATTTTGGAATTATCTTTAAGAATCCAGATATTTTTATCTGCCGTATTTAAATTCAGAAGCTTTGCGTTATTTATCTTTCCTCTTTGTTGGGCTGAATAAAAGGGACATTTACATAGAATTGAGGATCATGAGTACATAATGTCAACGTAGCTCCTTACGAACCATTCTGTAGACGCAAAGAGTCCCGGTGAATTATACAAAATGTGAGTTTCGGTCATTCAAATATAGTAAAATAGGTGATTAGTTATCATTAGGGGCTCGTGGTCTAGTGGTAACCGACAATGTTAACACATTGCAAAGGTAAAGCAACATCTAGTTAGGCTGGTCTTAGGATGGGTGACCATTTCTTAAGACATTACGACCCCTCCGTGCCTCGGAGAGCACGTTAAACCGTCGGTCCCGGTTGTCATACGAACATCTATGGCAGTCGTTAGGGGTAGTTGGAGCCCTAATCAAAAATCCGACCGGTCTAACTACAGAACTTCGATATCGCCCATGGGTTGTGGAGATCAGATGGCAGTCGCTTCACGGAAAATATCGAAGCTCAGCCGAATCGCAGTTAGACTGGAAAGCCGACCCTAACTGAGTAGGGAAAATGCTCGGTGAATGATGATGATGAGATGATTAGTTATCATCTTCTTCAGAGATATTACTTATGGAATATACAGGATGTCCCATAAGTCAACGTCCAGCTGAAACCGGGTGATGGCTAAGTCATAAGAGTTATTAAAAAAAATCCAAGTCATGTATTTAAAAAATTACAGCAATTTAAAAAAATACGAGGTTATCTACACATTGTGATGATCTTTTTACTCTCCTAGCTGCAAATCTTGACTTCTAAACCTTTTTTTGTTGTTTTATAATCCTGAATAATGCCTCTGCCGAAAATTTAGAGACATCTGCACCAGTTTGGAAACAAAAGTCACTTTTTGTCCTATCAAATACTTTTAATTAAAATTACTGTCAGCTTTAACTGACTGCACTGAAAAAAGTACTATGCGAGTATGACAAGTGTAAAAGTTGGCGCATTTAATAAGAATTCCAAAATGGTATAACACTTGCTAGATTTTTTTTAATTAGTGACATTAATTATTTTTTTGCAAACTCACATTGTTTCGATAACGTTTTTAGTCCTTTTTTTTTTTTTAATTCCGCGGCCCAAGGCCGCGGCCGCTCTAACGTCCGTTGCCGGGCGTCTCTGGTTACTAGCAGAGGGTATGTCCAGTGGCGCCCGGCGGACTTTGACCACCTCTGTGGTCTCTGCGGGTGATTGGTCGGGACGAGAATCCCGCGTCATTGGGGTCGGGTTTTATCCCGCGTCAGTGAGTGAATCTGGTTGCGTGCTATGGGGCAAAGGCAACCCTTCTAGCCTGCTTCTGTAAGGACGGTGGGTGGCGATCCCGCCGTCCTCAGGCCCCGATCATGGAGGACGATAGTCTTGGGCGTAGTCGCGTAGTCTTGGGCGGCCTGGCCGCCGACTACGGAACTCGGCGGGGAGGGTACGCTCCCTCTCCCTCCCGGCCGCCTCCTTCGCGAGCATGACTTGTTCGCAGAAGGACACGGCCGCGTTCCACCTACTCCCGCTGGATACCATGGCTTGAAGCATGGTCCCCAGCGAGATATCCGCGCCCAGACCCACTACGAGGTCCCGGCGCTGACTCGCCCACGCTGAGCACTCCACCAACGTGTGGAGTGCGGTGTCGTCGTCGGAAACCTCGCAGTGTTGACACCGGGGTGTGACCTCACGATGCATGCGAAACAGACTACCGAAGCATCTATGCACGGCAACGATCTGCGTCGCACGGTACGTGAGGTCACCATGCTGCCTCTGCAGCCAATCGTCCATGATCGGTCTCACCGCCGCGATGATAGTGGCACCCCCCTTGTGTTGCTCAATTCGCACCCTCCATGAGTCCATGAGATCCTGGCGGAGTTGGGACCGTTGGTCCTCGATTTCTCGAGACGCAGGCCTGTGGTCCCGCTCCAGCGCCTCCTTGCGCCATTGGAACAATGACGCAAGGGCTCTCGCTTCCAGGTCCCATGGAGGGGTCCCGGCTAGGAGACATGCAGCCTCTCCGGAGATCGTGCGGTACCCCCGTATGGTTCTGACGGCCAAGGTTCGAAGTGGTCTGTTTAACAGAGTCACGTTCCCCTTGACCGCCAACCTATCCGCCCATACGGGAGCCCCGTATAGGGCCATACTCCGCACGATCCCCAGGTACAGGCTCCTGCAGGAGGCGTTGGGTCCCTTTAGGTTGGGCATCAGTCGTGAAAGCGCGACCGATGCCTGCGTCACCTTGGGGACCAAACTTCGTAAATGAAGTTCCATCGGCTATCAAGTACGATCCCTAGGTACTTCATCGAGGGCTTGATGCCGATGCTAACGCCTCCCACATTTATGCTGGAACCTTCGGGTGGAGCGTTCCGAGGTCTGTGAAAACACAGAACCTCGGACTTATGCAAGGCCACCTCCAGTCCCAGCTGCCGTATCCGACCCACGACTCGAGCAACACCCGTCGTGACCTTGAGTGCTGCCAACATTTCTAGTACTGGAGCAGATGTCTCTAAATTTTAGCCCGGGGTATACAGAGGAATTATTAAGGATTACATAACAACAACAAGTTAAAAATATGGCAAAAATTTGCCCTATATTTTAAGTTTTCGAAAGTTTTTCAAAAAAAAAAAATGTCACATGACATGAAGTTCAACATCATTTTAGAGGTCTTTGACCATGCTGAGTTGATTGCAGCTGGTCTTGAGTCTCTAACTAATACCGTTCTCGAGTTGAAAGTTGTTTACGGACGGACATACATTACTGTAGTATAAGAGATTTTCGCTTTGAAAACTCTAAAAAAGGTTTAGAAGTCAAGATTTACAGCCAGGGGAGATAAAAGATGTGGAAAGTGGTAAAGAAGTGGGTGGGTCCGTAGCAGAGAGTACATATAGATACCTACATATCCAGCACTTAAATCCACTATCAACTACTCAGACAGTGGCTACCGAAATATTACATACTCGTACCTAACCCTGGACGAAATATTAGGGTAGGTAGTAGTTACACTATTACACTATAACTACTTACTATTTATTTCCCGGGAAAAGGCAAGCTATAGGTTAGTATTTGGCATGTGAGCTGGTTTTCCTCGAAGTCTATATGTAATGAACAAAGAGTACGTGACGCCATTATGACCACCATTTTTCATTTGCGACACAGAAACGCTCTAACTGGGCGACACTATTATATTAGCCACCGCCGAGCGCCCCGAGTGCCGCGTGTCGACTTGTACATTAGGTACACGCCGCCACACATAGGTACACATCGCACTGCATACTTATTATAAAATTTGTTTTGGACTTTGGTCCTACGCCATGTCTATCTTGTGTCTTCTCGCCGCGATTAATTTAACATTTATAAAATAAATTATAGAATCTAGGCTGCTATGGTATAACTAGAATGCCGTTATCTACCGAAACCACTTTTTTAAATAAGCGCGAAAAACGTGAGAAAATCTTTAAATTGATGTAACTCATTAATGACAGATCATAACTAAAAATTAAAAATATCAAAAGATAGGTAAATTGGAGTACTTTTAAATGCCATCTATGAATTTTAGTACTTAGAATATATTTTTATATAAAAAACGTATTATGCGTTTTACTTTAACATCTCTAATACAAAGAGGTCAGAGGGTATAAGCTAAAACGCCGCTATGCGTAGCGTAACGGCATTTTAGTGTAAAACTAATAAGAAATAACAATGTCCAATAATATTGGTGCAAAGGGGCCCTTTTGGGTGCAAAGGGGCCCTTCTTGCATCTATCGGGCCCCAGCGACCTCACCTGCTAGTGGCGCACCTGCTGATTAACGGACGAGGTTCGTATATTACGGTACCCATGTGGTGGCTTCGGCCCCTACGTGGATACCAGGTGGTACAACAGTGTTGGTCCGGGGGGGTATCCAAACTTAGTACATATTGGCTGAGTCAACCAGTACCCACATCCAACTCTTTTTCAGCGCTAGTGGACGAGGAGGAAAAAGAGGACTCTCCACCACAACCTCCAGAAAAAACACCGAGACCGTGGCGGTCTCGGTGTTTATATTGTCTATATTCATCGACAAGGTTACGGACATTTGTCCCCTTATAAAATTGCTCGATGAAACTGTACAAGGTCTCTTCGAGCTAAAGGTCCTACCC
Organism: Nudaria mundana; assembly: GCA_963556515.1. Taxonomy (NCBI): domain Eukaryota; kingdom Metazoa; phylum Arthropoda; class Insecta; order Lepidoptera; family Erebidae; genus Nudaria; species Nudaria mundana. Next base: position 26,832,766 of record OY748287.1, read on the forward strand.
AATGACCAAGTCAAGATCCAACCTGAAACAAGTGACGCCTACAGAACCATCGTTAAAGAACTGGATGCTAAAGGAACAGAATACTTCACCTATAAACCCAAACAAGAGCGAGGCTTTAAAGTCATCCTTAAGAACGTACAGATATAAATGAAATAAGAGAAGACCTGGCCAAGCATGGCCATGTCGCCAACAACATATGGAACATTAAACAAGCATCAACTAAAACCCCATTGCACATGTTTGTGATTAAACTCCAATCAAGCTCAAACAACAAAGAAGTGTACAACATTAAAACCCTTCTACATTGTCGTGTGAAGTTAGAGCCCCCAAGACCAAAACGCTCAATCCCTCAATGTGCTAATTGTCTGGCATATGGACACACTAAATCCTACTGTCGTAGGAATTCAAGATGCATTAAATGCGCTGGTACTCACGCAACTTCAAACTTCAGCCTGTTTGCGAAAGGAACGATCCGACGACGTCAAATGCGCTCTATGCGACGGAAATCACCCCGCAAACTACAAAGGTTGTTCTGTCTATAAAGAACTGCAGAAACGGAAATACCCTCAGCTTCGCAGTAAACCAACCAAATCAAACCAAGCCGTTACCAAATCTGCAACTAAATTCCTTCACCAAGCTGAAAACCAGCTCTACGCTGACGTCGTCCGCAACCGCTCAAAGCATAACAAAACAAACCAAACTCCTCCACTACAGGAAGCAAAAGATCCAAAACAAACACTCTCACAACAATGTTAACCAGTAACAATCAGGAACAAATAACTGAAAAGTCTCCCGAGAGCACTAATTAATTCAAGGAACTAATGGACATGTTTAAACAGATGATGCAACAAATGAGTTCCATGACAAACCTTTTATTAAGCCTAATGACTGAAATACGCTCGTCATCAGTTCAACACGGGAGTAGTCAGGATTTTATCCAGGCGGGAGGCTGGCGGGCCACTCTGCGGGTAAAGCCACTTAAACCCATTATTCTCGCCCTGTGGAATGCAAATGGACTGTCGAACCATACTCAAGAAGTTATAACATTCTTGCATGCACATAAAGTTGATCTGATGACAAAAACTCGTTTTGAAATACCAAAGTACAAACTGTACTACACGAATCATCCCAACAGCGACGCACATGGAGGATCTGCTATACTCATAAAAAGTAACATCAAACACTTCGTCCACAACCCACACTGCAATGAGCAAATTCAGGCCATTACTATTTCAATCGAAAGTAGGAATGGCCCAGTACTAATCTCAGCTCTTTACATACCCCCTAGGCACAACTTGAAATCTGAACAGTTTACGTCATATTTTAATAAACTTGGCAACAGATTTATTGCTGGAGAAGACTACAACGCCAAACATACTGACTGGGGCTCAAGAATCACTTCTTCCAAGGGACGAGAACTTATGAAAACTGTCCAGCAGCTTAACCTCAGAGTCAAATCCACAGGAAAACCGACATATTGGCCAACCGATCCAAAGAGGAAACCAGATCTAGTGGATTTTTTCGTCACCAAAGGACTTCCAATTTCAACTTTACAGTGTTACCCTACTTACGACCTATCCTCCGATCACTCACCCATTGTACCTGAACTATACAACAACTACGTGGAAGTTTCAAAGCCATGTAAAATTCACGCAAAGGACTGGGAGCGCTTCAGAGAAGTCATAGAGAACACACTGTACAAACAAATTCCTCTTAAAACAAATGATGACATCACTTCAGCTATTGAGAGCTTCAAAAAATGCGTTCAATCGGCTGCTTGGGATGCAACCCCCTTCATAGAACCACTGAACTCATCCCAATGTATCTACAAGTCGTAACTGACTTGATACAAACGAAGAGACAAGCCAGAAAGCAGTGGCAACTCTCTCGACACTCTGAAGACAAAGAGCGATTCAACCAGCTTGTCAAGCAAGTCAAGAGCATTCTCACAAACATCTGGTTGGACAACTATCTGGTTTGGACGCAACTTCTGCAACGGATTACTCCCTGTGGAAAGTTACCAAATCCCTCAAAAGACCAACGACATTCCAATCTCCACTACGCCGGAATGATGGTACTTGGGCAAGAAGTGATAAAGAAAAATGTCTACTGTTTGCCGATCACTTATCGCGAGTGTTTACTCCTAACTCTGCCTCTGGCTCGACCAAGGTGACTCAAGTTATGGAAGCTCTTTCGACTCCTTACCAGCTTGTGCCTCCAATCAAAACGTTTACTATCACTGAAGTTTCCACCATAATCAGAAAACTTAGTCTGAATAAAGCTCCCGGTGAATAACAAACTTCTTCTGTACAAATCCATCCTCAAACCAATTTGGTCTTATGGGGCGGAACTTTACGGCACCGCAGCAAACTCAAACCTGGACATTATACAACGTTACCAGTCCAAAACGCTCCATATGATAACAAACGCTCCATGGTTCATCACTAACTCCCAGTTGCACCGAGATTTAAAGATGCCAACGGTGAAAGAGGAAATTACACAAAAGTTGAAGACTTACTCTCGTTATATAGAGATGCATCCCAACAAGCTTGCAGGCGAACTGTTGAAGCCTACTAGAACATTTAGACGCATAAAAAGGAGACTTTCGCAGGACCTCCTCAAATCGTAGAACAGGATCTCAGAAGACCTCTCATACATATGGATACGCAACTGGGCGTATACCATTCATGCCAAATATTTCATATTCAAACCACCAGCTAAATGCCCAGACAAGGCAGATTGCAGGATTCAAAGAGGTAAAAAAAAAAAGTTAATGTCACCACCTGCGGGCTCACACTGCATTACATAAAATTCACTGATCAACATCTTTCAAATCAATTAACAATGGCATCTCTTGAAGATATCCAGGAGGGGCTCGTGGTCTACTGGTAACTGACAATGTTGACACATTGCAAAGGTTAAGCAACATCGACTCAGGCCGGTCTTAGGATGGGTGACCATTTCATAAGACATTGAGACCCCTCCGTGCCTCGGAGAGCACGTTAAGCCGTCGGTCCCGGTTGTCATACAAACATCTATGGCAGTCGTTAGGGGTAGTTGGAGCCCTAAATCAAAAATCCGACCGGTCTTACTACAGAACTTCGAAATCGCCCATGGGTTGTGAAGGTCAGATGGCAGTCGCTTCACAGAAAATATTGAAGTTCAGCCGAATCGTAGTTAGACTGGAAAGCCGACCCCAACTGAGTTGGAAAAGGCTCGGTGAATGATGATCTCTTGAAGATATCCAGGCAGCACAAAGAGCTTGGAGGAGTGATTCACAACTAAAATAGACCAACTTCAAACACAGCTCCAATGTGCGGGAACTGCTAAGGACACTGTTGCTAAGGTTGCGGAGGAGTTCTGAGTGTTCAGGGAAATAATATATAACACGCTTGGGAACACCTCGTAAACAGATCAATGAGTCGTTTGTTCACCGTGATACCATTAAATAGTACCAGTAATGGTACTATGGCAATTATTGTTTGCCGTCGTTCTTTTACATCGAAGATACCAATGCAAATAACATCTATTGTTAACCATGGTACATTAAGGAAATATAAATAATAACCAAAATGTAATTCAATCGGATTATTCCCAGTAGTTCCATGTAATTTTATACTACTTTTACCGCTGACATTATTTATTGTTTTATTTTTATGATCGCCTGGTACTTTTTCAGAATTATGAGTTCAAACATTCAATCGGTTTTCACTGAATTTAAAAGAATTTAAAATCTTGAAGGCTTTTATGTGTTGTTATGTATTCCTGGTACATTTGAAGTTTGTGTCTTTTATAATGGACAATTAATTTCATCTGCACTCGGTGCATCTGTTTACACATTTCTTTATTTTTCATCGGGACAAAAAAAATGTATCATGCGCTTAGTAGGGTAGTATGGATATATCTTACCAGAGCCGCTTGGGTCCCTTAACTCTCTATTATAAGATACACAAACAACAAAAGTACTAGGAGTACTAGGAGTACAGAACTACAAAAGAGCACTCGCCAACACTTAGCTCGCTCAGTTTGGTTTAAAATAAATAAATAAAATTTACCCGTGGTACAACCAGGTGAACTATATAGGTGGCAAACAGCGATATTGTTGTATGTAAACTAATGTAAAGGTACAACGGTGAATAAAAATTACCACAGTACCAACGATGGTACCACGGCAAAAACTAAAATCCTCAGTACCATGAATGGTTCAACGGCAAATCAAAATTGCCAAAGTACAATTACTGGTACTATATAATGGTACCACGGTGAACAAAGGCAATGAGTGTGTGCATAACATTGATAGTATCGAGACTAGACAGAGGAGAAAAGGCACTGGTCTTCCTTGGAGTACCAGAGTCTGACAGTGAATCCTGTTCAAATGTGATCGTTGATATCATGCACAGTAAGCTGGCCCTAAAAGACACATTAGTCTCTTCTATCAAGTCTTGTCACCGACTGGGAAATAACACCAAGGACCATCATCAACCAATTTTGGTTAGATTTACAGATGCATACTTCAAATCCAAGGTGTGGCAAGCAAAGGCCTCCTTACGAGGTAGTCCTTATGCAGTGAAGGAATTCCGGACCAGGTTACGCCAGCAAGTTTTCAGCAATGCAAGAGCCCACTTCGGTAAGTGAGCAGTCTGGACTCAATATGGTATAATTATTATCAAGGCTGGAGATGGAATTCTTCAGAAAGTCTATTGCATTTATTTATTTATTTACTACTAGACACAGACATCAGATTGCTTCCTGAAACATCCAATTTATGTACTAAGTATAAATCTGAAGTCCAATTATGGATGTACACATTGTTCATTGGACATCACTGCACATAATTAACTGCGAATGGAGGAACTAAATCTGTTAGTCAAGAAATACCCAAAGTTTGTGCACAGCACCAGTGTGTGTTGATCAGTAACTATAATATTGCCATACTATTTATGTAGTGTAGTTCTGTAGTTTCTAATTATTATTGTAGTCTGACTGTTAATTAGTTAATTGTACCTAGTCATACAGTTTCTAAGCTACCTATGTAGTTTTTAATTTTTACTCCTAACTATTATAGTAGTTCGCTGTAGTGCTTCATTGTTTGGTGCTTTCATATTATTATAAGAATGCTGTTTTTAGTGTTTATCCACAAATTTGTGTAGTATCTTTATTATAGTATGTAGTCCGCCATAGTGCTTTCGTTTGGTAGTGTTGTTATTGGTGTCTTCTATACCTACACAAGACAAATTGCATTCTATTTACTTATTGAGTTCAGATTTCCGTTCGCTGTAGTGTAGGTACTAAGTGTAATGTACTCTATTGTGCTACTGTTGCGTTATAATTCAATATTATCTTTATTATTGTACCCCGATGTAGTCAATTTGCGACCAAGGCTTATAACGACCTCGACAATTACAAATCGATCTGTGGGTATTTTGCGATGTCGTCTTTTATCATAAGTGGACATTTAGCGTTCTAGTCACTTTCCTACTAACCCCTCTGTACTGTAGTACATAACCAAATAAGTAGATTAGATAAACTCGTACCGTCTAATCTGATAAACACAAAATTATGTACCTGTTTATATTTGTAAATAAAAGTGACAGTGACTATCATGACAGTGACATCCATGACAATGGACAACTCACACTTCTGTCAAATAAAATTACGTTTCGTTCACACGCTTGATCCAACTTGATGCGTTCGGAAACCAACTATTCTTTTCCGTTATTAATTTTTCTTGGTAATTTTTGAAAATATTAATGTTTTCTTGCAGTGCCTTGTGATTGATTTACTATCATGTGTGGTGGCTGGGGGGTGGTGCAGAGATTTTATCTTACTTAAACAGTTGTACAGGTATTTACATTATTTTTATTTTCAAATATTGGATGGAAACAGGCGTTACCTGGCGAAAATCCATGACAAAGTTATGGTAAGTAAGATGTTAAAAACTTTTTAAATTATAATAGCATTATTTTTTCGCAGAGTTAAAAGACAACAAAACGTCGACAATTGTTTCGCCTCTAAACGAGGCATTATCAAGACTGGCTCAAAGAGAACAGCAAAATTTGTAGCCAGAACATATTTGCTTATAAGTAAGAGTGTGCATATATCGCTAGCGCGATGTAGGATTTTTCACAATAACTAACGCGGGTAGAAACCTCAAATCATGCTAACGAAATTCAAAAAACCAATACAAGACATTATCTTTTTTATTTGTTACATAGAAACGCAAAGTGACACATACAAACCAACAAACAACTTCTGTGTCTGTCTGTTCACAAACAAATTAAGTAAAGGAGATGTATGAAAATCTATTCGTTCATTGAGTAAGGTGTCCACATCCCTCCTAACTATTTCTAGCCTTTCCCAGACACTCAACATGAACCCTTTCTCACATAAGCGTAAAACTCTAAAGGTGTTATTATTGTTCAAGGAATGACCGGTGTCAAGGAGATGCTTCGCGAAAAGGGACCTCTCTGGACAACCGTTGCGGAACGCTGATAAATGCTCTCTGTATCTGACCTCAAAGGACCTGCCAGTCTGCCCTACATACTGCATATCACAACCATCGTAACTCAACAAATAAACGTAAGTGTCGGTTTCACGCAGATCAGGTGTTTATTTATATAATTTAAAAAGTTTTTAACATCTTACTTACCATTACTTTATTTTTATTTTATTCTACATACAATTTATTATTGATTATATAAATTATTAATTATTCATTTTATATTTTACCTATTTATTATTCAAATTGTAAAGAATGCTAACACGTGACGATGAATCATTTCTGTCCGCGCGTGATACTTCTTTAAACTCTAAAACATCTCTGGACCACGATAGTTTTAACTCTGTTACAGATGCTCTGGGAGACATTTTACGTAACAAATTTAATCAGCAACCTAGACTTTTTAATGCTTGTCATATTAACGCTCAAAGTCCAACAGCTCATTTTAGCAATTTACAAGAGACATTCACTGACTCAAACATTGCCATACTGATATCCGAGAGTTGTCTCAAGCCTGACATCCTTTCCGCGTATGTATCTCTGCCGGGGTTTGTCTTGATACGGAATGATAGAACTAACAAGGGATGAGGAAGGGTTGCCATCTACGTAGCAATATTTCGTACAAAATTGTTGCCAGCTCTCCCTCGCAATACTCCGCGTATTTGTAGTTCGATTCGAGAGTCGATTGGACTGCAGAGTTTATTTTCTTAGAGGTTTGGGTAAATGGAGTTAAAACCAACACCAGAGTCGTGTATTGCCCCCCGTCTGTCATTTGCCCGATTACTTCACCGACCTCGAGTTAGTCTTAGAATCGTTGGGGTCTGATTACCAGCATCACATAATTATGGGTGACTTCAATACTAATCCCTTTAAGGGCCCAGATCGTGAAAATCACCGAAAAGAGTGTTACGATTTTTCATATTTAAGCTATTTACATATGATTAATAACAACGATAATTTGTATATATTAAAATGAAAGACCAAAAATTATGTTAGTGCTAATTTTAACTCTTAAAACCCTGTAGTTGTTATATAATAAACGTCAACAAACGCACAAAATTTAGAAAAAATTCGAAAACCTGCCTTCGTATTTTTCAGATTTAACCCAATAAATCAACACAAATTGATAAAAAGAAACACTTTTTGAACACTGAAAAAGCCAATAAATATAACCATGTACTTTTTTTTGTACCTTTACAAACAAAGACTTCCCCTTTTAAAGCCCTAAAATCTAGATATGTTTTACGTAAATTCTCCATAGAAAAATGTATGCAAATTCAAACGCGTCCCGATAGAACGATCGTCGCAACTAATCGCCAGTGCGCCATAGAATTTCAAAGTGACTCCACGCGTGTCGGATGCTACAGCAAAATTACGTGTTGTGAATTTGTGTTTTTTGTGAAAAACTGTAAGTACAATATTTTTATAACTAATTTACTTTCAGTAAATAGAAAGTACCGATATAATGAAAGTCTGAAAGAAAACCATGATGGAACTAGATATAAATCGTAAGAAATACAAAATTATTTACTTTGTTGCGTAGGTCATTTTAAGAACCTTGTAAAGTAGGTATCAATTCAGGCTTGAAACAATCAAAGCCCTGCCCACCTTATTTTCTCGAGATATGAACTGGCGGGGTATATAGTTCTCTGCACGACATACATAGATTTTTCAACATGATAAAGGCAATAGGTATCATAAACGTAATTGGTAATCGAGGGTCTCTTTTCGCAGGATAATTTGCTGAGTGCCATGCCAGCGAAAAGAAAATTTAGTACGCATTATAAAAACGTGAAAGCCAAAAGATCTCGGAATAAAATGTAAGTTCCTCCCTACTTATTTATTTACCTGCCTACTTGACTACGTCTTGTCCTAAATACCTAGAAAAAATTTACTAGATTTGTGTTAGTGTCAAGTAAAAATCCTAGTTTTATTACTTTTATTTGTGTGTATGCTTATCATGTCTTAGTAGTAATAATAATATAATCTATTTGCATTTTGAACAGGGTAGGTACATTACAAAGCAAATAGGTACAATGATTTAGATCGCCTGATTCAGACATATACCTACAACAGCATGTAAATATTGATTTGACATGTAATTAGATAGGTACACAATTAGGTATGTCAGTCTAAGAAGAAAAATTACAATGTCCAGTAGGTAATAATTACGTAATTTCAATATCTATATAAGTAATAAAGTCAATTTCTATAGGAACAATTTTCATAATAATAAATTTTATTACATAATATAGTATTAGTTTTCATATATTTATGTATTTCAAAGCAATGAGTTTGCTTACACTATTATTAGTTACAGTATTATTAGTTTTCATGTTCATCATGTCTAAATATGTGGAAGTGGAAGTAGGTATGTTTCCTATCAGAAATTGCACGGGCGCGCGCGCGCCGTGCCTGGCGTAGGGTTGTACAAAAATTACAAAATAAATAAAAAGTGGATATTGATGAATAATATTTCCAGTACTGAAAATGAAGAAAACCTTCAGGCCGAGACTCCGAGCAACACTGCTACGCGCTGAATAGAGGTAAGTTGTTATACGTAATTCTTGTAGACTTGTTACATAAATAAACAAACTAGCTAGTGATGGGCGAAGACAAAATCTCAGTACCTACAGTTTTTTTTTGCAATATTTATTATTTTCATTGTGAGACAAACACATACTTCTCAATTACTTTCTCAAAAGAAAATTCACGTTCAAATCTCGTATTTTACCAAAATCAAGAATTTTTTTTGTAAAATATTATCTTTTACGCGACTGGTGTACGTATGTATGTATGTATACTAAGTAATATATCTTTGTGGCTATAGATAGTGGATAAGTTCAAAATTATTGAACCGATTTTAATGTTTTTAGTATCATTAGAATTGTCTTCTAAGCCCGAGTGACATAGAATAAGTGACGCCATAAAAAACCAATACGTATAGCGTAAAGGAAATTTATAATTTCTGTTCATCACGAACATAATATTGTATGAATTCTTTTGCACTTTTATATTTGTCTTCGTCAGTTATGAATATAAATAAATAAACAATAAAAATGTTAAAACCCGACAGATTAAAAAATGAAAATGTGTAATAAAAATAAATAACAACACCATTGTAATATAGCGTATTTAGCAGTCGGGGCCTATTTCTAAAGAAATATTTAGCTAGTCAGGAATATCTTCGAGCCTGTGAGGATTTCAATGGGTCTCAACTGTTGAATTCGATTTATTACAATAGTGTTCTTATTTATTTTTATGTAACATAATTCAAGACCGTAGACTTGTTTTCTTTTTACCTTTTGAGTTTTTATGCATATAGTCGGATTTATTAAATTTATGACGTGATAATGTCTTACAAATCGATGAACACCGGCAACACGCACAAAAAAGTGTCACATTATGTCACGCTAGGGTCAAGCGAGAGCGCAGTACAAGCGATGGAGAATAATATTATGACGTTATCCGATAAAATTATCGTCCTAAACCGACTTTACAAGCAACCAGTTTTTTATTATGTTTATTTATTCACTTTCATAATTGACGAAGACTGATAAAAACGTTTAAGATTTTGATCTAGTGTTCTGTGTTTCAAAGATGTGTTCTAAGGGAGTTCTTAGCTATGTTTGAAGAAATTTGGCCAATACCTTTTGAATTATTTTTTATAATAAAAATCAAGCCATTATCTTTCTTTACAGGAACTAGTTATTGACAACCGTCAAGAGGGAAAGGTGGATGAAGTGGAAGTTGGGCGTAGAGTAGTGGATATTTCTTTTTTTTTTAAAGCTCTTCAGGCCATAGGGGACCACGGTCCAATGGATTGTAAGTTAAGTTACCTCAGTATAATAGGTGAAGTAAAAGTTGGTCTGGACTCAAAACTCATCATAAAATGTAGTATGTGTAATATGACATTTACTGTGTGTTTGGTTGAAAAGAAAGAAGATAGCATGGAAGTGAATCATCAAATTGTGTCTGGTATCATATCATCTGGTGGGAGCTACTCTCAGTTAAAAACATTAAGTGCCGCAGTAGCCCTACCAATCATGTCACCTTCATTGTACAATGAAATTATTAATACGGTTTGCGATTGGTGGGAAAAGACAGCAGCACATTCCATGGCAGAAGCTGTCAAGGAAGAAGCGGAGTACGCAGTGTCTATAGGTAGTGTTGATAAAAATGGTACACCATTAATATCTGTTGCTGTTGACGGTTGTTGGAGCAAGAGATCTTATGGTAAGAATTTTTCCGCCTTATCCGGCGCAGCTGCGATAATTGGCATTAAAACTAATAAAGTATTGTTTTTTGGAGTTAAAAATAAATACTGCGTAGTCTGTGCACGAGCCGCAAAGAACAACAGTCAGCCCCCGGAACACCATTGTTTCAAGAATTATTCAGGATCATCTACCGGGATGGAATCGACCATAATAGTTGAGGGGTTTAAACGTTCCTTTGTTGATCACGGTGTAATTTATAATAAATTTGTAGCAGACGGCGATTCCAGTACTTATAAAAAAATATTATATTCGCGTCCGTACGATAATTTAATAGTAGAGAAAATTGAATGCAAAAATCATCTTTTACGAAACTACTGCAATAGCTTGGAGAAATTGTCGAAAGACACTAAGTATCCTTGCGAGTTGCGGAAATTCCTAAAAGAAAGGTATTTGCGTTTAAGAACGGGTGTAAAATGCGCGATTAAATATTGGGGGGATCAAAATCAGTCACTCGAAGAAAAAATAAAACATCTTAGTGAAGATATTCTAAATGGTCCACAACACGTATTTGGTAATCACCAACATTGCAAGGAGTATTTTTGTAGACCTGACACTCGTCGAATAGAACCTGTTGGGTTACTTCCAGCAATTGTTGAATGCGGATTAATGGACGCGGTAGAAATTTTAAGTAAAAGACTGTCATATCATTCTAGAAGTTTAATTCATAATTGCACAAGTAATATAGTTGAAAGTTTTAACGGAGTAATTGCCAAATTAGTTGGGGGTAAGCGTGTAAATTATTCTTCCCGTGGTTCTTATGCGGGCCGATGCGCAGCTGCTGTTGTGTCTTTTAATACGGGATCGATTCATAGTAAAACTCATGAAGTCATATTTAAATCTAGTCCTAATCCTTTGATCGCGAAAGTGGAAAATAGTAATCGTAGAAACCGTTTAATTGCTAAACCTAAATTAAGATTGAAAAAAAGCCACAGCGCTGTATCGAAAGACGCTCACTATGGACCAAACTGCGAAAAACCTGATCTGAGTCCAGAATTATATGAGAAAGCCAAGTCATCTTTTTTAGTTGATTTAAAGTTGTCTTGTGCTGAAAGAGAGGAGCTTGAAAGGTCGACCCATTTGCAAAGAAGTAGTGCTGAGTGGATGAGTACAAGGAGAAAATTACTAACCTCATCATCGTTCGGGGAAGTTTGTAAAAAACGAGAGAGCACAAGTTGTGCTGCTCTTGTTTGTAAAATCGTTTATGGTAGTAATATCTCCAGTTTGCCTGCTGTACGGTACGGTATCGAAAACGAAGAAACTGCAATTAGACAGTTAGAAATTCAAGAGAATATTAGTATACAAGGTTGCGGTTTGTTCGTCGACGATCAATATGAATTTCTTGGTACTACACCAGATGGCATTTATGCAAACGGTTTAATTGAAATTAAGTGCCCACATTCTTTAGCTGGCATGACTCTTGATGAAGCAATGGCCAAACATACCTTTTGGGTTAAGGACAAGGCTTCCAAGGGTTATGTCATAAATAAAAATCATTACTGGTATTTCCAAATTCAGGGACAGCTACATATAACTAAAAGAAACGTTTGCATGCTTGGCATCTGGTTTGGTGCTACTGTACCTATGAAAGTTTATATTATAGAAAAGGACGACAAATTTTGGAAGGAGAAAATGGAGATGAAATTAGTTAGATTTTATTACGATTGCCTCCTTCCAGAATTAGTTGATCCTCGGCAGTCACGAAGCATGCCTATTCGTGACCCGCCCAATGTCATAGAGGCTATGAAAGAGAGGAAAGAAAGAGCTTTACGTGTTTTGAAAGAGAAGAACGTCTAATGATTTTGAAAGAGACTGAGGTAACTTAACTACCCAGCCGGTCGATTCACGTAAACACGCCAGTTCAAAAGTCGTTTTAACTTAGAAACTTAGAAATCGCCTTTTGGTTTTCTGTTTTTAACGCACTTACTTATCTAGTCTTGGATTGTCATAAATCTTCCAATAGCTCAATTTCTATACGATTTTGAAGAGTTACCTGGTGTAAACCCAAGGTCCGATCCTAATGAAATTAAAATGTGACCACACGGGATCACCAGCTTTCAAATAAAAAAAAGAATCATCAAAATCGGTTCAAAAAATACAGCGAATTGAGAATCTTCTTCTTTTTTTAAGTCGGTTAAAAAGTGTGCGAAGTGACATTTTTAAGTCACTACGCTACGGTTTTTATTACGTGAATCGGGCAGCTGGTAACATTTTCATTCTGATAGGTTTTGCAATAGCAATTGATTTTATCATCAAATTAGTAGAAATCAGAATTTGATCAGTAATCATTAAAATGAAAAAAACATTAGAAACTCTTAAACTCATATTTTGTTATTGTTTACTTTCGTTTAATTAAGTATATGAATAATTTATAAATTTCATGTTTGTTTATAACTAATTTTTGTACAACCCTAGCACGCTTTTTAGGTGGCGACTCATATTTTGTTTACTTTTAATTATATGAACCATTTTTATACTTGTGTTTCATTTATTGACAATTTTTTGTACAACCCTAGAAGATTTTTTAGATTGCGAGGTGATCGTAAGCAAAAAGTATTTGAGTTTACGCAATAGGCACATTTCCTTGCGTAGATATAAACACTAGCGAGGAAAGGCGTGATTTTATTTCGACCGTACTTCCTACTGAATTTGCAATTATTTTATTGAATGAAAATTTTACGAAATAAGAATAAACTTTGGTAGTAAAATTACAAATAAATACATAGGTACTCGTAGTTGGAATTTTAGGTAAGTAGAATACAAAAAGGTCAGTCCGGACCTGCTCTTGATTGTTTATTATAAATAGAAAATCATAAAAATTGTGTCTCAAACTACTCTTATTTATTTATCTAGTAATTAGGATCATTTTATAACGAAAACTACTCTTGGAATATTTTACAAATAGGCAGTCGTTTATTTCCAATAATTCAACATTTTTGTTATGCTGTAAATATTCAACTTCAATAACAATAACTCAACGTGGAACGTTTGTCGCAAAACATTTTCAAAATCGCGCTCTCTGGGTCATTCACCCGCCCGTCGGTTGATTCGGGCAACAATAGCGCTGCTGTCGCTCAAAATCGACTTTATCCGTGCGCGGTCTGGGCCCTTAAACCCCACTCCCCTCGTTCCAATAAGTTCCGTCCCATAATTGAGTCAGCTTGTCTTCACGTTTTACCGCTACAACCAACTTATCACAACCTAAACGTAGAAGACACCTGACTCGATCACATACTTGTCTCCAACCCCTACCTTGCCACCATTTTTTTTTGTAAATCCGAGTTCGCGGCCGCACCTACGTCCATTGCCGAGCGCCTCCGGTAGAGACTGAGAGAATTCCCAGTGGCGCCCGGCGGACCTTGGCCACATGTGTGTTACCCCGCATCTTTGGGATCGGGTTTTATCCCGCATCGGTGAGAGAACGCGTGTGTGGGGTGCAGACCACATCACGCAGTCCTTCTAGCTTGCTTCTGTAAGGACGGTGGGTTACTAATTCATCGTCCTCAGGCCCCAATCATGGAGGTCGATGGTCCTGGGCGTAGTCACGTCTGCGGCGCCCTCGCTGCAGACTTCGGAACTCAGCGGGGAGGATACGCTCCCTCACCCTACCGGCCGGTAGGGCCTCCTTCACGAGCATAACCATAACTCTCGCTAGAGACCATGGCTCGTAGCATGGTCTCCAGCGAGAAAGTATCCACGCCCAGGCCCACGACGAGGTCCCGGCGCTGACTCACCCAGGCTGAGGATTCCACCAACGTGTGGAATGCCGTGTCTACGCCGGAAGCCTCGCAGTGTTGATACGCGGGTGTGACCTCACGATGCATGCGTAACAGATACTCACCGAAGTTTCCGTGCCCGGTGATCTGTGTCACACGATAAGTGAGGCCACCGTGCTGCCTCTGCAGCCACTCCTCCATGATCTCACCGCCGCGATGGTGGTGGTTCCCCACTTTGATTGCTGAAGTCGCACCTTCCATGTCTTCATGAGATCCTGGTGGAGTTGGGACCGCTGAGCCTCGATTTCTCGAGACGCAGGCCTGTGGTCCCGCTCCAGCGCCTCCTTGTGCCATTGACAATGACGCAAGGGCTCTCGCTTCCAGGTCCCATGGAGGGGTCGCAGCTAGGAGACATGCCGCCTCTAGGGAGATCGTGCGGTACCCTCTTATTGTTCTGACGGCCAAGGTCCTCAACGATCTGTGTAAAACACAGACTGCTTCTCTAACGTGACTGCTTCCTCCGCCAGGGTCATCACGCGCATGATCGCGCTCACGGTGGACCGTCCCCGACGGAAACCGTACTGGTTGTCCACCAGGTCTGGGCCCACATGCATGAGATGCTCGACGACGCGTTTCGCGATAATTCGCTCAAAGAGCTTACACACCTCGTCGAGCAGCACGATTGGCCGGTAACCGGACGGTGAGTCCACCGGCCGCCCCGCTTTCCGGATCAGGACCAGTTTCCCCGTCCTCCACACCTTGGGAAACTGGCCCCTTTCGAGGCATGCGCTGAAGAGCCCCCTCAGTCGAGGCCCGAGTTCCTCGAGGGCCAGGACCCATACACGGCCCGGAATGCCGTCGGGTCCAGGGGCGGTGGTTTTCCGGAGACTGAGCCGAAGTACCGCTGCTCCTAACTCACCCTCTCTGACTTCGGGTACGTCGTCTTCGCTGCTGCTATCCGCGTTGGGCGTCTGAGACGGAGCCATGCGCGGAGAGATGTGCTCCTCCACGCTCGTCGGAAACAGAGAGCCCAAGACCCCCTCCAGCCGATCCGGCTGGAACCATGCCTCCTATTATCATCTGCGTAGCTTGGCCAGGATAAACATCGACGAGGTACAGTCGGATGCTTTAGATGTCAATTGGGACGACCTTATTGCTGCGGAATAGATTGTTGACAAAATCCGGATCTTTAACCAATCGATCATTAACATCTGCGACAAACATGCGCCGATCAGGAGAGTCAGACTCAAACACCCACCGTCACCTTAGTTAACAGATGATTTCAGATCGACTATGAGACGGAGAGATCGAGCTTTTCATAAATTCAAAAAGGATCGCACTTACACCAATTGGGATTTCTTCAAGTTGGCCAGAAATCGCTGTAACCAGATGGTACGTGACGCTAAACGCCGATATGTCCTAAGCAATATAACGTCTTCTAGCTCGTCTGACATCACCTGGAAATTCCTACGCACTCTTGGCGTCGGAAGGACTGGGACAATCAGTTTGGATTCCATGAATACCCATTTTGCCACCACCACTGAAATGGATCACTTAACTGAACGTCAGACAGTTAGTCATGTGGCAGGCTTGCCTAGGGCCTGATAGAGCCGAGTTTGCACCAACTTGCACCAGATGTTATTAAAAATCTATCCTCCATCAAATTCAAGGCTTTAGGCTGCGACTCCATAAGCCGTGACATGATTGTGACTATTCTCGATCAATTCTCGTCTGAAACTTTTTGTGTAGTACCTAATGGCGATATAGGTATGTATGTTATATGTAAGTATATTTATTTTATATTTATGTTATTGATGTGTACTTAGTTTATTATAGGTACCTATCTAGTAGATTCATGTACTAAGTCTTTTAGATAGTATGTATGTACTAGTGTAGTATTCTTATATCTGTGGTATGATTTAAGTATACCGTGTATGCACTTACCCAGTAGAGTCTCTGCATCACCCTAAGGTAGACTGGCAGAGATAAGGTTCACTTGTGCTAAAGCTACCCCAGCTTTTCTATGAAACTTGCAAATTTTCCTTTAGTTCTTTCTATTACATTTAAAAACCCAGTAAGTATTTCGCATCACGCAAAAGCATCGCAAAAGTAGCACGTCAATGCGTTCAGCGTCTGTTTCCTACTTACTGATACATTCCACAAATAATAAATAACGCCTGCTCCTATACGAGTAGTGCATTTAGGGGCTTGCTGACTTGGTCCACGGACTCGATACGACCGAACAGATGTTAGAGCTTGCAATTTGTAACCGACTTGTATAGCCGTGATAGTGCTATTATTTTTAGTCAGGCACCTAAGAAGTATAATGGTGCATACCTAATATGTATTAGCGTTTTCCAAGATTTGCTGATGACACTGAAGCAATCTCTTAATGGGAAAACATCTGTGATGGCCATTTAGGTATAAGTATTTTATAGGTACCTACATTTACTTTTAATTAGCTACTATCTACTTATTGTTGCGTAGTACAATAGGTTTGCAATAGATCTAATACCCACTGGTAGGTAAATTAAAAATTAAACTCGATGTTGCTAGCTGACTTCAAAACCGTCGCGATCGTTAAGTGATCGTGCACAGTTTTCTGTGAGCTAAACTGCTAATCCTGCGTGTGCTCACCTTGTGAACGCAGGCCGAAGTCGAGATTAGCCGGCTTGCGGTAGATGGCGGCACATGTTATACGAGTGCCACCCACGGCGCAGCTGAGTGTGTAGAATACTGCACTGGTATTGTAGACGCAACAGTGTAGGACAAAATAATGCGCACGATCGATTTAAATAAATCGTGGGAATCTTATGCATAAGACACATATATTTTTACCAGGCAATTCAGCTGCAGACCGACATAATAATATAACTACGCAGAAATCAAAGATATCTATAAGACTTAATTAGGTACTTAATAAAAATTAAAGCAAAAAAAACAAACTAATCTATAATTTTGATAGTTAAGGACCACCACGTTGGTACCTACAGAACAACGTTATAACACCTCTGTCTCCAATATTTATTTAATCCGCGGCCCTAGGTCGCGGTCGTTCCTACGTCCATTGCCGAGCACCTCTGGTAAGCACTAAAGGTGTTTGCCCGGCGGACCTTGGCCACATGCGTGGCCAGTCCACGCACTTCTTCACTCACCGACGCGGACTAAAACCCGACCCCAAAGATGCGGGGTAAAACCCAACCACCACGCAGCGGCCACACATGTGGCCAAGGTCCGCCGGGCAAACACCTTTAGTGCTTACCAGAGGTGCTCAGCAATGGACGTAAGAACGACCGCGACCTAAGGCCGCGGATTAAATAAATATTGGAGACAGAGGTGTCATAACGTAATTGTTCTGTACCAACGTGGTGGTCCTTAACTATCAAGAATTATAGATTAGTCTGTTTGTACGGCCTTGGCCCAACGCCGGGTATTATAAAAAAAGCTTCCTCTCTTTCTCGGTACAAATCATACCAGCATATATAGTTTTCACCATGTGATAGTTTTCTGGTTCCCAATTCGGATCGAACCAATCCGATCTGCTGCCGGATACCACTTTATGAAATATATACCTACTCAGGCTTCATTATTAAGTAAGAAAAAAAGCTTTCTACCCTCAAAAAACCATTCTCCTTTTTCTGCCTATCATTTATCGATTCTAAACATTGAGTAACCGGATATAGGTACCTTTTTTTTATTTTTTTAAGTTCCGCGGCCCAGGGCCGCGGCCGCTCTAACGTCCGTTGCCGGGCGTCTCTGGTTGCCGGGCGTCTCTGGTTACCGGGCGTCTCTGGGGATATAGGTACCTAATGTAAATGATTTCTATCCCATCCTTAGGAGTTCGAGTGCTGACCCGATACTTTGTGCAGGAGTAAACGCGAGTATCAACTAGTTAGACCAAAATAAATCCTACACCAGCAATCTAATCGGGACTGTGAGCGTCACCTCCGATACCATTATCTCAAGCGGAGCCAACAAACATAATACCACTATTATCTACAACTGCGCTACTCGTATCTTCAGTATTAGGTAGGTATTTGTATCTAACCAGAAAGTTATGAAATCCATATCGATTATTATTGTATTTTTAATGATTTTTGGTAATTCAACCAATTTTGAGAGAATGAAGAGATGAATGAGAGAATTGTCACTGCGCTATTATTAATGTTCTTATTAGGTAATAGATAGTTAGGGTAGGTATAACAAGATTATACTACCTACTGTATTAACTGTACTGAGTACTGAATTTCTTTAAAACGACTCTTAACTCAATCAAACCCTAGGCCTATATTTCTAGGCGACCATGGCGGCGCAGGCAATCGCCGCCAGATCCACAAAAACATCAACTATTTTAATAAAATGAAGCGCGCAGTTATTGGACCGCTACAAAGGTCATGGACACGCGCTCATGTAACAAACAGCAACTAAAAACCAAACGAACGACTCGCTCACCTTCGATGCCTTCGACGTGTTGTACAACAAAAACCTACAATTATAATTTCCGTAAAGGAGGCACAATTTGGTTTCAATTTTAATTTATGAGCTGATACAGTGATTGTGTATCTGGCACAATACAATAGTATAGACTTCTCTTCCAGTAACAGTTTTTTTTTATATTTATATATTTGGTTCCCCAAATTGACGCCGCCCGCCTGGTGGTAAGTCGTGACGACGTCTAGCGATTGTGGGCCACTCTCACAGCACACAATACTATAGAGAGTGGCCCTCAACTTGACGACCTACTGATGTGCCTCTTCACGCTCCGCTTAAAGAACTCAGGATTATATGTGGGAGGAAACACGTGCACAGGCAGGGCGTTCCAGGCCACTATCGTTCGGCAGAGAAACGAACGTTTAAAACGTTCGGTTCTCGCGAACATGCTAACCACTGTGTGGGTGTGTGTGGGAGTGGCATCTCTGAAGAGCTCTTCAGAACACTCGCCGTGGTAAACACGGTAGAATGCGGCCAAGGAAGCTATTGTTCGGCGCTGAGCTAGCGGCTCAAGGCTTCCCGTTACCTCCAGACAATCTATAATACGGATAGCCCGTCGCTGCATAGCGTCGAGAGCGTCCAGCAGATACTTCGCATAAGTACTTCTACAGCAGATAGTTTGAAACAGGATTATTTTTTATGACAAAAGCGTAGTAGATAGTCATGTCAGCTTTTTCAAGAGTGTAGTGTGGTTACCTATCTTAATGCCGAATTTTAATATTCCGAATATCATAATCCCGAAAACATTTGGACATTTTTTCATAATCCCGTTTTTCAAATGCCGAAGTTTTGTTGCCATATAATCGCAACTCCGAATTTCATTTGCCCATTTATTCATTTGTACGACGTTTTAGAATCCAGACGAATGAGTTCCAGACACAAGAAATCTAAATGCACAAAATCCAGATGACCGTAATCCATATGCACGAAAGCCCAATTTTTAAAATACACATTTTTGAAATACAGTTAATTGATATCCAGACAAACAATATCCAGATTTTTAAAATCAAGGTTTTTTAAATTAAAATAAACGATATCCAGAAAAACTAAATCCTTTTATATTAAATAAATAAATAAATTATTAAATTTTTGCAATTTTGTTCGGTATTTGAGTCATCTGGCAACATAAATCAGTTTGTTTATTTAATATGTAATTTAATAACCTGAACCTATCTGTAATGGGCAAGTAAAACAATAGCGAGTCGGTTCTGGTACTCGCCGGCTGCTGCCGCGGCACGCTCGCTTCTCTCGCTCGGCTCTTGCGAAGGATTGCGGTTCTAACCTAACCTAACCTACACACGAATTTGACACTTAAACCTATCTGTAATAGGCAAATAATGCATGGGAAACAAAAAATAATATTATGAATTTCAATAGTTTAGCTGGAACACGATTGTATGGGAATTAAATAAAAAGATTATGAAAGTCTGGCAATAGTTTATCAGGAATATGATTGTATGGGAAAAAAATAAAAAGAATATGAAAATTTGGTAATAGTTTATTTGGAAAATGGTGCGATGGGAAACAAAAAAGTATTCTGACAATCTGGTATAACTATATCTGGATTATGCGAATATGGAAAACAAAAAAAATCTTTTTGAAAATTTGGTTTTAGTGCACCTGGAAATTTATTCATCTGGGAAATTAAAAAGGGAATTTTAAAAAGTTGTCATTCATTACCTGTCTTTTAAAAGTTCTACCAACCGTTTTCGAGGTTTCAAGATTCGGGTACCTAACAGAAATTCGAGATTTCAATAGTTTACCGTGTAGTGTACAGTGTACCGTGTACCTACCACATCACTGACACTACCTACCACCACAGTCAAAAGATCATAACTGTGCTGTGGGCTGCTTCAAATTTAGACCTACCTAAAAGATCTGCGAATATGGTGACCATGGTAACGTGTTCTGCTGCAACTGCAAGTGTGCAAAGTATACCTAACAGATCCGGTGCCTACGCGCGCGGGGTACGCGGACGCTGTTGATGCCATGACCACGTGCGTGCCAGTGTTATGTGTGTTGCTGTGTTGCTCACTTACGTCACACACAGCAACGAGTCAGCCCGATATCGCTCATGATGATAATAAAAAAACGGTAAAGTCATCATGCTTCAACATTTTTTTTGCAATAGATGACATGCTACTCTTATTTCTTCTAAATAAGTACCTACTTATCAAGCTGGATTTATTTCATGTCATGTCACTTATTTTATCCAGGTCTAATATTGATCACCGTAAAGTGGACACTCGTGGGGTGTGGCACTTCGTAATACCACGTGACCGTGCTGTCCAGCACCCGACACCTTCCGGTAGGGCCTAGGTCAATCTAGGATGGATGCGATAGAAATGGTTAGATAAAAGGTGCGATAGGAAGGTACTATTGTTAGATATTATTAGCCAAAGATGTAAAATACCTATTTGTCACAAAGTCCTAACTCAAAATACTAAACTAAAAAAGCAAAGGAATTCCGGAAAAGTCGACAAATAATTATCAAAATATTGTAGGTACAAAGGTTCGTTATGTGTGTTCGAAGGTGGACTGTCGACTGCGGGAAGCCATTTAATACGGGCAGTACAACACCGAAAATGACTGCCTTGGTAACGCCGTGGTATGAGTATGCGACTGCCGTCCCTGAGGTCCCAGGTTCGATTCCAGCTAGAATCAAATTATTTGTGTGATCTACAATTGTTTGTTTCAGAGTTAGGAGTTACGAACTGAATTTCGACAGTACAATACTTCGACCTCGACATGTAGCGAACTTCGAAAAGACATAGATCGACAAGTCATTACTTCGACAGACAATTATTAGACAACACACACCTTCGAATTACCACTACTTCGACAGATTTTTTATGTAGTGTTTCGTTGAATTGTAACTGTTTTTTTTTTCTTTGGTTTTTCAATTTAAGCTAACATTCTCTGTATATCGTTTTCTGTACTTTTTATTTATTTTTTAACTTCGTCCAAAGTTTTGACGATATTGATACAATATATTCAGTACAAATTATATACAAAGTAATAAAGATCCCTCAAATTACTTGTCAGCCCATAAATGAGGGTACTTTTATATTGTTCTTGTCACATTGAAATTAGATTTTTTTAGTAAAATGTATGGGTATGTATGTATATGTAGTAAAATCCACACAGCCATATACGTGATCCCGAAAACATCAGAATACGTAAGTTACAACAAAACATTTCGCAACAGGGGCCATAAACGCGGGCGTAATAAACGCTTGTACCATTTGTTGTTGGTATAATTTCATCAATTACGTTGTTTCCTTTGATCTTTATTTCCATTTGAAAAAAAATAAAAGTCCTATTTCATTTATTTTGAAATATTACAACGCTACGTTTTTAACAAATTCGGCACACAGTTGAAGCCACGAATGATAATAACTGATTTCGAGAAAGCGGCAATCGATGCTAGTCAACGCGTGTTTCCTGGCATAAAACATAAATGTTGTTTATAAATCATTTGGCGGCATATTGAGGCGACTGGCCTAGATGAAAAGTACACAAATGACAGCGATTTTGCTCACAAGTTGAAACATATTTCAGCGTTGCCTTATATACCAGCATCGGAAATTCCATCTGCATTCGAAGAAATTAAAGAAAAAGTATTACCCGCTGAAGCAAAACCACTTAGCGATTGGTTTTCCAAAACATACAACTGGAACTTATAAAAAAAAAGAAAACAAGACAAGTCCCCTCAAAGTTATTTATGAAAAATACCACCAACATTTCCACCAGAATTGTGGTCGGTTGCAGACTCCATTGAATGTGGAATTCCTACGACACAAAATTATCGAAAGCATATGAGATGGAATACTCTGCTCAACAGAAAAACTAACATTTTCAAAACTTTGGACGAAGTTAAAAAAGAAATAAAAAGTACAGAAAACGACATACAAAGAATTTTGGCTCAAATTGAAAAACCAAAGAAAAAAAACAGGTAGAACTTAACGAAAGGCTACAAAACCATTTGTTACTCAAAGATGCCATGAATATAATAGCGTATGTTACTTATATGTCCAAGAAATGATAAAAAGACTCCATATTTGTGTAAATTGTTGATTTTATGTAAGGAAACATTACAACAAGAGTACAATAAAAGAAAATATTGTTGATTGTAAAATTTGTGGTTTTATCTAACTGGAAAATCAATTGATTGGGTACATATTTAATTAGGTAGGGCAAATTTTTTAATACATTTCAGAGCATTATTATTTTGGGACTTTGGGAGAATGTTAAAAAATCTGGCGAAGTAGTGGTCATTCGAAGATGTGTCTTGTCTCAGTATTGTCTGTCGAATAATCTTCTGTCGAAGTAGTGGTAATTCGTGTGTGTTGTCTAATAATTGTCTGTCGAAGTAATGACTTGTCGATCTATGTGTTTTCGAAGTTCGCTACATGTCGAAGTATTGTACTGTCGAAATTCAGTCCGTAACTCGCTTATATTAGGTAGCTTATGGGCTAGATGACATTGTGTGAGTATGTACAAAAATATTCTCAGATCAAGGAGCATCTTTTATGTCGGGGGGTATAAAGACTTTTCACATACAAAAGGAATATCTACTAGTCGATCTTCACCTTATAATCCTCAGGGTAATGGACAATACAGTACATATGTACAAATGGCGGCCTTATAACTAAAAAATGATTTCTTAAAGGCAACCTTTGGATGGACAAAGTAGAAGGACAAGTGGAACGTGGACGAGTGTTTAAATGGAACCCTTTGGCAAACGATACGTCTTGCCATAAAAGATAAAAGATAAAAATCTAAGGTTAAAATCTTTACTTTCATTTATCAGGTAGCATATATCTATCTTTTAAGGTTCACTCACTATAACATATTTTATGGAAATCAAATTCGTTTTAAAATAATTATTTGCGAAGCTAGATGTTATAACGGGTGACGCACGTGACGGAAACGCGAATAACAATTACGGGCGACGGGAACGGGATAATGCAGGTCATCAGGTAATCACAGCCAAGCTGAGCTCCAAGGCCGTATACTGTATGTTCCAAATTACCACGCGGACGAAGTCGCGGCGACCGCTAGTCAATTATTATTCATAAACGAGGAAGATATGCGCGAACACACGAAAAAAAAATTGAAAATACCTAGTAATACGTTCGAGTTTAGAAACTTCCTTTTTTTGAAGTCGCTTAAAACATAATTAATGTTTTTGCGATGTTGACCCTACCTGCCCCTTACTCACACTATAATTATCTCAATTGATATCACCTTCAGGCCTTCAGCATCGACACCAAGCGGGTTTTTCACTGCCAACCTACTACTGACAGATACAAAAATATTAAGTTATCTAAATAGCCGGGCTGGCTGGTACAAACGACGACCTACAAGGGGATACAGGCCCATCTTTCCCATTGAGCACAATGGGCACTTGCCCAGGGCCCCGCGATGGTTAGGGGCCCCCTACTTCCTGCGACAAACTTTAAAATTTCAAACATCTTCACTAAAATGTCTACCAGCTTTCGCTCAATTGAAAGTTTTATTAAAATTTGAATTAGATAATGCTATTAAGTACGATAATTTAGTGTCTGAAATAAGTAATTGTAATCTGCATGCCTGTATAGGTATAACATGGTTCGAGCTTTTATATCCTGTGACATCTTGGAGATAATATGTATATTATGTACCTGTGTTCTAAGATTAAATAAATAAATATGAATAATGGTCACAACACAAAAAATGTAATTAAATATATCAAAAAGCACGTATATAACTTGGGCCCACATTTTATTATGTACCTACCCTATGGAGACTCAGGAGATAAATTCTTTTCATAAATAGGTATCTTTTATTTGAGACCCCATTCGTCGAAATCCATCCAGCCGTATAAGCGCCGGGACCTCGTTATGGGTCTGGGTGTGGAGACCCTCTCGCTCAGCGCAGAAGGTGAACGTGGCCGTGTCGTTCTGCGAGCAGGAGATGCTCGCGAGGGAGACTGCCGATAAGGAGGGTTTTGAAGTCGACGGCCAGGCCGCAGGCTCATCGACCTTCTTGATCGGGACCTGAGGACGCAGGCTAACCACCCGCAGTCCTGTCCGCGAGGCCCCAGCCCTGCAGCACGCAGATTCACTTACCGACGCGACGTGGGATAAAGGTCGGCCCCAAAGATGCGAACACCCGACCCAACTTCGCGACAGAGGCCACATAGGTGGCCAAAGTCCGACGGTACCACAGGAATTCTAGCTTGGACGATCGGCAATGAGCGTAGGCGGCGATGCGGCTTTAAGGGGCTACTTAAAAAAATAGGGGCCTCATTATTCTACAATGCCCAAGGCCCCCAATAGTTTTAAGACAGCCCTGAGGGGATATTGTGTTAAATCTACTTAATACATTATTATGTTCGTCTGCCCTTCTGACCATGATCGCTATGAAGTTGGCCTTGACTCCTACCGTACTCCTACTACTTAACCTTTGAGTTAATTCATTTGGCACTATGTTTGGCAATAACCGGCGGAGAATATAACCATATTACCTGTATGCAACAAACAATATCGTTTATTTGGAGATCAATTTATTTATTATTACGAGTATTCCGATTTAGTATCCAAGCAGTTTTGTTTGAATTAAACTTATATTAGAAACTGCAAAAAAATTGGCACAGAATTAATGAAGTAATGAGCTAGTAAACAAAAATCTACAACCAACCGAAGTGGGTCCTCCATTCCTTGCAGTCTGCTGCTCAATAGCTACTATGTATATACATAGGTAGTTTATCAACCCTTGAATCTTATCTTATCTTACAAAGTAGATAAACTAACTACCTAATGATGTGCAGGTGAATGTGCACACGTGTGGTCACGATCACGAGTCACGACCGATACAGCGCGACTCAGCGCGAGTGCGTGGCGAAGGGAACCAATATCAATTAATAATATTAATGTGTCCAATAGTACAAGTTCTGCACAAACTGCTTTCCACGACGTGGATGCAACAATCGCGCACACACACACACACGAAGGGTAGGTAAACATTACGTAACGTATGTAAATATGTAAGTAGGTACTACATTGAGCACAGCTAAAGTAACTCATCATAACCACAGATTAGAGATTCGTACTAAAGTGTTGTATAACTTAGTAGTATCACAGTAGAATGATCTTAGGTAGTAGGTTTAGGTTTTCTTTATGCTGTGTATCATAAGCATATTTCAGTGAGACAGTGAGGCGTGTGTGACGTTAACCGCTAAACTCCCGTACAGTATACAACGCGTGCCGGACAGAGATGCCACTCTCACACTGTGGATACAATCTTCGAAAGAACCGAGCGTTTTAAACGTTTGGTTCTCTGCCGAACGATAGTAGCATGAATTCATGAAACGCCCTGCCTACGCACGTGTTTCCTCTCACATATAACCGGATAACCCTGGGTTCTTTAAGCAGAGCGTGAAGATCACTAGATCACTAGGTCGTCAAGTTGAGGGCCACTCTCTATAGTATACCGTGTTCTGTGAGAGTCACCCTCAATCGCCGGACGTCGCCACAGCTTACCAAAAAGCGGGCGGCGTCAATTTGGCGATCACAATATAAAAAGAAAACTAGATTAGGTATGACAGCTAGGTATTTAGCTAATGAAACGAGACTAACAATTCTCACCGCACTACAATGTTACGCAGAGGCCAAGCCCCTGTTGACCTTCCATAGGAACCTACGTACTCTATGTAGACTGCTTTTGTACCCATACTTGTACAAGTATTAAAATTTGAAAAGTATTTCAAACACTGTTTTGTAAAACATAATATTTTTTTAATAAATATAAAACGGCCCGTATAAAATAATCACATTTAGTTATGTAAAATAGTGCCACTCACTAACTCACAGTCTCACTCACTGGCGCGAACGTTTATTGTATGTCACTGAGTTGTCTATCTGAGCTGGAGCTACTCACGCCACTGCCACTACCCGAACAGATACGAGTAGAGGACGGTCACCACGATCCCCAGTAACACGGGGAACTTCCACGTGCTGACGAACGAAGACTCCTGATCCTTGTTCTCCGCTTCCCAGGCAGTATATCGCTTTTCTCTCTCGACCCGGTCCTCGGGCACAAGCTCGCCAATCGCGTACTTCTTCATGAGTTCCTTGGCGTCGATACTGTGACCGACGTCCTCGAAATCCTCTGAACCATCCTTGCCGCTCTGATTGACGAGCACCTCGTGGCCGCCGGGGTGCTCGTCGAGGAACTTGGACACGTCATAGACGACGTTGTCTATTATGAAGAGGGTCTCGGTCTTGCTGTTGTAGTTGGAGACTTGCTCCCTGGTGAACTGCTTAGCAGCCATGGCTCGGCGCGGCGTGTCTCGTCGTGTGTCGTGTGCACGTGACTGTGTCGCACACTCACTACTGAGCTGAGCTGAGGAGGTGGACGGACGGGTGACGGCCGGGGCTCCCCACTAGTCCCCACCGCCCCACCGCGCGCCTCGTGCTCTTCATAAGATAACCACTTGTCATATTATTATTATAGTACGAGTAAATATGATTGCACTCAACACATCGCACTAAAACATGATAATTCCAACAAATTTCCTTGATATTCTAAACAATCATCTGGATGCCGAGCCTTTTCCCATACCATTTGGGGTTTCCAGTCTAACTGCGATGCAAATAATATTGAGAGTTACCAAAACATGCCAATTAATAGCTACTTAACACCATTTTGTCACTACCTAGGTATCTTATACCTCTCAAGCTGAGTTTAACCTCAGCCCTCATGGGACTGGGAAGCTGGTAGATGCTTGTCTCCTAATTACAAACAATAAGGAGAAGTAGCACACACAGGCTTGCCCTCATTCAAATCTCGTGGCAGCAACCGGCAGTGATTAATGTAATGTGTGTATTATGAATGGCAAAATATACAGTCATACTCATAACTCTTAATCTCTATTATATAAAAATGAATCCCTATTTCCCTGGGTCACGACATGCGACATCACGCGGACGTGAACGGCTGGACCGATTTCGCTGATTCTTTTTTTGTTGTGTTCGTTATCATCAGGAGAAGGGTCTTATGGAAGAAAAAAAAGTCCGGAATATTAGAAAAATTAATACGGTACGAAGTTCGCCGGGACAAATAGTCTCTTTATATAAAAATGAATCCCTATTTCCCTTGGTCACGACATCTCGCGTGAACGGCTGGACCGATTTGGATAATTTGGGTCTTAAAATATTCGTGGAGGTGGAGGTTCAGGGAAGGTTTATAAGCAAAATTTCAGGCGGTACGAAGTTCGCCGGGACCACTAGTAATCATATAAATAAATGCACTTCGTAGAGAGCGCGACGCGTTTACGTAAATAGTGCGTGTGAAAGTAAATGAAAGTGGTCGGTGTGTATAAGTACGCGCACACAACACAACACAACACAACACAACATGGCATACACATAACACATGCATGCGAGTCGTTCGAGCCACAGATTAATAAATAGTTACTACGTAATTCGAGCGCCAATAGCATATTAAGTGTGTAATATTCACAACAAATAACAAATACACGTGTTTCCAATAAACTCGAAAACTAGGAACTTCGACCAACCTTCTCTCTCACGTTCGGTCAATCAAAGGTATTAATGCAAAAGGCGGTGCTATCTCAATACGTCACGCATACTGTGTAGTGTACGTTCTGTCTCTGGAGCCCTCACCAATCACCACCAACTTGTTCCCTGTAGACAGGTACCCCATACTGGTGGGTGGGATTTTATTTGGCTTAGGTTCAGAATGTCTTACTTCCCAGAATGACCACTTCCTAAATCGTCCACTTTCGTATAATGACTACTTTTTCAAAACATATATATTACTAGCTTCGCCCCGCGGTTTCACCCGCGTAACTTTCAATCAAGTCAAAAGTTGAAAAATTTCAAGAAAAAAGAAAATATCAAATATTTTTGCAGAGTGTTTGTTTCGGACTTTGGATATTTCCTATGTATATTTAGTATATTATATACGAATGAATATGTATCTTTATCCCGTGCCTCGGAGAGCACGTTAAGCCGTCGGTCCCAGTTGTCATACAAACATCTATGGCAGTCGTTACGGGTGGTTGTGGAGCCCTAAAATCAAAATCCGACGGGTCTAATTGCAGCACTACGATATCGCCTACGGGTGGTGGAGGTCAGATGGCAGTCGCTCCGCTGAAAATATCGAAGTCAGCCGCATCTCAGACTGGAAAAGCCGACCCCAAGTCAGTTGGGAAAAGACTCGGTGAATAGTAAACATTTTAGAAAAGTGTCATTCTAATAAAGTCATCTTCCTATAATTACTTATAGGAAGATGACATTTTGGGAAAATAAGTAGTCATTTTGATAAAGTAGTCAATCTGAACCTAAGCCTTTTATTTTTTACATCAATACTTCTGTACTAGTTTATTTAAAGGAGAAGAGTTTGTTTATTTGTGAACGTGCTAATCACAGGAAGTACTGGTTCGACTTGAAAAATTCTTAATTTGATGAGTAGTAAGTCAGCTTTTATCGAGAAAGTTTATAGGCTATAAAACATCACGCTACGATGAATAGGAGCGGAGCAGCAGCAAATATGTTTTTAGAAGAAAATTTAAATTTCTTTTTAGAAGAATCGAATTTCTTATTGAAAAGTTAAAAAACAGTCCGCGATGGCATATTTATGTATCTATCCTTTAAGGTTAACTCACTATAACATAAAATAGCGAATGTAATTTATTCTAAAATAATTATTTGCAAATCTTTGCGAATCTAGACGGGCAACAGGAACGGCATTAATGATTACGGGCGACGGGAACGGCATTAATGATTACGGGCGACGGGAACGGCATTAATGATTACGGGCGACGGGAACCAAACTAAGCTCAAGTCTGTTTAATGTATAATCTATGTTCACGCGGACGAAGTCGCGGGCGCGCACTAGTTGTTGAATAGGTAGATTTTACAACTTTGTTACTTTTCCCAGAGCTTTCTTTACATGCGTCAAGTATAATTTATATGAATGAACAAGAAACCTTACAGGAAACAAGACATTGTAATGATGCTAATGTTCTATTGAACTCAATCACCCATTAACGTACATTAAAACACATTAGTCACATTACATTTAAATAACGGCTGTCATTGTTGGCCGATCTTGATTAGGACCCAATGTTTTAATGTTTCAAACCCTCTTTTGTTGCAGATCACAATAAGTTTGCGATATTTAAAAGGTCCATGGACTAACTATTCATGAAGTTTCTAGATTTAGCCAGCCGTTTAGTTTTTAGAAAGGGGGGACGGCCTAATTTAACAAAAAACCGACCAAGTGCATGTCGGGCCACGCATAATATAGGGTTCCGTAGTTACCCATTATAGGCTTTATAACTCCTAAACTAACAAAGTTATCTGGTCTGTTATAGTTATCCTTTAAAATTCATTATATTATGGACTACGATCATCATTTTTTCAGATTCTTCGAGCTAGCCGTTTAGATTTTAGAGAGGGGACGCTCGGTTTTAACAAAAAAAAGCCCTTTAAAGTTGAATATCTCGCAAACGGACACCAAATGAAAAAAAATGTCTTAGCAACCTCCCAACGTTTTAAAAAGACCTATTTACTCGTAATTATACCCCACACAATGGGGTTAACGCGAGAAAAATATCTTTTCCATAATTTTATTTTATCACTTTGTTGGAATCGTAGATACTTACACATACCCGTGTTAAATTTCATCGTTCACACATCGTGCACAGTTTGGGAGGAGAGCCGAGGACGGACAAACGGACGGACGGACATGACGAAACTATATACATAGGGTTCCGACTTCCGATACGTTACCCTAAAAATGCGCTTTAAGTTGAATATCTCAGAAAGGGATTTAAAAATCTAAAAATCGTCTTAGCAACCTTTGACTCCTGATTCTTCGGTTCGATCCCGGGTCGAATCGAATATTTGTCTGATCCACAAATGTTCGTTTCGGAGTTTGAGTGTTTTCTAAATGTTCTATGTAAAATTTTATATAAGTAGGTATTTAGAAATATATAAGTATGTTTATCAGCAGTTACTGTGGTCTAGATCCCATAGCATAAGTTTATAGCTAGTTTGGGATAGAAGACGTTGCATGAGAATGTCCAACATATTTATTAAAAAAAATAAAGAAAGTGAAGTTAGCGGTGGTGACGGGTGGATAGTCATTACGACAAAATGCAGTCTTAACGACCTCGTGTACTTACTTCATGAGAGCACCTGAACCTGATCACCTTGAGCCTTCACCGGGCTCACCCACTCCCACTCCCACTCCCACCCCCCACTAATGCAAGTGATATTGTTATATGTAGGTATCTATAATACCAATACTACAATCTTTTCCAAAAGCACTGTATGTAGGACGTAGGACTACCTCCTCAATGTCTAGCTCTAGCTGTCTTAACTATGAATCCCATCGTAGCAAGATGGTAGAATAAATAAAAGTCAATCTTTATCATTGTATCAAACACAACCTTTAATTCCATATTAAACTAAAAGGTAGGTTAGTATGTTGCGGCCAAATAAAAAGAACATGAAGTGTTAAGAATGTGATGTTATAAGTGCCTACAGCCTCGTAATTTGATGTAGTTAGGTAGTATATATGCCGACTCAGCGCAGCCAGTACCAGGTGGCCGATTGCCGATTGCTGATGCGGCTCATGTTACAAACTACGTAGGAAGGTGAAGTCACTGATATCGCACAACATCATGAATGAGCCGGCCCGCGCGCGTGCGCACTAGTCGGTACGTAGGTGGAGGGTAGAACACAAATATCAGTAGGGCTCATTGATGTTTCTTTTCTACTGATATAGATACGGTACCGCGTCGAAGTGTAGTTATGGGAACATATACACATAGACAACCGTGGAGAGCAAGGCGAGCGCCGCGGGCGGTCCCCACACGCTGATGATGGACGACAGCGACATCGGGTCCGGCTCGTCGGGCATCGGCGATGCCACCTCCCTGGGTATCACCTCCCACTTGTCCTCGTCCACTACTTCCCCGAGGACGAAACTCTGCCGCCAGTCGTAGGCGACGTCGCTGTGGCCCACCTCGTGGAAGCATTTGGAGGCGTCCTTGCCGGCAACATCGAGGAGCACGGTGTGACCGCCGGGGTGGTCCAGCATGAACTTCGTGACGTCGTACACGACGTTGTCGATGATGACGATGGCATTCTCCCGGGTGTTTCTCGTCTCCAGCTCCTTGCGCGTGAACTTGGCGAGGGCCATGATGAAAGTGGGTGTGGCGACCTCTTGCGACGCTTCACTGATGACTGGGATCCGTCGGGCTCGGGGTGGGGTCACTTGCTCCTCGGCTCGCGCGTCCTTCGCCTGCACTTGACCGACTGACAGATCGTCACGAACAGAAACACTCTCACCGACTACCCGCGACGCTTCCTGATACCTATACGTATACCGTCCGTCGCTATTGTGTGTCGACTAGTAGGCAGGTACATTGACAGAGTTGATACGCGAGCGTCAATCTACCTCACACATGCAAATTTATTTGACGTATGACCGACGACGACGGTTTTGCCTCACAATATGAATAATTTTACTACTCGTGAATTATAAATAGTAGCCTACCTAATACACCCGTAATTTACCGATATGTAGAATAATAATAGTTGGACTGTAATAAGTTTCTTTGTTAGGTACCTATATTATACCGACCTATAATAGTCATTCGTAACTCACATCTAACACATCTAACGCTAACTCAAATAGATGATAGGTAGTACGGCAATTCCGACCCCAATGATATTACCTATTATTCTTCTATTCAACGTTTTGTAAGTATTAGGTACCTACCTACTAGGAACCTAATTTGGTGTATTCTCACTAGTTCCACTGTCACTTTGTCCCATGGAACTAGTTAGAATTATTATGTCTCACTAGTTCCATTGATTTTTGACAATGGAACAAGTGAGACTGAACTTAATCGGATTAGTCTCACTAGTTCCATTGTAGCAGTTCTATGAAACTAGTGAGAAGTATTTTTTCTGACTGGTTCCAGTTTGTAAAAAAAATCAAATACAAATAAATTACGAATAACCATTTGTCTTAGCGTTACGATCTCTAAGCAATGGAGCTTCTCAATTACTCGTCATTGGATCATAGGAAGGTATACTTTAATGATTACCACAGTGATTAATTGATGGGTTATTTATAGCATTTTATAGGACGTGATTCTTTAGATTGATATAACTTTTTTATTTATAAACCGATTAAAGTAAAATTATGAAAAATAATAAATAATAAAATTTCTTTATTTTTCTCTGTCACATAGTCGATATTGTGTACAAAAAACAGAACAGAGATATACCCAAGTATTACAATGTATGTGATTGACTGGTTTCCGTACTAGGATAAGAATACCTGTATTACAGATTAACCAGCCTCTCCTAACTCTGGGCGGCAAATACCCAGTATATTTATTGAGTATACATATCAAACTTAAAAATTGTGAGGTAAAAGGTTCTTTTATTTTTATTTCGTGTGTGTGTGTATGTGAGTGCGGTGTGATGTGAGTAGACTTTATTTTTGTGTGCGTCGGAAGCGCTGGGATTGAGATAAGTAAGGGATGGGTGAAAAAGAAGACATCTGTTTAGGAAAGAAGCGCGCTGTTTCAAGACTCAAGTAAGAGCTAAATTGCTCTATGTTATGTCAAAACCCATTACTAACTAGCTCGTTTCGCGGGAATAGATGTTGAGTGTCAGTTTATATGAAGGTAACATACCCATAGTTTTTTTTTTCGTATGTTTATTATTTATAATAAGACATTGGGAGACTTAGGCAGAGTGCTCATAACACAGGCAGCATTCCCGCGCTGAAATGCCAATGAGTCTTTGCGCGAGAAAGCTGCCTGCGCGGGGATCCCCAGTTTCTTCCCTCAGACGCTTGCTGAGTTCGTGTAGAGCTGATACGCACCGTGGCCCCATGGGCCTAGTGTCTCAACACCAAATGCGATGAACTCATATTGAGTGCCGAGACTACTATATTTGCTTGCCTTTATTTGTTCCCGCTTATCGGCCGCCGCGCCGGCTCGTTTACTGGTAGCCCGGAGGTAGGACGCCGCTAGAGTATCGGCACAGGTGGCGTTTCATACAAGAGCGCGCCCCATCTTCCAGGGTACGCATCGTCGCGCATGATCCGGGGCTCCAGGATACTCCACACACACCTGGGCGCCTAACCGGATACCGACAGCTATACGAAGTTTGGAGAGGGACATGCATGCAGCCAGTGTCCGGACTCTGGTATAAAATTAGTTATAAAATTCATAGGTTTATTCTATGAACTAATAATTCTATGAACTAGTAACTCCGAACTAGTTCTCGGTGTGGAACAAGGACCGGACTTTTTTCCGAGCGCCAGAGGTAACCTTAAAAGCTACCAACCAAGCGCTATACCAAAAACCTAAGTCCCGATCTTAAGTCAGATTAATTTGACTTGACATTGACAATGACTTGTCAGACAGAACAGAACTACCTATACAAGAATATTGTTTGTTTTTATTTGTAAAATAACTCGTACGAGTATAAAATACAGCCCATAATTTGAGAGATTTCATAAATCTAAAATGACGTATATAAAAGGATTTTGATAGATAAACAGATAAATAAAGTGATGTAAAAAAAGGTTAATAATTCGTTTATTTCTAGGTTATCAAAGTGTAAACAAAATATGAAACGGCGAAGTTGTGGATAAAACTGGAAATCCATTTTAATAGAAAATGAAACTGGTGAATATCACAGGGAACTATTCTGTCGTATCAAGGTTTAAAGTAGTATAATATATTAACGTGTAATTTGTGTGTTCCAGTACTGTCTAAGCAGCGACGCGGCGAAGCCATGTTTTGTTCTATCTTTTAAGGAGTTGATGATAATGCTGGACTGTGGTTTGTCCGCGCATTCGGTTCTAAACTTCTTGCCGTTGCCACCTGTACCCAGCACTCGCCTCGCCTCACTGCCAAACTACACACCGCCTCATCTTAACGATCCCCTGCTTGAAGGGGTATGGTTACAAGCAATCATTTATTACTAGTGGTGGAACAGTCGACTTCGACAAAAACGATTGTTTGGGCTTACTCACAGCAAATTTTTTTTAATCAAGGAACCCTTATACCAAGTTTCATAGAGATTGGTTAAAAAAATGTGGTCACTAGCATAAAACATACATGACAGATTGTCAACGCGCACACAAGGACCGAAGAGAACACTTCACTTGCTTGGTCAATTCAAAATTAGCTTCATAGATCAACTTTACCAGTAGCTAGTGGTCCCACATAGTAGAGGGGGCTGGTCTAAGGTTGCCTACTGAGAACTTTTGTGTTTGCAAGATTCAAGCAATCTGAAAATGATTCCGATTGCTCTCCTATATCCTACTACAGAAACGCATACCTGGTAGTTCTTTTACAACCCTTATATATTGAAACACAAAAAAAAATACTAAAGTAGGTAGGTATTTGATGTAAATTGGATTATTTTTCAATTTAAGTTATATATCGAAGGGGGCCTTTCAGGTTACCTCTGGTGCTGGGCAAACACCCAGGTCCAGACTACTCTAAACTAGTTCTTCTGTGCAGGAATTATCAAACATTACCATGACATTGGCAAAATCATTGATGAATGATGGAGCCACACACCTAAAAAAAGAAGTAGAAAGATAAAAATAAACCAGTACATTAGCTATAGGGGCTTTAGTGGTCTTTACCCTTGCCAGGTGTTTACAAAACTATTTTTTTATTTAATGTCCGTTTGGATTGAGAAGCCACTTTTCAGATCTTAATGAAATTAATGCACTTATTTAGTGGTAAGTTTCATCATGGATGATAACTTTTAAATTTTGGATGATAAATTTTAATGCTACCAAACTCAAATTTTGTCTATGAATCATTTTTCTTTTATTTAGATATTTAACTTCACTTTAAAATAAAATCCAAATTGTCTCAAATACTTACATACTTTAGCGGTTCTTTTGCAACCCCTATAAATTCAAACACTGAAATAAATTACTAAAGTATGTAAGTATTTGATCTGACTGGAGCCCGGTCTGCGTTGCTGTGTTAGGATATGGGGAGCTATCTGACATATTTTGAGTCTCAAACACCATACCTGAAACGTGTGCAGCTCTGGGTCTATAAGTACCGGTAGCAAACATCTATCAATTTTCGTGTCGCAAAGTGCTTTTGGAGTTTATCTATAACGTGGAGTCATTTTGTAGGAGCTCAAAGAATGCTGCGGACGCGTATTCGTGGATAGTATCCCGGAGTTCTGTCCGCCGCTGGACAAGGTGGTGGACTTCTCGCAGCTGGACGTGATCCTGATCTCCAACTACACGTGCATGATGGCGCTGCCCTTCATCACCGAAGACACGGGCTTCAAGGGGCAGGTGTACGCCACCGAGCCCACGCTGCAGATCGGGCGCTTCTACCTGGAGGAGCTGGCCGAGTGGGTGGCGGGGGC